>LR738711.1:852155319-852206704 GCA_902687465.1 Secale cereale | reverse complement strand
GCTGCGCCCCCTTTAGGGTTTCCCACCCCTAGGGGTGCGGCCAGCCCTAGATCCCATCTAGGGGGGCGGCCAAGGGGGAGAGAGGGGGAGGCGCACCACTATGTGGGACTTAGGCCCATCTGAGCCTAGGGTTTCCGCCTTTTTTCTTCTCTCTTTGCCTTGGGCCTGGTTAGGGGGGGCGCACCAGCCCACCTGGGGCTGGTCCCCTCCCACACTTGGCCCACGCAGCCTTCTGGGGTCGGTGGCCCCACCCGGTGGACCCCCGGGACCCTCCCGGTGGTCCCGGTACGCTACCGATAGCGCCCGAAACTTTTCCGGTGACCAAAACGGGACTTCCCATATATGAATCTTTACCTCCGGACCATTACAGAACTCCTCGTGACGTCCGGGATCTCATCCGGGACTCCGAACAACATTCGGTAACCGCGTACATACTTTCCCTATAACCCTAGCGTCATCGAACCTTAAGTGTGTAGACCCTACGGGCTCGGGAACCATGTAGACATGACCGAGACAACTCTCCGGCCAATAACCAACAGCGGGATCTGGATACCCATGTTGGCTCCCACATGTTCCACGATGATCTCATCCGATGAACCACGATGTTAAGGATTCAATCAATCCCGTATACGATTCCCTTTGTCTATCGGTATAGCACTAGCCCGAGATTCGATCGTCGGTATACCGATACCTTGCTCAATCTCGTTACCCGCAAGTCTCTTTACTCGTTCCGTAACACATCATCCCGTGATCAACTCCTTGATCACATATTGTGCACATTATGATGATGTCCTACCGAGTGGGCCCAGAGATACCTCTCCGTCATACGGAGTGACAAATCCCAGTCTCGATTCGTGCCAACCCAACAGACACTTTCAGAGATACCTGTAATGCACCTTTATAGCCACCCAGTTACGTTGTGACGTTTGGTACACCCATAGCATTCCTACGGTATCCGGGAGTTGCACAATCTCACGGTCTAAGGAAAAGATACTTGACATATAGAAAAGCTTTAGCATACGAACTACACGATCTGTGCTAGGCTTAGGATTGGGTCTTGTCCATCACATCATTATCCTAATGATGTGATCCCGTTATCAACGACATCCAATGTCCATGGTCAGGAAACCGTAACCATCTATTTGATCAACGAGCTAGTCATCTAGAGGCTTACTAGGGACATGGTGTTTGTCTATGTATCCACACATGTATCTGAGTTTCCTATCAATACAATTCTAGCATGGATAATAAACAATTATCATGAACAAGGAAATATAATAATAACCAATTTATTATTGCCTCTAGGGTATATTTCCAACAGTCTCCCACTTGCATTAGAGTCAATAATCTATTTCACATCGCCATGTGATTAACACTCATAGGTCACATCGCCATGTGACTAACATCCAAAGAGTTCACTAGAGTCAGTAATCTAGTTCACATCAATATGTGATTAACACTCAATGAGTTCTGGGTTTGATCATGTTATGCTTGTGAGAGAGGTTGTAGTCAACGGGTCTGCAACATTCAGATCCCTGCAAAACTTTATGTCATATCGTAGATGCTGCTACCACGTTCCACTTGGAGCTATTCCAAAACGTTGCTCCATTATACGTATCCGGTATCTCCACTTAGAGTTATCCGGATAGGTGTTAACCTTGCATCGACGTAACTCTTTACGTCGAACTCTTTATCACCTCCATAACCGAGAAACATTTCCTTATTCCTCTAAGGATAATTTTGACCACTATCTAGTGATCCACTCCTGGATCACCTTTGTACCCTCTTGCCAGACATGTGGCAAGGCACACATCAGGTGCGGTACTCATCATGGCATACCGTATAGAGCCTATGACAAAAGCATAGGGGACGACCTTCGTCCTTCCTCTTCCTTCTGCCGTGGTCAAGTTTTGAGTCTTACTCAACTTCACACCTTACAACTCAGGTAAGAATTCCTTCTTTAACTGACCTATTTTGAACTCCTTCAAAATCATGTCAAAGGTGTGTGTTCCTTTTGAAAGTATCATCAGGCGTCTTGATCTATCTCTATAGATCTTGATGCCCAATTATGTAAGCAGCTTTATCCAGGTCTTCCTTTGAAAAACTCCTTTCAAACAACCCTTTACGCTTTCTAGAAATTCAACATCATTTCGGATCAACCATATGTCATTCACATATACTTATCAGAAATGTTGTAGTGCTCCCACTCACTTTATTGCAAATACAAGTTTCTAACAAACTTTGTATACCCAAAAACTTTGATCACTCCATCAAAGTGTATATTCCGACTCCGAGATGCTAGCTCTAGTCCATAGAAGGATCGCTGGAGCTAGCATATCTTTTAGCATCCTTAGGATCGACAAAACCTTTCTGATTGTATCACATACAACCTTTCCTTACAAAAACTGGTAAGGAAACTTGTTTTGTCATCCATCTGCCAGATTTCATAAATGCAGCTAATGCTAACATGATTCCGACGGACTTAAGCATCGCTACGGGTGAGAAAATCTCATCGTAGTCAACTCCTTGAACTTGTGGAAAACTCTTCGCCACAAGTCGAGCTTCATAGACGGTGACATTACCGTCCACGTCCGTCTTCTTCCTATAGATCCATTTATCTCAATGGCTTGCCAGTCATCGGGCAAGTCCACCAAAGTCCATACTTTGTTTCGATACATGGATCCTATCTCGGATTTCTCGGCTTCTAACCATTTGTCGGAATATGGGCCCACCATCGCTTCTCCATAGTTCGTAGGTTCATTGTTGTCCAACAACATGACTTGTAAGACAGGATCACCGTACCACTCAGGAGTAGTACATATCCTTGTCGACCTACGAGGTTCGATAGCAACTTGATTTGGAGTTCATGATCACTATCATTAGTTTCCTCTTCAACGGTCGTAGGTTCCACAGAAACATCTTTCTGCGTTGCACTACTCTCTGGTTGAAGTGAGGGTTTGACAACCTCATCAAGTTCTATCTTCCTCCCACTCAATTCTTTCGAGAGAAACTCCTTCTCGAGAAAGGACCCGTTCTTAGGGACAAACATTTTTGCCCTTGGATCTGAGATAGGAGGTATACCCAACTGTTACCTTTGGGTATCCTATGAAGATGTATTTGTCCGCTTTGGGTTCGAGCTTTTCCCGGCTGAAGCCATAAGCCTCGCAGCCCCAAACATTGAGAAACGACGACTACGGTTTCTTGCCAAACCATACGACGTCGTCTCAACGGACTTAGATGGTGCCCTATCTAAAGTGAATGCAGCTGTCTCTAATGCATAACCTCAAAATAACAGTGGTAGATCGGTAAGATACATCATAGATCGCACCATATCTCATAAGGTTCGATTACGATGTCCGGACACACCATTATGCTATGGTATTCCAGGTGGCTTCAACTGTGAAACATTTCCACAATGTCTTAAGTGATTGCCAAACTCATAATTCAGAAAATCTTCCCTTGATCAGATCGTAGGAACATGATCTTCTTGTTATGATGATTCTTAATCTTCACTCTGAAATTGCTTGAACTTTTCAAACATTTCAGACTTTTGCTTCATTAAGTAAGTATACCCATATCTACTCAAATTGTCAGTGAAGATGAGAAAATAACGATATCCACCACACGCCTTAATTCTCATTGGATCACATACATCAGCATGTATGATTTCCAACAAGTCACTTGCCCGTTTCATTGTACCTGAACACGGGATCTTAGTCATCATGCCCAAGAGGCATGGCTCGCATGTGTCAAGCGATTCAAAATCAAGTGACTCCAAACATCCATCAGCATGGAGTTTCTTCATGCATTTTATGCCAAAATGACCTAAGCGGCAGTGCCACAAGAAAGTGGTACTATCATGATTAACTCTACATCTTTTGGCATTAATATTATCATCATGTGTATTACTATGATCGAGTTTCAACAAACCATTGGGTGCATGACCATAAAGGTATTATCCATGTAAACAGAATAACCATTATTCTCTAACTTAAATGAATAACTGTATTGCAATGAACATGATCTAATCATATTCACGCTCAACGTAGACACCTGATAACATTTATCTAGGTTCAACACTAATCTCGAAAATAGAGGGAGCGTGCGATGGTGATCTTATCAACCTTGGAAACACACACATCGTCACCTTGCCCTTAGCTAGTCTCCGTTCAGTCCGTAGCTTTTGCTTCAAGTCACCAATAGCAACTGAACCGGTATCCAATACCCATGTGCTACAAGGAGTACTAGTAAGGTACACATCAATAACACGTATAAATGTACTTTGTTGAAGTTGCCAGCTTTTCTTTTCTACCATGTATTTGGGGTAGTTCCGCTACCATGTGACCGTTCCCCTTACAATAGAAGCACTTAGTCTCGAGGTTTGGGTTCAACCATGGGTTCCTTCATTAGAGCGACAACTGGTTTGCCATTCATGAAGTTTCCCTTCTAGCCCTTGCCCTTCTGAAACCAGTGGTCTTGTTAAACCATCAACACTTGATGCTCCTTCTTGATTTCTACTTTCGCGGTTTTTAAGAACCGCTAATAGCTCCGGGATCATCTCCATCCTTTGCATGTCATAGTTCATCACGAAGTTCTAGTAGCTTGGTGATAGTGTCTAGAGAATTCTGTCAACCACTATCTCACCTGGAAGATTAACTCCCACTTGGTTCAAGTGATTTTAGCACCAAGACATTCTGAGCACATGCTCACTAGTTGAGCCATTCTCCTCCATCTTTTTGGCAAAAGAACTTGTCAGAGGTCTCATACCTCTCAACACGGGCATAATCCTGAAATCCCAATTTCAGCTCTTAGAACATCTCATATGTTCTATGGCGTTCAAAACGTCATTGGAATCCCGATTCTAAGCCGTAAAGTATGGTGCACTGAACTATCAAGTAGTCATCAGGACGTGTCTGCCAGGTGTTCACAACATCCACATACAACGTTGTAGGGGTTTGCACATCGAGCGGTGCATCAAAGACGTAAGCTTTCTGTGTAGCAGTGAGGACACTCCTCGGACTACGGACCCAGTCCGCATCATTGCTTACAATATCTTTCAACTTAGTCTTTCTCTAGGATCGTATTAAACAGGGAGCTACAACGCAGTTATTGGTCTACTACATAATTTGCAAAGACAACTTAGACTATTGTTCATGACAATGAAGTTCATCTAATGAACTCCCACTCAGATAGACATCTCTCTAGTCATCTAAGTGACACACGATCCGAATCGACTAGGCCGTGTCCGATCATCACGTGAGACGGACTAGTCATCAACGGTGAACATCTTCATGTTGATCGTATCTTCTATACGACTCATGTTCGACCTTTCGGTCTTCCGTGTTCCGAGGCCATGTCTGTACATGCTAGGCTCGTCAAGTCAACCCTAAGTGTATCGCGTGTGTAAATCTGGCTTACACCCGTTGTATGCGAACGTTAGAACCTATGACACCCGATCGTCACGTGGTGCTTCGGAACAACGAACCTTAGCAACGGTGCACAGTTAGGGGGAACACAATTCTTGAAATTTTAGTGAGAGATCATCTTATTCACTACCGTCGTGCTAAGCAAATAAGATGTAAAACATGATAAACATCACATGCAATCAAATAGTGACATGATATGGCCAATATCATTTTGCTCCTTTTGATCTTCATCTTCGGGGCTCCATGATCATCATTGTCACCGGCATGACACCATGATCTCCATCATCATGATTTCCATCATCGTGTCTCCATGAAGTCGTCTCGCCAAACATTACTTCTACTACTATGGCTAACATTTAGCAATAAAGTAAAGTAATTACATGGTGTTATTCAGTGACACGCAGGTCATACAATAAATAAGACAACTCCTATGGCTCCTGCCGGTTGTCATTCTCATCGACATGCAAGTCGTGATTCCTATTACAAGAACATGATCAATCTCATACATCACGTATATATATCATTCATCACATCCTTTTGGCCATATCACATCACACGGCACATGTTGCAAGAACAAGTTAGACGTCCTCTAATTGTTGTTGCAAGTTTTTACGTGGCTGCTATAGGTTTCTAGCAAGAACGTTTCTTACCTACGCCAAAACCACAACGTGATATGCCAATTTCTATTTACCCTTCATAAGGACCCTTTTCATCGAATCCGATCCGACTAAAGTGGGAGAGACAGACACCCGCTAGCCACCTTATGCAAGTAGTGCATGTCAGTCGGTGGAACCTGTCTCACGTAAGAGTACGTGTAAGGTCGGTTCGGGCCGCTTCATCCCACGATGCCGCCGAATCAAGATAAGACTAGTAACGGCAAGTAAATTGACATGATCTACGCCCACAACTACTTTGTGTTCTACTCGTGCAAGATACTACGCAAAGACCTAGCTCATGATGCCACTGTTGGGGATCGTAGCAGAAAATCAAAATTTTTCCTACGCGTCACCAAGATCTATCTATGGAGTAATCTAGCAACAAGCATAAAGGAGAGTGGATCTACATACCCTTGTAGATCGCGATGCGGAAGCGTTGCAAGAACGTGGATGAAGGAGTCGTACTCGCTGCGATTCAGATCGCGGTTGATTCCGATCTAAGCGCCGAACAACGGCGCCTCCGCGTTCAACACACATGCAGCCCGGTGACGTCTCCCACGCCTTGATCCAGCAAGGAGAGAGGGATAGGTTGGGGAAGACTCCATCCAACAGCAGCACGACGGCGTGGTGGTGGTGGAGGAGCGCGGGACTCCAGCAGGGCTTCGCCAGGCGCTGCGGGAGACGAGGAGGGAGAGAGGTAGGGCTGCGCCAAGCGACAGAGGTCCAAAACGTGTTATGGGCAGCCCCAAACCTCACATATATATAGGGGGAAGGGGGGGCTGCGCCCCCTTTAGGGTTTCCCACCCCTAGGGGTGCGGCCAGCCCTAGATCCAATCTAGGGGGGCGGCCAAGGGGGAGAGAGGGGGAGGCGCACCACTATGTGGGCCTTAGGCCCATCTGAGCCTAGGGTTTCCCCCTTTTTTCTTCTCTCTTTGCCTTGGGCCTGGTTAGGGGGGTGCACCAGCCCTCCTGGGGCTGGTCCCCTCCCAAACTTGGCCCACGCAGCCTTCTGGGGTCGGTGGCCCCACCCGGTGGACCCCCGAGACCCTCCCGGTGGTCCCGGTACGCTACCGATAGCGCCCGAAACTTTTCCGGTGACCAAAACAGGACTTCCCATATATGAATCTTTACCTCCGGACCATTCCGGAACTCCTCGTGACGTCCGGGATCTCATCCGAGACTCCGAACAACATTCGGTAACCGCGTACATACTTTCCCTATAACCCTAGCGTCATCGAACCTTAAGTGTGTAGACCCTACGGGCTCGGGAACCATGTAGACATGACCGAGACAACTCTCCGGCCAATAACCAACAGCGGGATCTGGATACCCATGTTGGCTCCCACATGTTCCACGATGATCTCATCGGATGAACCACGATGTCAAGGATTCAATCAATCCCGTATACGATTCCCTTTGTCTATTGGTATAGCACTTGCCCGAGATTCGATCGTCGGTATACCGATACCTTGCTCAATCTCGTTACCGGCAAGTCTCTTTACTCGTTCCGTAACACATCATCCCGTGATCAACTCCTTGATCACATATTGTGCACATTATGATGATGTCCTACCGAGTGGGCCCAGAGATACCTCTCCGTCATACGGAGTGACAAATCCCAGTCTCGATTCGTGCCAACCCAACAGACACTTTCAGAGATACCTGTAATGCACCTTTATAGCCACCCAGTTACGTTGTGACGTTTGGTACACCCAAAGCATTCCTATGGTATCCGGGAGTTGCACAATCTCACGGTCTAAGGAAAAGATACTTGACATATAGAAAAGCTTTAGCATACGAACTACACGATCTGTGCTAGGCTTAGGATTGGGTCTTGTCCATCACATCATTATCCTAATGATGTGATCCCGTTATCAACGACATCCAATGTCCATGGTCAGGAAACCGTAACCATCTATTTGATCAACGAGCTAGTCATCTAGAGGCTTACTAGGGACATGGTGTTTGTCTATGTATCCACACATGTATCTGAGTTTCCTATCAATACAATTCTAGCATGGATAATAAACAATTATCATGAACAAGGAAATATAATAATAACCAATTTATTATTGCCTCTAGGGCATATTTCCAACACCCCCACCCTCGTGGGCAGCCCGTGGCTCTCCTGGCCCAACTCTTTTACTTCGGGGGCTTCTTTTGGTCCAGAAAAAATCACCAAAAATTGGTACGTCAATTGGACTATGTTTTATATTCCTTTTCTGTAAAACTCAAAAACAAGGAAAAAACAGAAACTGGCAGTGGGCTCTAGGTTAATAGGTTAGTCCCAAAAATAATATTAAAGTGTATGACAAAGCCCATTAAACATCCAAAACATCATAAATAATAGCATGGAACAATCAAATATTATAGATATGTTGGTGACGTATCACCTACTCACTCACATTGATATCAATTGATAGACATCTCCATAGTCCATTGACTTTCCTAGTCGATGTGAGACTTTCTCCCTCCTTTTGTCTGTTACCACCTTCTATTCCACTCATAGTGCTATATCCATGGTTCATGCTCATGTATTGTGTGAAGAGTTGAAAAGGTTTACGAATGTTAAAGTATGAAAACAATTGTTTGATTGACATCGGGATATGCATGATTTTTAGTTTGTGTTAAGAAGAGGGAGCATAGGTGACTATATGATTTTGTAGGGATAACTTTCTTTAGCCATGTTATTTTTGAAGCTTCGTAGATTACTTTCTAGTATGCTTGAAGTATTATTGTTTTGATATTGATAAACTTTTATTTTGAGTCTTATGGATATGAACATTCGTGCCACAATAAAGAATTTTACATTGATAAATATGTTGGGTAGCATTCCACATCAAAAATTATGTTATTATCATTAACCTACTTGAGGATGAGCAGGAATTAAGCTTGGGGATGCTTGATACATCTCCAACGTATTTATAATTTTTTATTGTTCCATGCTACTATATTATCCATCTTGGATGTTTTATATGCATTTATATGCTATTTTATATGATTTTTGAGACTAACCTATTAAGCCAGAGCCCAGTGCCAGTTTATGTTTTTCCTTGTTTTTGAGTTTCGCAGAAAAGGAATATCAAACGGAGTCCAAACGGAATGAAACTTTACGGGGATTTTTCTTGGACCAGAAGACACCAGATGGACTTGGAGTACACGTCAGGGGAGCTACGAGGCAGCCACAAGGACGGAGGGTGCGCACCCCACCCTTGTGGGCCCATCGAACATCCACCGACCTATTTCTTCTGCATATATATTCTCATATATTCCAGAAACCCCAGAACATCCATCGAAACCACTTTTCCACCGTCCTAACCTTATGTTATCGCAAGATCCCATCTGGAGGCCTTTTCCGGTACTCTACCGGAGGGGGAATCAACCACTGAGGGAATCTACAACATCACCATTGCCCTTCCGATGAAGTGTCAGTAGTTTACCACAGACCTACGGGTCCATAGCTAGTAGCTAGTGTTGGGGAACGTAGCATAATTCAAAAAATTTCTACGTCTTCACCAAGATCCAACTATGGATACATCTAGCAACGAGCAAGTAAGAGTGCATCTACATACCGTTATGTAGATCGCGTACGGAAACTTTCAACGAAGTGGGGATGAAGTAGTCATACTCTTCACGTTCTTCGTCACCGATGATCTAGCGCCGAACGGACGGCACCTCCGCGTTCAACACACGTACGGTGCAGCAACGTCACCTCCTTCTTGATCCAGCAAGGGGGGAGGAGAAGTCGTCAGAGATCCGGCAGCACGACGGCGTGATGACGGATGCAGTGGAGATCGCAGCAGGGCTTCGCCGGGCGCCCTGCGTTGGGAGTATGGAGGTGTGACGGGAGGGGGAGAGGCGCCAGGGCTTGGGTGCGGCTGCCCTCTCCCTCCCCACATATATATAGGGGGCCAGGGGGGGTGCCAGCCCCCTGCAGATCCAATCTGCAAGGGGGGGCGGCGGCCAGGGAGGAGTCCTCCTCCCCCAAGGCAAGTGGTGGCCCCCTCCCCTTAGGGTTTTAACCCTAGGCGCATGGGGAGGTGGGCCACCTTGTGGTGCGCCAGCCCAGAGGGCTGCACACTTCCCCTCGCGGCCTAGGGGCCCCACCGGGATGGGTGGCCCCACCCGGTGGACCCCGGGGCCCCTCCGGTGGTCCCGGGACGCTCCCGGTGACCCCCGGAGATCACCCGTTGGCCGAAACTGGACTTCCATATATCAATCTTTACCTCCGGACCATTCCGGAACTCCTCGTGACGTCCGGGATCTCATCCGGGACTCCGAACAACTTTCGGGTTTCCACGTGCATTTATCTCTACGACCCTAGCGTTACCAAACCTTAAGTGTGTAGACCCTACGGGTTCGGGAGACACGTAGACAAGACCGAGACAACTCTCCGGTCAATAACCAACAGCGGGATCTGGATACCCATGTTGGTTCCCACGTGTTCCTCGATGATCTTCATCGGATGAACCACCGTGTCAAGGATTCACTCAATCCCGTATGTTATTCCCTTTGTCCATCTGTACGGTACTTGCCCGAGATTCGATCGTCGGTATTCCCAATACCTTGTTCAATCTCGTTATGGCAAGTCTCTTTACTCGATCCGTAATCCATCATCCCGTGACTAACTACTTAGTCACATTGAGCTCATTATGATGATGTCTTACCGAGTGGGCCCAGAGGTACCTCTCCGTCATACGAAGTGACAACATCCCAGTCTCGGTTCGTACCAACTCAACAGACACTTTCAGAGATACCCGATGCGTACCTTTATAGCCAGCCAGTTACGTTGTGACGGTTGGCACACCCAAAGTACTCCTACGGTATCCGGGAGTTGTACAACCTCATGGTCTAAGGAATAATTACTTGACACCGAAAAGCTTATGCATTACGAACTATGCGATCTCGTGTTATGCTCAAGTTTGGGTCTTGTCCATCACATCATTCTCCTAATGATGTGATCCCGTTATCACTGACATCCTATGTCCATGGTCAAGAAACCGTGACCATCTGTTGATCAACGAGCTGGCTACTAGAGGCCTACCAGGGACTCATTGTGGTCTATGTATTCACACATGTATCGCTGTTTCCGTACAATACAATTCAAGCATGAATAATAGACAATTATCATGAACAAGGAGATATAATAATAATGCTTTTATTATTGCCTCTAGGGCATATCTCCAACAGTCTCCCACTTGCACTAGAGTCAATAATCTAGTTACATTGTGATGAATCGAACACCCATAGAGTTCTGGTGTTGATCATGTTTTGCTCGTGAAAGAGGTTTAGTCAACGGGTCTGCTACGTTCAGATCCGTATGCACTTTACAAATATCTATGTCTCCATCCTGAACATAATTCCGGATGGAGTTGAAACGACGCTTGATGTGCTTGGTCTTCTTGTGAAACCTGGGCTCCTTGGTAATAGCAATAGCACCAGTGTTGTCACAGAAGAGAGTCATCGGGCTTGACGCGCTTGGAATGACTCCTAGGTCGGTAATGAACTCCTTTATCCAGACTCCTTCCTACGCTGCTTCAGAAGCAGCTATGTACTCCGCTTCACATGTAGATGCTGCCACCACGCTTTGCTTGCAACTGCACCAGCTGATTGCCCCTCCATTCAAAATATACATGTATCCGGTTTGTGACTTAGAGTCATCCAGATCTGTGTCGAAGCTAGCATCGACGTAACCCTTTATGATGAGCTCTTCGTCACCTCCATAAACGAGAAACATATCCTTAGTCCTTTTCAGGTACTTCAGGATGTTCTTGACCGCTGTCCAGTGTTCCGTACCGGGATCACTTTGGTACCTCCCTACCAAACTTATGGCAAGGTTCACATCAGGTCTGGTACACAGCATGGCATACATGATAGAACCTATGGCCGAGGCATAGGGAATGACACTCATCTTTTCTCTATCTTCTGCCGTGGTCGGCGACTGAGCCTTGCTCAATCTCATACCTTGCAAAACAGGCAAGAATCCTTTCTTTGACTGATCCATATTGAACTTCTTCAATATTTTGTCAAGGTATGTACTTTGTGAAAGACCAATGAGGCGTCTCGATCTATCTCTATAGATTTTGATGCCTAATATGTAAGCAGCTTCTCCAAGGTCCTTCATTGAAAAACTTTTATTCAAGTAGGCCTTTACATTTTCCAAGAATTCAATATCATTTCCCATCAGCAATATGTCATCCACATATAATATGAGAAATGCCACAGAGCTCCCACTCACTTTCTTGTAAATACAGGCTTCTCCATAAGTCTGTATAAAGCCAAACGCTTTGATCACCTCATCAAAGCGAATATTCCAACTCCGAGATGCTTGCACCAGCCCGTAAATCGAGCGCTGGAGCTTGCGTACCTTGTTAGCGTTCTCTGGATCGACAAAACCTTCCGGTTGCATCATATACAACTCTTCCTTGAGGAAGCCATTAAGGAATGCTGTTTTGACGTCCATTTGCCATATCTCATAATCATAGAATGCAACAATAGCTAACATGATTCTGACTGACTTCAGCATCGCTACGGGAGAGGAAGTCTCGTCGTAGTCAATCCCTTGAACTTGTCGATAACCCTTAGCGACAAGCCGAGCCTTATAGATGGTCACATTACCATCCGCGTATGTCTTCTTCTTAAATATCCATTTATTTTCTATGGCGTGCCTATCATCAGGCAAGTCCACCAAAGTCCATACTTTGTTTTCATACATGGATTCTATCTCGGATTTCATGGCTCCAAGCCATTTATTGGAATCTGGGCCCGCCATCGCTTCTTCATAGTTCGAAGGTTCACCATTGTCTAACAACATGATTTCCAGTACAGGGTTGCCGTACCACTCTGGTGCGGAACGTACCCTTGTGGACCTTCGAAGTTCAGCAGTAACTTGATCTGTTTCTTCATGATCATTATCATTATCTTCCTCCCTTGTCGGTGCAGGCACCTCAGGAACAGTTTCCTGCGCTGCGCTACTTTCCGGTACAGGAGGGGTGACTGTCACCTCATCAAGTTCTACTTTCCTCCCACTCACTTCTTTCGAGAGAAACTCTTTCTCCAGAAAGCATCCATTCTTGGCAACAAAGACTTTGCCTTCGGATCTGTGGTAGAAGGTGTACCCAATTGTTTCCTTTGGGTATCCTATGAAGACGCATTTCTCCGATTTGGGTTCGAGCTTTTCAGGTTGAAGTTTCTTGACATAAGCATCGCAACCCCAAACTTTCAGAAACGACAGCTTCGGTTTCTTGCCAAACCAAAGTTCATACGGAGTCGTCTCAACGGATTTCGACGGAGTCCTATTTAAAGTGAATGCGGCAGTCTCTAAAGCATAACCCCAAAAAGATAGCGGTAAATCGGTAAGGGACATGATAGATCGCACCATGTCCAACAGAGTACGATTTCGACGTTCGGACACACCGTTACGTTGAGGTGTTCCGGGCGGTGTCAATTGTGAAACAATTCCACAGCTCCTAAGGTGTGTGCCAAATTCATGACTTAAATATTCACCCCCACGATCCGATCGCAAGAACTTTATTTTTCTGTCACGTTGATTCTCAACCTCATTCTGAAATTCCTTGAACTTTTCAAAGGTCTCAGACTTGTGTTTCATCAAATAGATATACCCGTATCTACTCAAGTCATCCGTGAGGGTGAGAACATAACAGTAGCCTCCGCGAGCCTCAACACTCATTGGCCCGCACACAGCGGTATGTATGATTTCCAACAAGTTGGTTGCTCGCTCCATTGTTCCGGAGAACGGAGTCTTGGTCATCTTGCCCAAGAGGCATGGTTCGCACGTGTCAAATGATTCATAATCAAGAGACTCCAGAAGTCCATCTGAATGGAGCTTCTTCATACGTTTGACACCAATATGACCAAGGCGGCAATGCCACAAGTATGTGGGACTATCATTATCAACTTTACATCTTTTGGCATCTACACTATGAATATGTGTATTACTACGTTCGAGATTCATCAAAAATAAACCATTGACCAGCGGGGCATGACCATAAAACATATCTCTCAAATAAATAGAACAACCATTATTCTCCGATTTGAAAGAATATCCATCTCGCATAAGACGAGATCCAGAAACAATGTTCATGCTCAAAGCTGGTACTAAATAACAATTATTGAGGTTTAAAACTAATCCCGAGGGTAGATGTAGAGGCAGCGTGCCGACGGCGATCACATCGACCTTGGAACCATTCCCGACGCGCATCATCACCTCATGCTTCGCGAGTCTCCGTTTATTCCGCAGCTCCTGTTTTGAGTTACAAATGTGAGCAACTGCACCGGTATCGAATACCCAGGAGCTACTACGAGTGCTGGTAAGGTACACATCAATAACATGTATATCATATATACCTTTGACGTTGCCGGCCTTCTTGTCTGCTAAGTATTTGGGGCAGTTCCGCTTCCAGTGACCCGTTCCCTTGCAATAAAAGCACTCTGTCTCAGGCTTGGGTCCATACTTTGGCTTCTTCCCGGCAACAGGCTTGCCAGGCGTGGCAACTCCCTTGCCGTCCTTCTTGAAGTTCTTCTTACCCTTGCCTTTCTTGAACTTAGTGGTTTTATTGACCATCAACACTTGATGTTCTTTCTTGATGTCAACCTCCGCTGATTTCAGCATTGAATATACCTCGGGAATGGACTTCTCCATCCCCTGCATATTGAAGTTCAGCACGAAGCTCTTGAAGCTTGGTGGGAGCGACTGGAGGATTCTGTCAACGACCGCTTCATCTGGGAGATTCATTCCCAGCTGAGACAAGCGGTTGTGCAATCCTGAAATCTTGAGGATGTGCTCACTGACAGAACTGTTCTCCTCCATCTTACAGCTGTAGAATGCGTCGGAGACATCATATCTCTCGACTCGGGCATGAGCTTGGAAAACCATTTTCAGCTCTTCGAACATCTCATATGCTCCATGGTGCTCAAAACGTTTTTGGAGCCCCGATTCTAAACTGTAAAGCATGCCGCACTGAACCAGCGAGTAATCATCACAACGTGACTGCCAAGCGTTCATAACGTCTTGGTTTGCTGGGAGAACGGGTGCATCACCTAGCGGTGCTTCAAGGACATAGGTTCTCTTGGCAGCTATGAGGATAATCCTCAGGTTACGGACTCAATCCGTATAGTTGCTACCATCGTCTTTCAGCTTGGTTTTCTCTAGGAACGCGTTGAAGTTGAGGGAAACCTGAGCGTGGGCCATTTGATCTACAAGAGATATTGTAAAGAATTTAGACTAAGTTCATGATAATTAAGTTCATCTTAATCAAATTTTAATGAACTCCCACTCAGAATGACATCTCTCTAGTCATCTAAGTGATACACGGTCCGAATCGAGTAGTCCGTGTCCGATCATCACGTGAGACGGACTAGTCATCAACGGTGAACATCTTCATGTTGATCGTATCTTCTATACAACTCGTGTTCGACCTTTCGGTCTTCCGTGTTCCGAGGCCATGTCTGTACATGCTAGGCTCGTCAAGTGAACCCTAAGTGTATCGCGTGTGTTAATCTGTCTTACACCCGTTGTATGCGAACGTTAGAACCTATCACACCCGATCATCACGTGGTGCTTCGGAGCAACGAGCTTTAGCAACGGTGCACAGTTAGGGGAACACAATACTTGAAATTTTAGTGAGAGATCATCTTATTTACTACCGTCGTTCTAAGTAAACAAGATGCATAAACATGATAAACATCACATGCAATCAATTAAAGTGACATGATATGGCCAATATCATCTTGCTCCTTGGATCTCCATCTTCGGGGCACCATGATCATCTTGTCACCGGCTCGACACCATGATCTTCATCATCATGATCTCCATCATCGTGTCTTGAAGAAGTCGTCACGCCAACTATTACTTCTACTACTATAGCTAACGTTTAGCAATGAAGTAAAGTAATTACATGGCGTTATTCAGTGACACGCAGGTCATACAATAATAAAGACAACTCCTATGGCTCCTGCCGGTTGTCAAGTTCATCGACATGCAAGTCGTGATTCCCTATTACAAAAACATGATCAATCTCATACATCACATATATCATTCATCACATCTTTGTTCTTGGCCATACCACGTCACAAAACACATGCTGCAAAAACAAGTTAGACGTCCTCTAATTGTTGTTGCAAGTTTTACGTGGCTTCTATAGGATTTCTAGCAAGAACGTTTCTTACCTATGCCAAAACCACAACGTGATTTGTCAACTTCTATTTACCCTTCATAAGGACCCTTTTCATCGAATCCGATCCGACTAAAGTAGGAGAGACAGACACCCGCCAGCCACCTTATGCATCTAGTGCATGTCTGTCGGTGGAACCAGTCTCACGTAAGCGTACGTGTAAGGTCGGTCCGGGCCGCTTCATCCCACAATACCGCCGAATCAAGATTGACTAGTAACGGTAAGAAAGTTGAACAAGATCATACGCCCACAACTGCTTTGTGTTCTACTCGTGCAAGATGCTACGCATAAAACCTAGGCTCAGATGCCACTGTTGGGGAACGTAGCATAATTCAAAAAATTTCTACGTCTTCACCAAGATCCAACTATGGATACATCTAGCAACGAGCAAGTAAGAGTGCATCTACATACCGTTATGTAGATCGCGTGCGGAAGCTTTCAACGAAGTGGGGATGAAGTAGTCGTACTCTTCACGTTCTTCGTCACCGATGATCTAGCGCCGAACGGACGGCACCTCCGCGTTCAACACACGTACGGTGCAGCAATGTCACCTCCTTCTTGATCCAGCAAGGGGGGAGGAGAAGTCGTCAGAGATCCGGCAGCACGACGGCGTGATGACGGATGCAGTGGAGATCGCAGCAGGGCTTCGCCGGGCGCCCTGCGTTGGGAGTATGGAGGTGTGACGAGAGGGGGAGAGGCGCCAGGGCTTGGGTGCGGCTGCCCTCTCCCTCCCCACATATATATAGGGGGCCAGGGGGGCGCCAGCCCCCTGCAGATCCAATCTGCAAGGGGGGGCGGCGGCCAGGGAGGAGTCCTCCTCCCCCAAGGCAAGTGGTGGCCCCCTCCCCTTAGGGTTTTAACCCTAGGCGCATGGGGAGGTGGGCCACCTTGTGGTGTGCCAGCCCAGAGGACTGCACACTTCCCCTCGCGGCCTAGGCGCCCAACCGGGATGGGTGGCCCCACCCGGTGGACCCCGGGGCCCCTCCGGTGGTCCCGGGACGCTCCCGGTGACCCCCGGAGATCACCCGTTGGCCGAAACTGGACTTCCCATATATCAATCTTTACCTCCGGACCATTCCGGAACTCCTCGTGACGTCCGGGATCTCATCCGGGACTCCGAACAACTTTCGGGTTTCCACGTGCATTTATCTCTATGACCCTAGCGTTACCAAACCTTAAGTGTGTAGACCCTACGGGTTCGGGAGACACGTAGACATGACCGAGACAACTCTCCGGTCAATAACCAACACCGGGATCTGGATACCCATGTTGGTTCCCACGTGTTCCTCGATGATCTTCATCGGATGAACCACCGTGTCAAGGATTCACTCAATCCCGTATGTTATTCCCTTTGTCCATCGGTACGGTACTTGCCCGAGATTCGATCGTCGGTATTCCCAATACCTTGTTCAATCTCGTTATGGCAAGTCTCTTTACTCGATCCGTAATCCATCATCCCGTGACTAACTACTTAGTCACATTGAGCTCATTATGATGATGTATTACCGAGTGGGCCCAGAGGTACCTCTCCGTCATACGGAGTGACAACATCCCAGTCTCGGTTCGTACCAACTCAACAGACACTTTCGGAGATACCCGATGCGTACCTTTATAGCCACCCAGTTACGTTGTGACGGTTGGCACACCCAAAGTACTCCTACGGTATCCGGGAGTTGTACAACCTCATGGTCTAAGGAATAATTACTTGACACCGAAAAGCTTATGCATTATGAACTATACGATCTCGTGTTATGCTCAAGTTTGGGTCTTGTCCATCACATCATTCTCCTAATGATGTGATCCCGTTATCACTGACATCCTATGTCCATGGTCAGGAAACCGTGACCATCTGTTGATCAACGAGCTGGCTACTAGAGGCCTACCAGGGACTCATTGTGGTCTATGTATTCACACATGTATCGCTGTTTCCGTACAATACAATTCAAGCATGAATAATAGACAATTATCATGAACAAGGAGATATAATAATAATGCTTTTATTATTGCCTCTAGGGCATATCTCCAACAGCTAGATGGCTTCTTCTCTCTCTCTTTGAACCACAATACCATGTTCTCCTCGTTGTTCTTGGAGATCTATCCGATGTGATCTTCTTTTGCGGTGTGTTTGTCAAGATTCGATGAATTGTGGGTTTATGATCAAATTATCTATGAATAATATTTGAGTTTCTTCTAAATTCTTATATGCATGATTTAATATCTTAGTAATTCTCTTCGAACTATCGGTTTGGTTTGGCCAACTAGATTGGGTTTTCTAGCAATGGGAGAAGTGCTTTGCTTTGGGTTCAATCTTGCGGTGCTCAATCCCAGTGACAGAAAGGGACATGACACGTATTGTATTGTTGCCATCGAGGATAACAAGATGGGTTTTTTCATCATATTGCTTGAGTTAATTTCGGTACATCATGTCATCTTGCTTAATGTGTTACTCTGTTCTTATGAACTTCATACTCTAGATGCAGAATCGTTTCGGTCGATGTGTGGAGTAATAGTAGTAGATGCAGAATCGTTTCGGTCTACTTGTCACAGACGTGATGCCTATATTCATGATCATTGCCATAGATGCCGTTATAATTATTCGCTCTTCTATCAATTGCTTGACAGTACTTCGTTCACCCACTGTAATACTTGCTATCATGAGAGAAGCCTCTAGTGAAACCTATGGCCCCCGGGTCTATTTCCATCTTATTAGTTTCAGATATATTATTTTGAATCTTTCACTTTTCAATATATAAACCAAAAAACCCAAAAATAATTACTTTAGTAGTTCATCTATCTCTATCGTATCTCACTTTTGCAAATAACAGTGAAGGGATTAACAACCCCTTTATAGCGTTGGGTGCAAGTTGTTCGATTGTTTGTGTAGGTATTTGGCGATTTGTGTGTAATCTCCTACTGGATTGATACATTGGTTCCCAAACTGACGGAAATACTTACTTTACTATGCTGCATCACCCTTTCCTCTTCAAGGGAAAAACCAACGCAAGATCAAGAGGTAGCAGGCCACTAGCCATTTTTCGGAATCGGGGCTCGTCATAGCTTCTTCATAGTTCGAAGGTTCGCCGTTGTCTAATAACATGACTTCCAGGACAGGGTTACCGTACCACTTGCTACTTCTCGAGCTTGCGTTGTATTCCCTCAAAGAGGAATGGGTGATGCAGCACAATAGCGTAAGTATTTCCCTCGGTTTTTGGGACCCAAGGTATCAATCCAATAGGAGACCACGCGCGAGTCCCTCGCACCCGCACAAACAAATAGGAACCTCGCAGCCAACGCGATAAAAGGGGTTGTCAATCCCTTCTCGGTCACTTATGCGAGTGAGATCTGATAGATATGATAAGATAATATTTTTGGTATTTTTGGTATAGAGATTGAAAGTAAATAATGCAAAGTAAAGTAAATAGTTGATGGAAGATAATATGATGAGAATAGACCCGGGGGCCATATGTTTCACTAGTGGCTTCTCACATGATAGCAGATTTCTACGGTGGGTGCACAAATTACTGTCGAGCAATTGATAAAAGGGCGCATAGTTATGCGAATATCTAGGCATGATCATTGTATATAGGCATCACATCCGTGGCAAGTAGACCGAAACGAATCTGCATCTACTACTATTACTCCACACATCGACCGCTATCCAGCATGCATCTAGAGTATTAAGTTCATAAGAACAGAGTAACGCCTTAAGAAAGATGACATGATGTAGAGGGATAAACTCAAGTAATATGATATAAACCCCATCTTTTTATCCTCGATGGCAACAATACAATACGTGCCTTGCTGCCCCTGCTATCACTTGGAAAGGACAGTGCAAGATTGAACCCAAAGCCAAGTACTTCTCCCATTGCAAGAACTATAGATCTAGTAGGCCAAACCAAACCGCTAATTAGAAGAGACTTGCAAGGATATTTAAATAATGCATAAAGATTTCATAAAAGAATCCAATATAGTTCATAGATAATCTTGATCATAAACCCACAATTCATCGCATCTCGACAAACACACCGCAAAAAGATTACACCAAATAGATCTCCTTGAAGATTGAGGAAAACTTTGTATTGAGATCCAAAGAGAGAGAAGAAGCCATCTAGCTAATAACTATGGACATGAAGGTCTGCGGTAAACTACTCACAACTCATCGGAGAGGCTATGGTTTTGATGTAGAAGCCCTCCATGATCGATGCCCCCTTCGACGGAGCGCCGGAACAGGCCCCAAGATGGGATCTCACGGGAACAGAAGGTTGCCGCGGTGGAATTAGGGTTTCGTTGATTGCCTCGATGTTTTCAGGGTATGGGAGTATATATAGGATGAAGAGGCACGTCGGGGGAGCAACAGGTGGCCCACGAGGGTGGGGGTGCGCCTAACCCTGGGCGCGCCCTGCTCTCGTGGCCACCTCCTTCGCTTCCTGGCGTGTACTCCAAGTCTTCTGTGTTGATATTATTCCAAAAATATCTCTCCCGAAGGTTTCATTCCGTTTGATATTCCTTTTCTCTGAAACACTGAAATAGGCAAAAAAACAACAATTTGCACTGGGCCTTGGGTTAGTAGGTTAGTCCCAAAAATAATATAAAAGTGTATAATAAAGCCCATTAAACATCCAAAACAGAATATATAATAGGATGGAACAATCAAAAATTATAGATATGTTGGAGACGTATCAAGCATCCCCAAGCTTAATTCCTGCTCGTCCTCGAGTAGGTAAATGATAAAAACATAATTTTTGATGTGGAATGCTAACCAACATAATTCTCAATGTAATTTTCTTTATTGTGGCATGAATGTTCAGATCCGAAAGATTTAAGACAAAAGTCTATATTGACATAAGAATAATAATACTTCAAGCATACTAACAAAGCAATCATGTCTTCTCAAAATAACATGGCCAAAGAAAGTTCATCCCTACAAAATCATATAGTTTGGCTATGCTCCATCTTTGTCACACAAAATACTCAAATCATGCACAACCCCGGTTTCAGCCAAGCTGTTGTTTCATACTTCAATTTTTCAAACTTTTTCAACTTTCACGCAATACATGAGCGTGAGCCATGGACATAACACTATAGGTGGAATAGAGTGGTGGTTGTGGAGAATATAAAAGAGAAAGATGGTCTCACATCAACTAGGCGTATCAATGGGCTATGGAGATGCCCATCAATAGATATCAATGTGAGTGAGTAGGGATTTCCATGCAACGGATGCACTAGAGCTATAAATGTATGAAAGCTCAACAAAAGAAACTAATTGGGTGTGCATCCAACTTGCTTCTTCACGAAGACCTAGGGCATTTGAGGAAGCCCATCATTGGAATATACAAGCCAAGTTCTATAATGAAAATTTCCCACTAGTATATGAAAGTGACTAAACAAGAGACTCTCTATCATGAAGATCATGGTGCTACTTTGA
Source organism: Secale cereale (assembly GCA_902687465.1). Classification (NCBI taxonomy): domain Eukaryota; kingdom Viridiplantae; phylum Streptophyta; class Magnoliopsida; order Poales; family Poaceae; genus Secale; species Secale cereale. The sequence continues at coordinate 852,185,004 of LR738711.1, read as the reverse complement.
AGCACAAGTGTGGAAAAATATAGTAGCATTGTCCCTTTTCTCTTTTTTTTTCTTTTTTTTTCTTTTTTTGGGCCTTTCGTTTTTTCTTTGGCCTTTTGGGGGGGGGGGCAATGCTCTAATAATGATGATCATCACACTTATATTGATTTACAACTCGATACTAGAACAAAGTATGATTCTATATGAATGCCTCCGGTGGTGTACCGGGATGTGCAAGGAATCAAGAGTGACATGTATGAAAAACTATGCATGGTGGCCTAGCCACAAATACAATGTCAACTACATGATCATGCATGGCAGTATGACAATGATGAAGTGTGTCATAATAAACAGAACGATGGAAAGTTGGATGGCAACATATCTCGGAATGGCTATGGAAATGCCATGATAGGTAGGTATGGTGGCTGTTTTGAGGAAGGTATATGGTGGGTGTATGGTACCGGCGAGAGTTGCGCGGTACAAGAGAGGCTAGCAATGGTGGAAGGGTGAGGTGCGTATAATCCATGGACTCAACATTAGTCATAAAGAACTCACATACTTATGCATGCTCCTAGGGTAAGGGTTGGTAGGAGTTAACCATCGCGCGATCCCGACCTCCACACAAAGGATGACACTCAATGAAATACCTCATGCTTCAAATTTGTCACACAACGGTTACCATACGTGCATGCTACGGGACTTGCAAACCTCAACACAAGTATTTCTCAAATTCACAACTACTATACTAGCATGACTCTAATATCACCATCCTCATATCTCAAAACAATCATCAAGTATCAAACTTCTCATAATATTCAATGCACTTTTATGAAAGTTTTTAATATACCCGTCTTGGATGCCTATCATATTAGGACTAGTCTTATAACCAAAGCACATTACCATGCTGTTCTAAGAGACTCTGAAAATAATATAAGTGAAGCATGAGATATCAATAATTTCTACAAAATAAAACCACCACCGTGCTCTAAAAGATATAAGTGAAGCACTAGAGCAAAACTATATAGCTCAAAAGATATAAGTGAAGCACATAGAGTATTCTAATAAATTCCGATTCATGTGTATCTCTCTCAAAAGGTGTGTCCAGCAAGGATTATTGTGGTAAACTAAAAAGCAAAGACTCAAATCATACATGATGCTCCAAGCAAAACACATATCATGTGGTGAATAAAAATATAGTCTCAAGTAAAGTTATCGATAGACGAAGACGAAAAGTGGGGATGCCTTCCCGGGGCATCCCCAAGCTTAGGCTTTTGGTTGTCCTTGAATTTTACCGTGGGGTGCCTTGGGAATCCCCAAGCTTAGGCTCTTTCCACTCTTTGTTCCATAGTCCATCAAATCCTTACCCAAAACTTGAAAACTTCACAACACAGAACTTAGCCAAAAATCTCGTGAGCTCCATTAGTATAAGAAAACAAACCACCACTCAAACATACTATAATGAACTCATTCTTTGTTTATAATGGTGGTAAACCTACTGTATCCCAACTTCTCTATGATTCATATTTCATACCCCCCGATACTACTCATAGATTCATCAAAATAAGCAAACAACACACAAAAAAACATAATGTGTCAAAAACAAAACAGTCTATAGCAATCTGTAACTTCCAAATACTTATGTAACTATTTTTTTGAAATAACTTGGTGTACGTGAGGAATTTGTCTATTAATCATCTGCAAAAATAATCAACTAAAGATCACTCTCCAGTAAAAAATGGTAGCTAATCTCGTGAGCGCTAAAGTTTCTGTTTTTTACAGCATGATCGCATAAACTTCACACAAGTCTTCCCAAAGGTTCTACTTGGCACAAACACTAATTAAAATACAAAACCACATCTAAACAGAATCTAGATGCAATATTTATACCTAAACAGAAGCAAAAGCAAAGAAAATAAAATTGGGTTGCCTCCCAACAAGCGCTATCGTTTAACGCCCCTAGCTAGGCACGATACAAGAATAGATCTAGGTATTGCCATCTTTGGTAGGCAATCCATAAGTGGCTCTCATAATAGATTCATAAGGTAACTTGATTTTTTTTCTAGGAAAGTGTTCCATGCCTTTCCTTAACGGAAATTGGAATCTAATATTTCCTTCCTTCATATCAATAATTGCACCAATCGTTCTAAGGAAAGGTCTACCAAGAATAATAGGACAAGTAGGATTGCAATCTATATCAAGAACGATGAAATCTACGGGCATATAATTCCTATTTGCAATAATAAGAACATCATTAATCATTCCCATAGGTTTCTTAATAGTGGAATCCGCAAGATGCAAATTTAAAGAACAATCATCAAGTTCATGGAAACCTAACATATCACACAAAGCTTTTGGAATAGTGGAAACACTTGCACCCAAATCACACAAAGCAAAGCATTCATGATCTTTAATCTTAATTTTAATAGTAGGTTCCCACTCATCATAAAGCTTTCTAGGGATAGAAACTGCTAATTCAAGTTTTTCTTCATAAGATTGCATTAAAGCATCAACTATGTGTTTGGTAAAAGCTTTATTTTGACTATAATCATGCCGAGAATTTAGCACGAATTGCAACAAGGAAATACAATCTATTAAAGAGCAATTATAATAATTAAATCCCTTGAAATCCAAGATAGTGGGTTCATTGCGATGTAAAGTTTTGACCTCTTCAATCCCACTTTTAACACTTTTAGCATCAAGATCTAAAAACTCTGAATCATTGGGATGCCTTTTAGCTAAAGTAGACTCATCTCCAGTCCCATCTTTATAAAGATGCATACTAGAAAACAAGGATTTAATAGGAGACACATCAATCACTTTTAGATCTTCATCTTTATTATCAAGGGAACTAGAAGAACACGCTTTCTTAAAGCAATCTCTTTTGGCATGCATCCTAGCGGTTCTTTCTTTGCACTCATCAATGGAAATTCTCAAGGCTTTGAGAGACTCATTGATATCATGCTTAGGTGGGATAGATCTAAGTTTCAAAGAATCAACATCAAGAGAAATTCTATCCACGTTCCTAGCCAACTCATCAATCTTAAGCAATTTTTCTTCAAGCAAAGTAATGAAATTCTTTTGCGAATTCATAAACTCTTTTACACTAGTTTCAAAATCAGAGGGCATGTTACTAAAATTTCCATAAGAGTTATTGTAGGAATTACCATAATTATTAGAGGAATTACTAGGAAAAGGCCTAGAATTAAAGTTTCCTCTATAAGCATTGTTACCAAAATTATTCCTACCAACAAAATTCACATCCAAAGATTCATTATTATTCTCAATCAACGTGGACAAAGGCATATCATTAGGATCAGAAGAAGCACTCTTAGTAGCAAATAATTTCATAAGTTCATCCATATTTCCACTCAAAACACTAATCTCTTTAATAGCATGTACTTTTTTACTAGTAGATCTTTCGGTGTGCCATTGAGAGTAGTTAAGCATAATATTATCTAGGAGTTTGGTAGCTTCTCCTAAAGTGATTTTCCATGAAAGTGCCCCTGCAGCCGAATCTAAAAGATTTCTAGAAGCAAAATTCAAGCCAGCATAATTTTGTGTATAATCATCCATAAGTTCAAACCATGTGTAGGGCAATTACGTATCATTAATTTCATTCTCTCCCAAGCTTGTGCAACGCTCTCATGATTTAGTTGCTTAAAATTCATAATACCGTTTCTAAGAGAGATAATCTTAGTGGGAGGAAAATACTTAGAGATAAAGGCATCTTTACACTTATTCCATGAATCAATACTATTTCTAGGCAAAGAAGAGAACCAAGTTTTAGCACGATCTCTAAGCGAAAATGGAAATAGCTTCGGTTTAACAATATCATTATATGTATCCCTCTTCTTTTGCATATCGCACAAATCAACAAAGTTGTTTAGATGGGTAGCGGCATCTTCACTAGGAAGGCCATAAAATTGATCTTTCATGACGAGATCCAACAGAGCAGCATTGATTTCACAAGATTTAGCATCGGTAATAGGAGCAATCGGAGTGCTAATAAAATCATAATTGTTGGTATTGGAAAAGTCACACAATTTGGTAATGTCTTGAGCCATTCTGACAAGCAAGCAATTCAACACACAAGCAAACAAGAGGCAAGCGAACGGTAAAACACACGGAAAAAGAAGGGCGAATAAAACGGCAAAGGTGAAGTGGGGGAGAGGAAAACAAGAGGCAAATAATGTAATGCGAGGGGTAAGGGTTTGTGATAGGTACTTGGTATATGAGTTTTGCGTAGATCTCCCCGGCAATGGCGCCAAAAATTCTTCTTGCTACTTCTCGAGCTTGCGTTGTATTCTCTCAAAGAGGAAAGGGTGGTGCAACACAGTAGCGTAAGTATTTCCCTCAGTTTTTGAGAACCAAGGTATCAATCCAGTAGGAGACCATGTGCGAGTCCTTGGCATCTGCAGAAACAAATAAGAACCTCACAACAAACGCGATAAAAGGGGTTGTCAATCCCTTCTCGGTCACTTACGAGAGTGAGATCTGATAGATATGATAAGATAATATTTTTGGTATTTTTGGTATAGAGATTGAAAGTAAATAATGCAAAGTAAAGTAAATAGTTGATGGAAGATTAATATGATAAGAATAGACCCGGGGGCCATTGGTTTCACTAGTGGCTTCTCTCATGATAGCAGATTTCTATGATGGGTGAACAAATTACTGTCGAGCAATTGATAGAAGAGCGCATGGTTATGAGAATATCTAGGCATGATCATTGTATATAGGCATCATTTCCGTGACAAGTAGACCGAAACGATTCTGCATCCACTACTATTACTCCACACATCGACCGCTATCCAGCATGCATCTAGAGTATTAAGTTCATAAGAACAGAGTAACGCCTTAAGCAAGATGACATGATGTAGAGGGATAAACTCAAGTAATATGATATAAACCCCATCTTTTTATCCTCCATGGCAACAATACAATATGTGCCTTGCTGCCCCAGTTGTCACTGGGAAAGGACACCACAAGATTGAACCTATCGGGGATATACCACGCGGTATAAACCGCCGGATGTATGACCCAGCTGGAGTTTGGCGATTCACAGGCGACCCGCTTTGACCTGACGGTTTACGATTCATTGGTAATCCGGCAGGCGGGTCAGAGGAGCGACAAGACCCGGTGGCCCAACGGGCGGTTCATGAAAGGTCGGCTCATGTTATGGTGGGCCGGTTTATGAAGAATGCATAAGGAATATTCTCCTACAAAGGAAGCAAGACTAGGACTCCTTGTAATAAAGTAATCCTAATCTTACTAGGACTAGTCATGTAACCCGCCCCTTCAACATATATAAGGAGGGGCAGGGCTCCCCAAAGGGAGAGAAGTTCTGACAAGTTAGAGGCGCCATATTCTTTAGGGCTAGACACAACTAAAGGAGAGCCAGTTTACCGGCGACTCCATGAGGGTCATAATGTGATCTAGCCTCAAACAACATGTAGGGCTATTACCGGATGATGTTTCCCGGGGCCTGAAGTTGTATAAATCCATGTCTTGTGTGTTGCGTCTCTCGATTCCGCTCAACCCCTCTCAAGCTACCACATAGATGCGTTGGCCTCACGACTAAGTCCTCACACTAGGACATCTGCCCGGCTCAAGACCGCCCTCGCATTGTCGAGTCGCCAAGGAGAGCCGCCGTCACCACGACACCTGCCTCTGTTCTGCGGCTACTCTGTTCTGAGTCGCTGTGGCCCCCCTTTGATCTGCCGCTATGGGCCGCCCGTCTCTGCGGCCAAGCCATCGATCCATGTCCGAGTTGCCGCACCTCGCTTTAAATCACCGCTCAACCATGGCCGGCCACTGCTGCTGCCCCATCAACTCGCCTTGCCGCCTTCACCGGTCGCCTTCAAACACATCTGCCGAGCCGCTGCCGTTACTCTGCACCAGCGGGTTCCTCACTGACAATGCTCTGGCCTACACATAATTTTTGGATCTCTGTGAAAAGTCCCTTGACAAGGAGCTGCACGGGTTGGATGCCAAGTTTCGAAAGCTTCAGTCCGACGGTGACACTTTTGCTATTTTAATTGAGATGGGTGTGAGACTAATTGTTATTGGTGGTACGGCAAGTTGGCTGCCTCTCAACCAAAAAAGTGTGCAACGGAGGAGCCATATTGTGTCCATGGTGCCAAGGAACGTTGTTGGTTTTTTCCTCTGTCAGTCCATTTGATGGCTAGCATTTCGCCAAGACACCGGGAGTTCCCGTCAGGAGAAGATCAATTGGTCCTATGGTCGCTAGTAAGGCCAAATTCGTGTACGTACATGCACGGGCTAGATGTGAGACATTCATCAAATAAGCTATGCTTGAGTGCTAGCCTCAAAAGCTAGCTAGCCTTGCGAGTACAATTCTGAAGCAGTGCAAGACGAAGCTGAAAATATTTCACCTTCAAGTCGTCGTCGCCTTCGCGTTAAGTTGCCGGAGCCGCATTGAGACGCCCCTGCCGCACGTTGAGCCGCCTGGGGTTATATTGAGTTGTCGGTCTTCCTAAGCCTCCTCTGTTGTGTTGAACGGATCATCCGTCATCCGAACAATCAGGTGATATCTATCCATTTAAGTTTATTTTATATTGTTTTTTGTCAAAGAACGATTACTCCGGTCTATGATATTATTTACGCGTGACATTTGGTCACTGCAAGAGCGATAGCGACTCGCCCGCATCCATACTGCTTCTAATGTTGCGGTTGTTTTCCCCGTCCGCCTCCGCGGTTCGGCATATATCAACACAATGCGGCTCACTTGCCATTTCGTACGGTTTACCATGCTGCTTCACCATGGTGGTCAACTGATCGTCAACTCTGCGGAGGATAAATACTGGCCTAATATATGAGGTGAAATCCATCCAATATATTTTTATTATCTATTGCCTCCTTTAGAAAAGCAATTACTCCGGCTTGCAAAGTTATCTAATGCAGGACCCTAAACTGCCACGGTGTCGTTTTAAACTGCCGGTTCGTCGTCTCCCTTGCGGGTGTTGCATCCAAACCGCCGCTGCAAGTTGAAATCGGGTTATCTTTTGAGGTCTCCTGCTCCTGCGACGCTCATCTTGCGGGCTTTAACCCACCGGGTTATCTCTTGAGGTCTCCTCGAGAAAATGATTAAAGTGCCATTGAAATCGCTGTGGATTATTCATGGACGGTATATGATATATATAAGGATCATCTGTCATCCAGACAATGTCAGGTGATGTTTATCTAAGTCTATTTTATTGGCAAATATTATCTTTGCCAAAGAATAATTACTTTGGTCTATATAGTTTCATGGGCAGGACAAATTGTCTGCTACAGAAGTGGCTACCATATCACCAAGTTTATTGAATGACTCGCATTGGGATATACAATGAGTATTGTGGAGGTCATCAACATGCCGGGACCGCGCCTATGATTGACTCGCCCGTTCGCGCCGGCTTATAATGCCTATGTAGCCACGATCGTCTTTACCGTTCGTCTCTTGCGACCTGGTCTACATCAACATACCGGGCCGCACCTATCTGCATGAGCTATTTATTGAGTATGAGCAAGTCACAGCTTGGGTAGCCCGGTTTTCTTTCAACAAAATTGAGACAAATTATCATATACTATCAACTGTCGTCTGCATTGGGTGGCTCAAGGGGCAGGCGTACAAGTCGCAGCTACTATAGTTTGGTTAACTTCAAATAGCTAGTTAGAAGGGACCATTGGCCGAGTTGCTGACACGGCTCACACAAGATCATTGATAACCCGCCGCAGTCACCTCAATTTTCTATGGATTCATATCGCACTGTCAACAACAATGATGGACACCTTATGCTATGGTCAAATATGGAGAGTCTCAAGACAACTCCTCGAGTCATCTTAAGGCTCGGGGGCTACAATGACATGACTCATAAGAAGTTTCCGGGTCATTAGAAGGGAATCCGGTTTAAAATCCAGTTCAATGGACATCGGTCTTACTGAAGCTCTCAAATATCCGGTTTACTATCCGGTTAAAGGGAAATCAGTCTCCTACAAAGCTCTGAAGCTCTCAAATTCAAATCCGGTTTAATAATCTCCGGTTTAAAAGGAATTAATCTCTCGCAAGTTCGAGTTTAAAGGCTGTCAGGAAAATTCTGGCTGAAAATGAAGATTCCGGTTTAAGATCCGGTTCAAGGGAAAGATGTCTCCCACAAAGCTTTGAAGCTCTTAATATCCATTTAAGAATTTCCGGTTCAAGATGAATAATCTCTCGCAAGTTCGAGTTCTCAGGAAAAAGTAAGGGGACCAAAGAGAGTTTGTTGCACAACACAACTCAAACATAGGCACCCGGCGAGCACAGCTCAGAAATATATCACATGGGGGTTTCTGTTTATAAAGCGGAGTTCTAACAACCCTACTAAATCGGCTATTAAACCAAGACCATCATAAGAGCATAGCTCTGGTTGCTTCGGTAATCCGGCTATCAAAGCCCACATGATGACAAGGGACAAAAGAGAGTTTGATGCATAGCACAACTCAAACATAGGCACCCGATGAGCATAGCTCAAATGCTACCTGGGGGCTCCTGATGCATAGCGTCAACGAGTTGACAACCCTTGTAATAGGCTATCAAGCCACAGCTTGGAAGCCTGGTGTATACACCAAAAACCCCGGATTAGCCTGCCTGCATTAAGTAAGTCACTCTGCTCAGGTAAACCTGGTATGACCCGTCGAACGTATACACAAGTCAATCTTTTATAGACCCTGAACTTGGTAACGTTAAGTTGACGATTGGTTAAGGATTGAGGTCCATCTTAACAGGCTTTGTGAAATGGTTAAGTCAGTAGCCTGGCAGCTCATAAAAAGCCTCGAATTTGGAGCCTGGCAGCTCGTAAAAAGCCTCGACTATAGGATTTTATTTTGACAAATGTTTCTTTGGTTTTTGCCAAGTTTTTTTCTCTTTTAAGATCATTGGGATATATCCGAAATCTATTGATTCGGTGGAGTGGATGACTATAAGTTGCCACCACAATAAACCAGAGTTCACAGAACCTGGTCTGGTTTGATTATAAATCGCCAGTACTATCTAGAGTTAAACGGGTGTTTATTAACCCGGTCTGGCATTAGACTATAAGTCACCAGTATATGATGGTAAATAATAACCGGTGTTTATTGACCCGGCCTGGCTTTTGACTATAAGTCACCAGTATGAGATAAGATAATGACCGATGTTTATTAACCCGGCCTGGCTTTTGACTATAAGTCGCCAGTATGCGATAAGACAATGACCGGTGTTTATTAACCCGGCCTGGTTTTGTTTATAAACTGACAATCTTTGATAATCACCAATGTTCAAATTTTGGGTTATCATCCTTACTACATTGGCTTGGTAAAACCAACCGTGTGATCAAACATCACTGGAACCGGTTTTCAAACCGGGTTATATTATTCAAATCTTTAATAGCCAACAGGGCTGGATTTTTATTATGGTTATCAATAACCAATATTATGATTGAGGTTTGCAAAGTCGCTTCAGCACAATGGATATCATATTGTCAATGGTATGATTTATTCTACAAAGGAATAGTCCCGAGTCGCTGCAGGCTTACATCCTGGCACTTGGGGGCTACATTATTCAAGTTAAGATTACATCAAATATGCAAGTCTCATGTCGCTGCAAGCATGCACCATGACACTTGGGGGCTAATGCAAAGTCATTTTTTGCTCACTTTATTGAAGACCCGACTAATCACATTCTAATGAGCCGGCCCTTGAGGGCTACCAATTGCTCCTTGCTGCCTCTTGAGCTTGCGTTGTATTCCCTCGAAGAGGAAAGGGAGATGCAGCACAGTGCGTAAGTATTTCCCTCCGTTTTTGAGAACCAAGGTATCAATCTAGTAGGAGACCACGCGTGAGTCCCTCGCACCTGCACAAACAAATAAGAACTTCGCAGCCAACGCGATAAGGGGTTGTCAATCCCTTTACGGTCACTTACGAAAGTGAGATCTGATAGAGATGATAGTTTATATTTTTGGTTTAATAAAGCAGCAAATAAAAGCAAGAAAAAGTAAAGTAGATGTAGATTGATATGTTGAGAATAGACCCGAGGGCCATAGTTTTATCTAGTGGCTTCTCTCATGATAGCGATATTCTACGGCGGGTAAACAAATTACTGTCGAGCAATTGATAGAAAAGCAAATAATTATGAGACTATCTAGGCATTATCATTGTATATAGGCATCACGTCCGAGACAAGTAGACCGACTCGTGCCTGCATCTACTACTATTACTCCACACATCGACCGCTATCCAGCATGCATCTAGTGTATTGAGTTCATACGAACAGAGTAACGCCTTAAGCAAGATGACATGATGTAGAGGGATAAACTCAAGCAATATGATGAAAACCCCATCTTTTTATCCTCGATGGCAACAATACAATACGTGCCTTTCTGCCCCTACTGTCACTGGGAAAGGACACCGCAAGATTGAACCCAAAGCCAAGCACTTCTCCCATTGCAAGAACTATAGATCTAGTAGGCCAAACCAAACCAATAATTCAAAGAGACTTGCAAGGATATTACGAGCACACATAAAAAGTTCAGAGAAGAACCAAATATCTTTCATAGATAACCTTCATTATAAACTCACAATTCATCGGATCTCGACAAACACACCGCAAAATAAGATTACATCGAATAGATATCCTCGAAAAGCGAGGAGAACTTTGTATTGAGATCCATAGAGAGAGAGAAGAACCCATCTAGATACTAGTTATGGACCCGAAGGTCTGTGGTAAACTACTCACAACTCATGGTGAGGGTGATGATGATGATGAAGAAGGCCTCCGTGATGGATCCCCCTCCCGGAACAGGCTCCAAGATGGGATGTCCACGGGAAGAGAAGCTACGGCGATGGAATTAGGGTTTTCTCTCTGTGTATGGAGTTTCTGGGGCACGTAGGAATATATAGGAAGAAGGTGGGCACCGGGGGCCGTGTGGGCTAGCCTCGAGGCAGGGGGGCGCGCCCTGGGAAGGGGGCGTGCCCCCCACCCTCGAGGGCTGGCCTTCCGTCCCTTGACTAGGTCCTATCGTTTCCCGAGCGTGATTTCCTCCAAAAATATCTCTCGCGAAGGTTTCATTCCATTTGGACTCCGTTTGATATTCCTTTTCTGCAAAACCCTGAAATAGGCAAAAAAACAGCAATCTGGACTGGGCCTTTGGGTTAATAGGTTAGTCCCAAAAGTGATATAAAAGTGAATGATAAAGCCCATTAAACATCCAAGACTTCATAAATAATAACATGGAACAATAAAAAATTATAGATACGTTGGAGATGTATCAAGCATCCCCAAGCTTAATTCCTGCTCGTCCTTGAGTAGGTAAATGATAAAGAAAGAATTTTTGATGTGGAATGCGAACCAATATAGTTTTTCAGTGTAATTCTCTTAATTGTGGCATGAATGTTCAGATTTGAAAGATTCAAGATAAAAGTCTATATTGACATAAGAAATAACAATACTTCAAGCAATACTAACAAAGCAATCATGTCTTCTCAAAATACTATGGCTAAAGAAAGTTATCCCTACAAAATCATATAGTGTTGGCTATGCTCCCTTATTATCACACAAAAATATTCATATCATGCACAACCCCGGTTTCAGCCAAGCATTTGTTTTCATGCTCTATCTTTTCAAACCATTCAACTTTCACGCAATACATGAGCGTGAGCCATGGATAGAGCACTATGGGTGGAATAGAGGTGGTCGTGGAGAAGACAAAAAGAGGGAGATAGTCTCACATCGACAAGGCGTATCAACAGGCTATGGAGATGCCCATCAATAGATATCAATGTGAGTGAGTAGGGACTGCCATGCAACGGATGCACTAGAGCTAAATATGAATGAAAGCTCAACAAAAGAAACTAGTGGGTGTGCATCCAACTTGCTTGCTCACGAAGACCTAGGGCATTTGAGGAAGCCCATCGTTGCAATATATAAGCCAAGTTCTATAACGAAAATTCCCACTAGTATATGAAAGTGACTAAACATGAGACTCTCTACAATGAAGAACATGGTGCTACTTTGAAGCACAAGTGTGGAAAAAGATAGTAGCAATTGTCCCTTTTTTTCATTTTTTTCTTTTTTTGGGCCTTTCTTTTTTCTTTGGCCTTTCTCCTTTTTTTTCTTTTTTTTCTTTTTTTTTGCGGAGGGGCTTTATAGATCTAGCCTTTCCTCCCGTGGGACAATGCTCTAAAAATCATGATAATCACACTTTCATTACAACACAATATTACAACTCGATACTACAACAACAAAGTATGACTCTATGTGAAAGCCTCCGGCGGTCTACCGGTATGTGCAATGAAACAAGAGTGACATGTATGATAAATTATGCATCGTGGCCTTGCCACAAATAGGATGTCAATTACATGATCATGCATGGCAATATGACAATATGATGCGTGTCATATGAACGGAACGGTGGAAAGTTGCAAGGCAATATATCTCGGAATGGCTATGGAAATGCCATGATAGGTAGGTATGGTGGCTGTTTTGAGGAACAATATGGTGGCTGTTTTGAGGAAGGATATATAGTGGGTTTATGGCACCGGCGAAAGTTGTGCGGTACAACAGAGGCTAGCAATGGTGGAAGGGTGAGAGTGCGTATAATCCATGGACTCAACATTAGTCATAAGAACTCATATACTTATTGCGAAAATCTATGAGTCATCAAAACAAAGCAATCAACGCATGCCCCTAGGGGGGAGGTTGGTAGGAGTTAACCATCGCGCGCCCCCGACCTCCACACAAAGGTCGACACTCTACAAATACCTCATGCTTTAACTTAGTCACACAACAGTTCACCATACGTGCATGCTACGGGAATCACTAACCTTAACACAAGTATTTCTCAAATTCATAATAACTCCACTAGCATGACTCTAATATCACTATCCTCATGTCTCAAAACAATTATCGAGCATCCAACATCTCTTTCTATTCAATGCACTTGATGTGATTTTTTTAGTACATTGACATTGGATGTTTATCATGTGAAGACTAGTTTCTTTAGCCTAAACACTTTACCATGCTGTTTTAATAGACTCTCAAATAGATATAAGTGAAGCATGAGAGTTCAACAATTTCTACAAAATATTACCACCACCATGCTCTAAAAGATATAAGTGAAGCACATAGAGTGTTCTACTAGTTTCTAGGCCATAATTAACTATCTCAAATAGGTCTGTCCAGCAAGGATGATTGTGGCAAACTAACAATCAAAGACTCAAATTATAAAAGATGCTCCAAGCAAAACACATAACATGTTGCGAATAAAAATATAGCTCCAAGTATAGTTACCGATGGATGAAGACGAAAGAGGGGATGCCTTCCCGGGGCATCCCCAAGCTTAGGATTTTGATTATCTTGAATTTACTTGGGGTGCCATGGGCATCCCCAATCTTAGGCCTTTTCTACTCCTAGTTCCATATTCCATCAAAGCAATACTCAAAACTTGAAAACTTCACAACACAAAACTTAGACAAAAATTCTCGTGAGCTCCGTTAGTAAGAGAAAGCAAACCACCACTCAAAGGTACAGCAAGTAATTCATTCTTTTTTATATTGGGGTTAAACCTACTGTTCTCCAAGTTCTCTATGGTTCATATCCTCCAATATTACTCATAGATGCATCGGAATAAGCAAACAACACACGAAAAACAGAATCTGTCAAAAACAGAACAGTCTGTAGTAATCTGCTGGGTTCGCCTACTTCTGGAACTCCACAAAATTCAAACTAAATTGGTAAATTTGATAAATTTGTCTACAAATCAGAAGCAAAAAGAATCAACTAAAAAGAACGCTCCAGTAAAATCTTAAGTCTACTTTAGCGAGCACTAACGATTCTGTTTTTCACAGCAAGATCATATAAACTTCACACAAGTCTTACCAAAGGTTCTACTTGGCACAAACACTAAACAAAACATGAAACCACATCTGATCAGAGGCTAGATGCAATATTTATTCCCTAACAGCAAAAAAGCAAAAAAACATAAAATTGGGTTGCCTCCCAACAAGCGCTATCGTTTTACGCCCCTAGCTAGGCACGATACAAGATAGATCTAGGTATTGCCATCTTTGGAAGGCAATCCATAAGTGGATCTCATGATAGATTCATATGGTAATTTGATTTTCTTTCTAGGAAAGTGTTCCATGCCTTTCCTTAACAGAAATTGGAATCTAATATTTCCTTCCTTCATATCAATAATTGCACCAATCGTTCTAAGGAAAGGTCTACCAAGAATAATAGGACATGAAGGATTGCAATCTATATCAAGAACAATGAAATCTACGGGCACATAATTCCTATTGGCAACAATAAGAACATCATTAATTCTTCCCATAGGTTTCTTAATAGTGGAATCCGCAAGATGCAAATTTAAATAATAATCATCAAGCTCATGGAACCCTAGCAAATCACACAAAGTTTTTGGGATAGTGGAGACACTTGCACCCAAATCAGACAAAGCATAACATTCGTGATCTTTTATTTTTATTTTTGTAGTAGGTTCCCATTCATCATAGAGCTTTCTAGGTATAGAAACTTCCAACTCAAGTTTTTCTTCATGAGATTGCATCAAAGCATCAACTATGTGTTTAGTGAAAGCTTTATTTTGACTATAAGCATGCAAAGAATTTAGCACGGATTGCAACAAGGAGATACAATCAATCAAAGAGCAATTACCATAATTGAATCCCTTGAAATCCAAAGTAGTGGGTTCATCACTATGCAAAGTTTTAATCTCTTCACTCCCACTTTTAGCAATTTTAGCATCAAGATCTAAAAACTCCGAATCATTGGGACACCTTAAAGCAGAATCATCTCCAATCCTATTCTCATCAAGATTAATACTAGAAAACAAGGATCTAATAGGAGACACATCAATAACTTTCATATCTTCATCTTTATTTCCATGCTCTTCCGGTTTGGCAGCCATCTTATTGATCAAGGTGGACTGTTTATCGGAAATTTGGGCAATTAAGTTCTCAAGATGAGCAAACTGAGATTTCAAACCATAAAATTCCTTAGACATATCATCAAGGTCTTTATTCATATACTCCATAAACTTTTTCTGTTCTTTAAGCTCACTTCTGAAAAAGTCATTATTCTCAAATTGTATAGTCATAAAATGTCTAACATTGTTTTCAATCTCCTCCAGCCTCTTGAGGTGAGGGTCAACACTAACAGGGAGAGCCATAGTGACAAGCAAGCAATCCAACACACACAAGCAAACAAGAGGCAAGCGAACGAAAAACACACGGCGGGAGAAGGGCAAATAAAACGACAAGGGTGAAGTGGGGGAGAGGAAAATGAGAGGCAAATAAATGTAATGCGAAGGATAAGGGTTTGTGATAGGTACTTGGTATATGACTTTTGCGTAAGCCTCCCCGGCAACGGCGCCAGAAATTGGCTAGTTGACGGGGTGGCAAATCTTGACTTGACTTGGCGTGAGTCTCCCCGGCAACGGCGCCAGAAATTCTTCTTGCTACCTCTTGAGCTTGCATTGTATTCCCTCGAAGAGGAAAGGGATATGCAACACAGTAGGGTAAGTATTTCCCTCAGTTTTTGAGAACCAAGGTATCAATCCAGTAAGAGACCACGCGCGAGCCCCTCGCACCTGCACAAACAAATAAGAACTTCGCAGCCAACGCGATAAGGGTTGTCAATCCCTTTATGGTCACTTACGAGAGTGAGATCTGATAAATATATTTTTGGTATTTTTGCTTTAATAAAGCAGCAAATAAAAGCAAGAAAAGTAAAGTAGATGTAGATTGATATGTTGAGAATAGACCCGGGGGCCATAGTTTTCTCCAGTGTCTTCTCTCATGATAGCGATATTCTACGACGGGTAAACAAATTACTGTCGAGCAATTGATAGAAAAGCGAATAATTATGAGACTGTCTAGGCATAATCATTGTATATAGGCATCACGTCCGAGACAAGTAGACCGACTCCTGCCTGCATCTACTACTATTACTCCACACATCAACCGCTATCTAGCATGCATCTAGTGTATTGAGTTCATACGAACATAGTAACGCCTTAAGCAAGATGACATGATGTAGAGGGATAAACTCAAGCAATATGATGAAAACCCCATCTTTTTATCCTTGATGGCAACAATACAATACGTGCCTTGCTGCCCCTACTGTCATTGGGAAAGGACACCGCAAGATTGAACCCAAAAACCAAGCACTTCTCCCATTTCAAGAACTATAGATCTAGTAGGCCAAACCAAACCCATAATTCGAAGAGACTTGCAAGGATATTATGAGCACACATAAAAAGTTCATAGAAGAACGAAATATCTTTCATAGATAACCTTGATCATAAACTCACAATTCATCGGATCTCGACAAACACACCGCAAAAAGAGATTACATCGAACAGATCTCCTCGAAGACCGAGGAGAACTTTGTATTGAGATCCAGAGAGGGAGAAGAAGCCATCTATATACTAGCTATGGACCCGAAGGTCTGTGGTAAACTACTCACAACTCATGGTGAGGGCGATGATGATGATGATGAAGGCCTCCGTGATGGATCCCCCTCTCGGAACAGGCTCCATGATGGGATCTCCACGGGAACAGAAGCTACGACAGTGGAATTAGGGTTTTCTCTCTGCGTATGGAGTTTCTGGGGTACGTAGGTATATATAGGAAGAAGGAGGGCACTGGGGGCCATGTGGGCCAGCCTCGAGGTAGGAGGCGCGCCCTGGGAAGGGGGGCGCGCCCCCCACCCTCGAGGGCTGGCCTTCCGTCCCCTGACTTGGTCCTGACGTTTCTCGAGCGTGATTTCCTCCAAAAATATCTCTCGCGAAGGTTTCATTCCATTTGGACTGCGTTTGATATTCCTTTTCTGCAAAACCCTGAAATAGGTAAAAAACAGCAATGTGGACTGGGCCTTTGGGTTAGTAGGTTAGTCCCAAAAATGATATAAAAGTGAATGATAAAGCCCATTAAACATCCGAGACTTCATAAATAATAGCATGGAACAATCAAAAATTATAGATACGTTGGAGACGTATCACTCCTGTCAATAATTCAAGGTACACAAGTCTTAATCCATTATATTGAATGGTCCACTGCTCAGTTGGTAAAGCACAAAGCTCTTAACCTTGTGGACGTGGGTTCAATCCCCATGATGGGGGTTACATCATATGATGTTCTTTTCAAAGAAGTATATATAAAGTCCCAGCTCAATATTATTTTACTGAGCCGGCCCTTGGGGGATACACATTGCTGTTCAAGTCTACATGATCATATTTATAAAGTCCCTACTCATTATTGCAAAATGACCCGACCCTTGGGGGCTACACTGGTTGAAGTTTTTTTGAGCATCAGGCAATTACAAGTCCCAGGTTGCTGCAAGCATGACAACCCGGCACTTGGGGGCTACCTAAGATGGAGTATTCAGTTTTTACTAGTGACTGGGATGAACAATCTGGATTTCTTCAAGGTTGCAACATTTATGTTCAAACAAGTCTTAAGATATCACTATGTTCTCCTCTTAAGACCTGTGGGCTATAGATAATATGCATATAAAGGAGGAACATCTTCAAATTCTCAGTTTCAGGCAAATCAGGAAGATTAATTGTGTGACCCGGCGTTGGCAACAATCATAACCCGGCGTCCATAAACAATCAGGACCCGGGATCATCAGTCTTTATAACCCGACAATTTTTGCAATGATAAACCGGCAAGTTCTACATTCTTAAACCGGCTGAAGAACAGATGAGTATTTCAAAGACCAATATTTTTGATTAAGCATTGGGAGTTGAGTCAAAGGAGTTATTCTTCACAATATTTCTCTATGACAAGCCAATGTCAGCAAATGAATTATGAAGCTGGCCTATTGACCCGGATTTTCTAGAAGAAGGAAATGACAAGGACTTAAGGATGATCAAGTACCGGTTTATAAGAATATTTAACCCGGAGCGCAACTTGTCAAATTCATTCTTGTGTTTATGTTGCAGGATCAGTTTAACCTGGATAAATCCAAATTAAACTGGGGGCTAATGTCGGGGATATACCCCACACTATAAACCGCCGGATGTATGACCCGGCTGGAGTTTGGCGATTCACAGGCGACCCGCTTTGACCTGACGGTTTACGATTCATTGGTAATCCGGCAGGCGGGTCAGAGGAGCGACAAGACCCGGTGGCCCAATGATGACCCACAAATGTAGGGGATCTATCGCAGTCCTTTCAATAAGTAAGAGTGTCGAACCCAACGAGGAGCAGAAGGAAATGATAGGCGGTTTTCAGTAAGGTATTTTCTGCAAGCACTGAAATTATAGGTAACAGATAGTTTTGTAATAAGATAATTGGTAGCAAGTGACAAACGGTAAAAGTAAATAGGTGCAGCAAGGTGGCCCAATCCTTTTTGTAGCAAAGGACAAGCCTGGACAAACTCTTATGCAAGGTAAAGCGCTCCCGAGGACATATGGGAATTATCGTCAAGCTAGTTTTCATCACGATTGTCTGATTCGTGTTGGTACTTTGATAATTTGGTATGTGGGTGGACCGGTGCTTGGGTGCTGCCCTTACTTGGACAAGCCTCCCACTTATGATTAACCTCTAATGCAAGCATCCGCAACTACAAAAGAAGTATTAAGGTAAACCTAACCATAGCCTGAAACATATGGATCCAAATCAGCCCCTTACGAAGCAACGCATAAACTAGGGTTTAAGCTTCTGTCACTCTAGCAACCCATCATCTACTCATTACTTCCCAATGCCTTTCTCTAGGCCCAAATAATGGTGAAGTGTCATGTAGTCGACGTTCACATGACACCACTAGAGAAGAGACAACATACATCTCATCAAAATATCGAACGAAGGCCAAACTCACATGACTACTAATAGCAAGACTTCTCCCATGTCCTCAGGAACAAAAGCAACTACTCACAAGACATAATATTGTTCATGATCATAGGGGTATTAATATGCATAATGGATCTGAACATATGATCTTCCACCAAATAAACCTACTAGCATCAACTACAAGGAGTAATCAACACTACTAGCAACCCATAGGTACCAATCTGAGGTTTGGATACAAAGATTGGATACAAGAGATGAACTAGGATTTGAGAGGAGATGGTGCTGGTGAAGATGTTGATGAAGATAGCTCTCCTCAAGAAGGGAGAGTTGTTGGTGATGACGGCAGTGACGATTTCCCCCTCCCGGAGGGAAGTATCCCCGGTAGAACAGTTCTGCCGAAGCCCTAGATTGGTTTCCGCCTCGGTTCCGCCTCGAGACGGCGGCGGCTGGTCCCGAAAGCCTCCTCCTGATTTTTTCCAGGTCAAAACGCTTCATATAGGAGAAGATGGTCACCTAGGGCCCACCGGCTGGCCCTCGAGGCAGGGGGGCGCGCCTTGGGAAGGGGGCGTGCCCCCCACCCTCGAGGCCAGCCAGTGGCCCCCCTTGTGGGTTTCTTCCGCCAGGTATTTTTTATATTTTCCGAAAAAATGTTCTGTTGAGTTTCGTGGCTTTTGGAGTTGTGCTGAATAGGTTTCCAGAGTTTGCTCCTTTTCCAGCCCAGAATTCCAGCTGCCGGCATCCCCCCTTCTTTATGTAAACCTTGCAAAATAAGAGGGAAAAGGCGTAAGTATTGTGACAAAACATGTATGAACACCCCATAATGCTATAAATATCAACTTATAAGCATGATGCAAAATGGACGTATCAACTCCCCCAAGCTTAGACCTCGCTTGTCCTCAAGCGAAAGCTGATATCGAAAAATATGTCCACATGTTTAGAGATAGAGGTGTCGATAAAAACAGAATACGAACATGAAGGCATCAAGATCATTCTCATAACAGCAACTTATATAAATATAAGCAGATGATCATTATGCAAAAGTAACAATTCATCCATAATATCAAGTATGCATTATAAACTTCATTGGAAACTAACAAACTTTGGTCTCGGTCATTGAAGCAATTGCAATTTATCGTAACATCGGAAAGAGTCATTATAAGAGCTTTTCAGCAAGCCTACATACTCAACTATCATATAGTCTTTCATAATTGCTCACACTCACGCAATACTTATGTTTATGGAGTTTTAATCGGACACAGAGAAAGATAGGCGCTTATGGTGTTGCCACCCAACCTTTTACCTCAAGTGTAATGTCAACAGTAATAGATCATGAAAACTTACATCCAAGTGGCTATATATATCAGGATCTTTCCAACACAGTGTGCTTGCCAAAGGATAAAATGAAAAAGGAAAATGGATCTCACCTTGACACTTATAAGACAAGAACAAAAGATAGGCCCTTCACAGAGGGAAGAAGAGGTTGTCATGTGTTTTTATGGTTGGATGCACAAAGTCTTAGCATAGAAGAACTTCGCTTTATATTGCCACTTGTGATAAGGACCTTTATTATGCAGTCCATCGCTTTTATTACTTCCATATCACAAGCTCGTATAAAGCTAATTTCTTTCACACTAATAAATCCTGCATATATTAGCGGGTTTACAACATGACAACTTACTTGGAAGGATCTTTCGCAATCCATAGGTAGGTATGGTGGACTCTCATGGCAAAACTGGATTTAAGGATATGGAAGCACAACTAGTATCTCTACTTAGTGCAAGGAGTTTTGGCTAGCATGAGAGGGAAAGGCAAGCTCAACATGTTGGAAGATCCATGATTATATACTTTATTTCGGATATAAGAAGACATAACCCATTATGTTGTCTTCCTTGTCCAACATCAACTCTTTAGCATGTCATACTTTAATGAGTGCTCACAATCATAAAAGATGTCCAAGATAGTATATTTTTATGTGAAGCCTCTCTTCTTTTACTACTTCCTATTAATTGCAATGATGACCAAAACTATGTTTGTCACCTCCCAACAACTTTTAATTATCATACTCTTGTATGTGAAGTCATTACTTCCCATAAGATCGATATGATCTCTTTGATTCTCTTTTTGTTTTCTTTTTTTTATCATGATCCAAGTGAGGAAATCAAGCCCTTGACTCAACACTAACCTTTATTATATAGCTCACAGACTCGATTACAAAGGATAAAGCTCACAAAGCAAAAGCTCACAACTAGATCATGCTAACTTTATTCTAATAGATCAAGATACTACCAAAAGGATCGAACTAAGTAAAACAGTAAAGATAGGAGTGATGGTGATACGATACCAGGGTCACTCCCCCAAGCTTGGTAGTTGCCAAGGGGAGTGCACATACCCATATGATTATGTCTCCTTCTTCGGGGTTGCTGATGATGGAGTTGCAAGTAGTGATGGGGGATCCTCATATATTGAGCGCAGGAGATCTTCTAGCTTGCGGATAATACCATTGAGAGCACCTATGTTATCCTTCAACAAAAGATTTTCACTTGTGAGATGCTTGTTGCGGATCTGAGTTAACTCAAGCATCCTGAAATCTTCTAGCTCAGTTGAGGTAAATAGATTAGGAAGGGATTTAGAGGTGTCTTCTTCTCCCGCTGCCGGAGCCCGATCCTCCACCTCCATCTTGATCTTCTTCTCCTCGTGGATCTCCTCGGGTCCTTCTCTCTTCAGATCTATTTTCATTAGCCAAGCATCGTTGACTTCATTGTTGGAGGACGTCTTGATGATCTACATCTGTCAAAAACAGCAGCTCGAAACGGAAACAGAGAAATTCTGCGTGATACAGAGGTCAAAACCTTCGGGAGTATATATAATGAATTTTTCCCGAACAAAAGGAGTAACCCACAAGAAAACAGAGTCCAGGGGACACACGGGGTGCCCCGGAGGAAGGGGGGCACACCCTGGGAAGGGGGGCACGCCCCCTGCCCTCAAGGCCACCTCGTGTCTCCTCCGGACTGCGGTTTATTTTTGTATTTTTCTAAATATTCCAAAACGGAGAAAAATTGCCTTTAGAACTGTTTTGGAGTCGGTTTACTTACCGTATCATGTACCTCTTCCTTTTCGGAGGCTGAATCATTCTGGAAAGTGTCCCTTATGTATTCCTCCGGGGTTATGGTTTCAATAATATTAGTTTCAACATTTATAGGATTACCTGAGATATAATGTTTGATCCTTTGACCATTCACCACCTTCGGATTTGTGCCTTCGAAGTTGTTGATCTTTATGGCACCGGAACGATAGACCTCCTCGATAACGTAGGGTCCTTCCCACTTGGAGAGAAGTTTTCCTGCAAAAAATCTTAAACGAGAGTTGAATAGCGAAACATAATCACCAACGTTGAACTCACGCTTTTGTATCCTTTTGTCATGCCATATTTTAACCTTTTCTTTAAATAACTTGGCATTCTCGTAGGCCTGGGTTCTCCATTCGTCGAGACAGCTAATATCAAATAGCCTCTTTTCACCGACAAGTTTGAAATCATAATTGAGCTCTTTGATAGCCCAATATGCCTTATGTTCTAGCTCAGGAGGTAAGTGACAAGCTTTTCCATATACCATCTTATATGGAGACATACCCATAGGGATTTTGTATGCAGTTCTATAGGCCCATAATGCATCATCTAGTTTCTTGGGCCAATTCTTTCTAGACCTATTAAGTGTCTTTTGCAAGATCAATTTCAACTCCCTATTACTTAGTTCTACCTGACCACTAGTCTGTGGGTGATAAGGTGATGCAATTCTATGGTTGACATCGTACTTAGCAAGCATCTTACAGAAAGCACCATGAATAAAGTGTGAACCACCATAAGTCATTAGATATCTAGGGACTCCAAACCTCGGAAATATAACTTCTTTAAGCATCTTAATAGAGGTGTTATGATCAGCACTACTAGTTGGAATAGCTTCTACCCACTTAGTAACGTTAATCAACAGCAACTAAAATATGTGTGTACCCATTAGAGGTAGGAAAAGGTCCCATATAATCAAAGCCCCAAACATCAAATGGTTCAATAACAAGTGAATAATTTATAGGAATTTCTTGACGTCTACTAATATTACCGATTCTTTGACATCCATCACATGATAAGACAAACTTACGGGCATCCTTGAAGAGAGTAGGCCAATAAAAACTGGATTGCAATACCTTGTGTGCAGTTCTGTCTCCCGCATGATGTCCTCCATAAGCTTCGGAGTGGCACTTGCGTAAGATATGTTCATGTTCATGCTCAGGCACACAACGTCTAATAATACCATCTACTCCTTCTTTATAAAGATGTGGGTCATCCCAAAAGTAATGTCTCAAATCATAGAAGAACTTTTTCTTTTGCTGGTATGTGAAGCTAGGAGGTATAAACTTAGCAACAATGTAATTAGCATAATCAGCATACCAAGGAGCAGTACGAGAAGTATTTATGACAGCTAGTTGTTCATCGGGAAAGCTATCATCAATAGGTTGTGGGTCATCAAGTGTATTCTCTAACCTAGACAAATTATCTGCTACGGGGTTCTCAGCTCCCTTTCTATCAATAATATGCAAGTCAAATTCTTGCAGCAAGAGAACCCATCTAATAAGTCTAGGTTTAGCATCTTTCTTTTCCATAAGGTATTTGATAGCAGCATGATCAGTGTGAATAGTTACTTTAGAATCAACGATATAGGGTCTAAACTTATCACAAGCAAACACAACTGCTAAAAATTCTTTCTCGGTGGTAGCATAATTCCTTTGGGCACTATCTAGAGTTTTACTAGCATACTGGATAACATTCAACTTCTTATCAACTCTTTTCCCTAGAACAGCTCCTACAGCATAATCACTAGCATCGCACATAATCTCAAAGGGTAAATTCCAGTCAGGGGGCTGGACAATAGGTGCAGAGATCAATGCTTTCTTAAGTATTTCAAATGCTTCTAGACAATCATCATCAAAGAAAAAAGGAATATCTTTCTGTAAAAGATTAGTCTGAGGCCTTGAGATTTTGGAGAAGTCCTTAATGAACCTCCTATAAAACCCGGCATGACCAAGGAAACTTCGTATACCTTTGATATCCTTAGGGCATGGCATCTTTTCAATAGCATCCACTTTAGCTTTGTCAACTTCAATACCTCTCTCAGAAATTTTATGTCCCAAGACAATGCCTTCATTAACCATAAAGTGGCACTTCTCCCAATTCAAGACAAGGTTAGTGTCTTCACATCTCTGCAAAACTCAATCAAGGTTGCTTAAGCAATCATCAAAAGAAGTTCCGTAAACGGAGAAATCATCCATGAACACTTCAAAAATCTTTTCACAAAAATCAGAGAATATAGCCATCATGCATCTTTGAAAGGTAGCAGGTGTGTTACATAAACCAAAAGGCATACGTCTATAAGGAAAGGTACCGAAAGGACAAGTAAAGGTGGTCTTTTCTTGATCCCCCTTTGACACAGGTATTTGAGAGAACCCAGAATAACGATCTAGAAAGCAGAAATGAGTATGTTTGGATAATCTTTCTAGCATTTGATCAATAAATGGTAAGGGGTAATGATCTTTCTTAGTATCCTTATTTAACTTACGGAAATCAATTACCATCCTATAACCTGTAACTATTCTTTGCGGGATCAATTCATTTTTATCATTGGGGACAACAGTCATACCTCCTTTCTTAGGAACACAATGGACATGACTTACCCACTGGCTATCAGTAATGGGATAGATAATACCTGCCTCTAGAATCTTTAGAATTTCCTTCCTTACCACTTCTTTCATCTTAGGATTTAACCGTCACTGATGATCAATAACTGGCTTAGCATTTTCTTCCAATTTTATCTTGTGTTGACATGTAGTGGGACTAATGCCCTTAAGATCATCCAGAGTATATCCAATAGCAGCTCGGTGCTTCTTCAGAGTTTTCAATAATCTTTCTTTTTCATGCTCTGAAAGGTTAGCACTAATAATAACAGGATATATCTTCTTTTCATCAAGATAAACATACTTAAGATTATCAGGCAAAGGTTTAAGTTCAAACACGGGATCACCCTTGGGTGGAGGGGGATCCCCTAGGATTTCAACAGGCAAGTTGTTTTTCAATATGGGTCCCTGTGTAAGGAATATTTCATCTATCTCCCTTCTCTCATTCATATGCATATCATTTTCATGGTCTAACAAGTATTGTTCTAAAGGATCATTAGGTGGCACGACAATAGAAGCAAGACCAATAAGTTCATCCTTACTGTGTGGTGCCTTTTCAAGGGGTTGTCTACGGAATTTAGCAAAGTTAAAATCATGAGACGTGTCCCCTAATCCGATAGTGACAATATCTTTCACACACTCTATCTTGGCATTAACGGTATTCAAGAAGGGTCTCCCAAATATAATGGGACAGAAAGCATCTTGTGGGGAACTAAGAACAAGAAAGTCAGCCGGGTATTTAACCTTCCCACATAAAACTTCAATATCTCTAACAATCCCAACTGGTGAAATAGTACATCTATTAGCAAGCTTTATAGTAACATCAATCCCCTCTAACTCAACCGGTGCAATATCATGCATAACTTCGTTATACATATCAAGAGGGATAATACTCACACTAGCACCTACGTCACATAAAACCATGATAGCAATGATCTCCTATTTTGACAGAGATAACAGGCAAGCCTACAATAGGTTTATGTCTATTCCTAGCATTGGGTCTAGCTATTCTAGCAGACTCCTCTTGGAGATAAATAACATGTCCATCTAAATCTTCTACCAAGAGGTCTTTAACCATAACAACACTAGGTTCAACTTTAATTTGCTCAGAGGGTGTAGGTGTTCTAGTATTACTCTTACAAACTACAGTTGAAGCTTGAGCATGATCCTTTATCCTAACAGGGAAAGGTGGTTTCTCGATATAAGCGGTAGGGATAACGGGATCAACATTATAAGTGATAGTCTTTTCTTCAACTTTAATAGGTTCAACTACTTTTACTTCAATAGGGGGATGGTATTTAAACCACTTCTCCTTGGGGAGATCAACATGAGTAGCAAAGGATTCACAGAAAGAAGCTACTATCTCAGAGTCAAGCCCATATTTAGTGCTAAACTCACGAAAAACATCGGTATCCATAAAAGATTTAACACAATCAAACTTAGGGGTCATACCTGACTCCTTACCTTCGTCGAGATCCCAATCTTCGGAGTTGCATTTAATTCTTTCCAATAAATCCCATTTAGAGTCAATAGTCTTCATCATATAAGAGCCAGAACAAGAAGTATCGAGCATGGACCGATTATTATGAGAAAGCCCAGCACAAAATTTTTGAATGATCATTTCTCTTGAGAGCTCATGATTGGGGCATGAATATAACATTGACTTAAGCCTCCCCCAAGCTTGAGCGATGCTTTCTCCTTCGCGAGGCCAGAAATTATAAATATAATTACGATCACGATGAACCTGGTGCATAGGGT
This sequence comes from Secale cereale, assembly GCA_902687465.1. NCBI lineage: Eukaryota > Viridiplantae > Streptophyta > Magnoliopsida > Poales > Poaceae > Secale > Secale cereale. Next base: position 852,158,718 of record LR738711.1, on the reverse strand, counting down.
AGAACTTCTGATGAAATTCCAGCTTCAGACGATTATAGTTCCAAGATCCCATATCATCGCATAGCCTAAACCATGTCAAGGCATCTCCCTTAAAAGATAAATGGAAAACCTTATTCTTGATAACATCCATGGGCATACCTGCAAGCCTAAACAATCCACAAACTTCATCCACATAGATTATATGTAAATCGGGGTGAAGTGTCCCGTCTCCTGTATAGGGATTTTCAAGCAGTTTCTCCTGTATAGGGGTGAAGTGTCCTTTAGATAAGTAAGAATGTCGAACACAACGAGGAGCAGAAGGAAATGATAGGCAGTTTTTAGTAAGGTATTTTCTGCAAGCATTGAAATTATAGGTAACAGATAGTTTTGTAATAAGATAATTGGTAGCAAGTGACAAACGGTAAAAGTAAATAGGTGCAGCAAGGTGGCCCAATCCTTTTTGTAGCAAAGGAAAAGCCTGGACAAACTCTTATGCAAGGTAAAGCACTCCCGAGGACGTATGGGAATTATCGTCAAGCTAGTTTTCATCACGATTGTCTGATTCGCGTTCGGTACTTTGATAATTTGGTATGTGGGTGGACCGGTGCTTGGGTGCTGCCCTTACTTGGACAAGCCTCGCACTTATGATTAACCTCTAATGCAAGCATCCGCAACTACAATAGAAGTATTATGGTAAACCTAACCATAGCCTGAAACATATGGATCCAAATCAGCCCCTTACGAAGCAACGCATAAACTAGGGTTTAAGCTTCTATCACTCTAGCAACCCATCATTTACTCATTACTTCCCGATGCCTTCCTCTAGGCCCAACTAATGGTGAAGTGCATGTAGTCGACGTTCACATGACACCACTAGAGAAGAGACAACATACATCTCATCAAAATATCGAACGAAGACTAAACTCACATGACTACTAATAGCAAGACTTCTCCCATTTCATCGGGAACAAAAGCAACGACTCACAAGACATAATATTGTTCATGATCAGAGGGGTATTAATATGCATAATTGATCTGAACATACGATCTTCCACCAAATAAACCAACTAGCATCAACTACAAGGAGTAATCAACACTACTAGCAACCCACAGGTACCAATCTGAGGTTTGGATACAAAGATTGGATACAAGAAATGAACTAGGGTTTGAGAGGAGATGGTGCTGGTGAAGATGTTGATGAAGATAGCTCTTCCCAAGATGGGAGAGTTGTTGGTGATGACGGCGGTGATGATTTCCCCCTCCCGGAGGGAAGTATCCTCGGCAGAACAGCTCTGTCAGAGCCCTAGATTGGTTTCCACCTCGGTTCCGCCTCGAGACGGCGGCGTCTGGTCCCGAAACCCTCCTCCTGATTTTTTCCATGTCAAAACGCTTCACATAGGAGAAGATGGTCACCTGGGGCCCACCGGCTGGCCCTCGAGGTAGGGGGCGCGCCCTGGGAAGGGGGAGCGCCCCCCACCCTCGAGGCTAGCCAGTGGCTCCCCTCGTGGGTTTCATCCGCCAGATATTTTTTATATTTTCCGAAAAAATGTTCTGTGGAGTTTCGTGGCTTTTGGAGTTGTACAGAATAGGTTTCTAGAGTTTGCTCCTTTTCCAGCCCAGAATTCCAGCTGCTGGCATTCCCCCTTCTTTATGTAAACCTTGCAAAATAAGAGGGAAAAGGCATAAGTATTGTGAAAAAACACGTATGAACAGCCCATAATGCAATAAATATCAACTTATAAGCATGATGCAAAATGGACGTATCACCCAACGGGCGGTACTTGAAAGGTCGTTATGGTGGGCCGGTTTATGAAGTAAGCATAAGGAATATTCTCCTACAAAGGAAGCAAGACTAGGACTCCTTGTAATAGAGTAATCCTAATCTTACTAGGACTAGTTATGTAACCCGCCCCTTCAACATATATAAGGAGGGGCAGGGCTCCCCCCACTACAGGAAACTGCTAGTTTGCCGTCTGTGGATTACAGACGGCAAAGACGCAAATCCAGACGCCAAAGAGTTTGCCGTCAGGAAGTAGACGGCGAAGTCAGACGACAAAGATAAATCGGCAAAGAATTCTTTGCCGTCTGCTATTTTTTCTGGATGACGGCAAAGTATTTCCCGTCAGTGGATGATGTTTGCCGTCAGCACGTATACTCAGACGACAAAAAAAGGAGCAGACGGAACGGGCGGACTAACCGATGGCGTCAAGTATTTTGCCGTCTATCAATTGACAAGCCAGACGGCAAAGTCTCACATCTTTGTCGTCAGCCAGTCGGTAATACAGACGGGACAGTTGATGATCTTTGCCGTAAATGGACCATGGAATAGTCGGCAAAACGGCAGAACTTTGTCGTCTAGTCTGAGTCGACCCAGACGGCAAAGCGCCACCTCTTTGCAGGCATCCTACTGTTGGCCAGACGGCAAAATGCCATGCCAAACAGCAGCATGTGCCAGGTTTGCCATCTGTCCCTAGACGGCAACGATCCTTTGTTGGCTGCCTCCTGGCGGCAAAGGATGCGCCGTTTTTGTTTTTTTTTTGGAAAATTAGAAATTCAACAGTTTAATACATAATAGGAGAGCACAGAACCTTAACAGGACAGCATAGTTCCATGGCAAATATAATATACAATGAACAAAGTTCCATAGCATACAGTACATGACAGCAGTTCCATAGCAAATATAATACAAAATGAAAGTTCCATAGCATACAGTACAACACAACATAGTTCCATACATATAATCCCACAACAAAGTTCCATACATATAATCCCACAACAAAGTTCCATAGCATACAGCATAGCACAGCATATAGTCCCACAACAAAGTTCCACAGCATATAGTCCCATACATATAATACACAATGAACAAAGATGGCATCACTACTTAAGATTTGGCACTACAATAAATGCCTTCATGTCCATGTCGTATTCCAAAAGCATCCAGGTGGCAACCTACAAGATTGAATGGCGTCTGTCACATTTTGGCCAAAGAACAAAACATGTTTGAAATTATCAATATGCCAAATAGACAAAAGAAAGTACTTTAACGCAACAAAATAAATAGTGATCCATATTACATATTGAGTTTTCAAAATAAATAGCTTCTACTACATATGGAGTTTCTTGAACACTTATCCAATTTTGAATATGTTAATTTAACACTAGATCATGAAGATCTTCAAGAATGGTCTCTAAATCATGAAAACAAATAGCTACTTGTGTCTACTTATAAGATTGGTTCAATTCAACACTCTAAATCATGAATATCTTCGAGTGCTCTCTAAATCATGAAAATAAATAGCTTCAAGTGGTCTCTAAATCATGAGAATAAATGGATCATGGTTTCAAATGGTCTATACTTGTCTCTACTTATAAGTCTGATCTTTAAATGGTTCAAACGGTCTCTACTTACAAGTTTCT
>LR738711.1:852120290-852155285 GCA_902687465.1 Secale cereale | reverse complement strand
ATGGTCTATACTTGTCTCTACTTATAAGTCTGATCTTTAAATGGTTCAAACGGTCTCTACTTACAAGTTTATTGAACACTACATATGGAGTTTCTTGAACACTTATCCAATTTTGAACATGTTAATTTAACACTAGATCATGAGGATCTTCAAGAATGGTCTCTAAATCATGAAAACAAATAGCTACTTGTGTCTACTTATAAGATTGGTTCAATTCAACACTCTAAATCATGAATATCTTCGAGTGCTCTCTAAATCATGAAAATAAATAGCTTCAAGTGGTCCCTAAATCATGAGAATAAATGGATCATGGTTTCAAATGGTCTATACTTGTCTCTACTTATAAGTCTGATCTTTAAATGGTTCAAACAGTCTCTACTTACAAGTTTCTAAAACATGGAGATCTTCAAATGGTCTCTAAATCATGAAAATAAGTATCTACTTGTCTCTAAATCATGAATATCTTCAAGTGGTCTCTAAATCATGAAAATAAATAGCTTCAAGAATGCATATAGTTAATTAAGATCATGGTTGAAATTGTTCAAATGTATCATAGTTTGAAATGTTTCAAATGGTCTCTACTTATAAGTTTGATATTCAAGAATCCATATAGCTACTTGTCTCTACATTGACAAATTTAAGACCTATGTAAATGAGATATGTAGGCACTAACCATACTCGATCTCAAACATTCGGAGAACCACCAAGGTTGTTGCCGCTTGGGCCTCGTGCTTGTGAAGATCCAACAGTATTAGATCCATGGACTGATTGATGAGGCATCTGCATAGCAGGCATACCATTCTGGGCACAATAAGCCTGCAAATTATGTTTGAGTGAAGATTAAGTACGGGTAGTAGAAGAGTTCATGTATGTGTTTGGCAATTAAGGAACTAACCGCAAACATTGCAAAGCATTGACTAGTTTGTGCCAACACCGCCTGCTGCGTCCTCTCATCAGCCAATCGCCTCTCCTCGGCCAACACCGCCTGCAACTTCACCTCCGCCAGTAGCCTCTTGTCACACCCTGCATTTTGTAACATGTCATTTGCATCAATGAAACATGAAAATTTGGGCTAGCAAATTTTTTTGGCATCATTTGGCTTTTATTGGAATTAAGCTTTTTGCATCATGTGTTTTCTTGTGCTCATTAAAGTCAACTATTACCTCTTGTAGAATTCATCTCCATACCCAAAACTTCTGCCCAATGATCATGCGAAGTGTTAGATAGCAGTATAGTATTTTCTTATAAAATTATTTTGGCCAAAATGTATTTTTAAAATTTAGTATTCCAAAAACCCCTGAATTGAGGTTTGCACTGCAAGTGCTTGATTTAGGGTGAGAAAATTATTTGAAAAAGTATATTTGAGACCTAGTAGTCATAGGACTCCCAGAAACCACAAAAGTATAATTTTAAAAGTTATTTTCCTATTTTATTTAAAAGCTTTTTCTTAAGGCCAGAAATGGTCTTTAATAGGGGAAAATTATTTAAGTGTTTCAAAAATATTTGCCAAAATTCAGGGAGACTCATAGGACATATATTGTCCATATATAAGAGTTTCAACACTTGGTCATGTTCAAAATAATGGGCTAATCCTTCTAAAACCCTTTCTGGATATTTCAAGCTTTTGAAATATTTACAAAGCAAATATTCTCCAAAAATTCCAGGGAAATTCTATCATGTCATATATGACATATTTGATGATCTTGCCAAGTCCCATGCCTTGGGAAGCAAGATAGCATCCTCAAAACCCTTCAAAACCATTCTGTCCATATTTGAAGTTTGAGCAACTTTACATTGCCAAACTTGTCCAAATGCTCTCAAACTTGGTGCACATGCTAGAATGGCCTAATAAGGCATCTAGCCAAATGGCACAAGATTTGGAGTAGGGAAACTTGATCAGAATACCCCAAAACCCTTTCTGTTCAAATTCAAATTTGAACAACTTTACATTACCAACTTTTTATCTGGAGCTTCAAACTTTGTGAGCATGATCAATACCCAAAATGATGAAAGTACACCAAGTGGTGCATCAAGGGGAGATGATTAGCTTGGCTTAAACAAGATGAAGCCATTTCTGTTGTTTTCTAGGGTTCACCAAAGTTACATTGGCTAGTTTCTTCAAATGAGCCCAAATTTGGTGAAACACCCTATTTCCTTATGACATTCAATCCAGTTAAGTGTCATAGCTAGTGGAAATCATTTGCTTGACCAAAACTTGATCAAACACCTTCTGCCATTTTACCAAAACCATCATCTTGGCCTCTTTTACTATTTACTTTTGCCTCAACTTTCTACCACAGCTTCATCTAGTTACCTTCTACCTCCAGTAACTCCCCCATGTCCACAACTCCATGATTGAGGGGTGAAAACCCCAAATTCACCTTGCTGGACAGCCCATTTCTACCCATTTACTAGCTTTACTCCTCTCTCACTGCACCTCTAGAGCATCCAAAGCCACAGCTGGGTTGATTACTTCGTGCTGGACCCCCCAGACACGGCGGACACGCCCAGAGAGCCAATGGCATGCCATGGCACGCGATAAGCATGCTCCAGAGCACGCTATAGTGCGCACCCGCACTGTAGCTTCGCCCAATCGCTCGCCTCCGACCACCTCGTGCTCCCCCCTCGCGCCTACCGATGCGCCTTGACGTCTGCGACCTCCCCCGGCGCTGTCCCCCTCCTCCTTCTCCCTCCAGTGGCCGCCGTCGCACGCGCGCTGGCCGCCCGCAACCTCCACTCGTCGGCCTCACACGCGCACGCCCTCTGGAGCCTTCCCCGCTCCTCCTCTCCCCTCTACTAGGCGTAGACCTCACCCATGAACCTTCCCGACTCGAATGCAAGCGCTTGCACGGCCTCTGGCCTCGCCCGTGACCTCGCCGGCGCACGAGTCCATGGTGGACCGGGGCTCGGCTATATAAGCTCGCCCCGAGCCTCTCCAACGGCATCCATCTCCTCCCCACACTCCCAGTAGCACACCAGCACCACCCACTCGCCCCCAGGAAGCCTCTATGCTCGGGATCGACCGGAGCTCCGCCGCGTCGGGCGACCGAAGATCTCGCAGTACAGCCCCTCTCCGCCCCGATTCTTGCTCGATCTGGAACCGCCGTACCCCACTGACTCGTTCCCCTCCTTCTCCCACTCCTATTGCAGCCGGAGCGAGCCAGCAGGATCTTCCCGACGCTCCTCCGCCGCGTGTCCTCGCCGCCGGTGAACCAGGCCTCTCCGGCGGGCTGCACCACCACCACTGGAACGGCGACTACTTGCTGAGCTCGTTCATGCCCTCCGTTTGCCCCGTCGTGCCCGGAATCGCCGCCGGTGAGCTCGCCGTCGCTTTGGCCGTGTGGTTGAAGATGACAGGCGGGCCCCGCCTGTCATCCTCACCGCTCTCTCTCTCCCCTCGCAGCCACTGACCGCCGGGCCCCGCCCGTCAGGTTTAAAAAACCTGGCGCGTGCGCGCTGGCTCCCGTGCGGTTGGGCTATTCGCCCTGGGCCGTGCACTATGGCCGTTCTGGCCCAGTGGCACAGGGCCTTTTCCTTTTATTCTTTTCTGTGATTATTTCAAATAATTTCACAGAAATAAATATTTATCCAAATGAATTAATTCCAACTCCTAAAATCTTGTAAAATTCCAACCTATTTAATGGTGTCACTTTCACACATATCCATGAACCTTTTCTGTTCTGTTCAAATTTAAATTCAAATTTGAACATTAAAACTCATGTTCAAAAATCCTTAGATTCCATTCTGCCACTCCAAAACTCAAACTAAGAATTTTTGCCATCTTAGTTTTATCTCTAGTATTTAACAAAAATAAGTTGACATTTTTCTGAGCACTTTGATTTTTCTGTTTTTATTGTGGTCTTATTTTCCCGTTGTTATTTTGCGATGATTAGATATCATATTTGACGAGGTTGCTGAGGAAGAAGGTGGAGAAGGATTTGAAGACTTTGAAGACCAAGCCAATCCAGGCAAGCAACCCTTTGACCATGATACACTTGTGTTCTTCGGAACCCGTTTGTTTCCGAATGCATGATGATAAGAGTTATGGTGGTAACCTAGTTTAAAACCACCATGTGATGCATGCTTTACTCTTGATCTTGCTATGTGCTCGATGCAATGCATGTGGTTAGTAGTGATGCTTAGTGATGCATGTGTGCCATGTAACCTTTGTGGTTGCATTCTTTTCATAAACCCCATCGGGTGCCCCTAATGCCCGAGGGTGATGTTGAGTTAGGTCATCACTTGAGGAAGAAGTGATGTGCCGGTAAAGATCTTGTGCATGGGTGAAATGATGGATTAGATTAATGTGTGACTACCGTCCCAACCAAACATGCGCAACCACTCTACCCCTTATGGGACGGGGCTTTATTGATTACTTAGGCCGATACTAGCAGGGTGCCCGCATTACTAGTGACGGGAAGACTTGAGGTCTTTCCCAGGACGGGTTGTGCTTGGATAGACGACCATGACTGTTTTTACAGGGCACCGGACACACCGTTGGTCCCTTCGGGTACGCGTGACATTGAAATTAGGGCAAGTCCCATGATCTATTGTTTGTACTCGAGGGCCGTGTACCAACGAGTGGACCCTATGTTAGTGTCGTCTAAGGAAAGATAATGACCGGGTGCTTCCCCCGAGTACTTGAGGTACTGCGGGATCGTGGGTGACACGAAAGCTTCCCGGATCTTGTGGGTAAAGTGCGCAACCTCTGCAGAGTGTAAAACTATTCGAATAGCCGTGTCCACGGTCATGGACAGTTGGGTGGTGCTACTTAAACTATGTCCAGAGTTTTACTACATCGGTGAAAGTATGTGTGTGTGATGAGTCAAGGTGGTGACTTGAATCGTTGAGTTGAATTCTATTCAGGTTGATATCGGTAACCTGTCTTCGAGGTTACGTGAATTTATTGATGCATATAATTGATGGTAGAATATTCATTCTAGCTCGTAGCTAGATTGCTCATTGTTGTTCAATTGCATTGTTACTTTGAACCAAATCATGGGTTGCTTGCGAGTACATTCAAAGTACTCATTGGCTTGCCACTAGTTATGTAATTGGCCAGGCATGGAGGAACAGGAATATGAAGAAGAGTTTTATGGAGATGAACATGCAAACTAGGAAGCTATCCCAGTCAGAATGCCTGTAGGGTTAAGGCAGATGGCATGGGTTCTACTTATCATCGAAGACTTCCGCTATTTGAGTTATTTGCTATTCAGCGCATGAGGCTTTATCTATGTAAGACTTGGCCATAATGGCCTTAATTTGTGAAAGGCGGTATGTATGGATGTAAGTCTCTTGTTATTCAGCTTCTGTGTGTTCAGTGAGCATTGATCTCTGGGATCACTGTACACGTGCATTCGGTGATCTCGACTTCTAAGTCAGGGTCCCCACAGAGCTGGTATCAGAGCCATCCTGACTGTAGGAAGCCTTAGTTAGCATGGGCGTTAGTTAGATGAGACTTCTTTTCAAAAACCTTCTGAACCTCTCTTCTTTTCTAAACCTTACCAACCTGAGATATCATCATCTTATTAACCTCTCCTATTCAACCTTTGTAGATGGCCGATGTACCCGAAGAGCACTTGACCACTGGGTTTCCCTTGCTTCTCGAGGATAGCCTCTAGGAGTGCCAGTTCCACCGAGCGCCCATCCTCACCTACCTTGAACATTGGGTTAGCAACACTGAGGTGGAGTACCATGTGGAAGTGATCGTGAAGGCAAACAATCCTCCCACAAATTGGTTCTTTGAGGGACCCCAGATGGCAACACTACCTCTCGCTGTCGAGGCTGCTGCACTCAAGGCACTAACCCGTCCGCGAGCTTCTTCCGGAGATGGCAGCCAAGATGACAACCCGCTTCTTGCCTTACCGGAAGGAAGGTGAAGATGAAAGCAGCGCACTAGCCCCTCCACTGAAGGAAGGACTGCCGCTTCGATTCCAGACCTACTTCAGTCTATGTGCCGACAGCTTGGCACAAGATTTGGCCTCGGAATCGATGAAGCTCCGAGAAGAACTTCACAAGATCAAGGCACTTCTTCGTCGAGCTCAAGAGAAGACAAATAGGATCAAGAAAGAAGGAGCGCCTTCCGGACAGTCCGCTATCGCATACCGAGGCGGAAGGCCCTCCGGAGATGTATCTTCCAAGAATGAAGAACCACCTCGGCGACGCCGGATGACGGCAAGGGAGTATCGCAAGCTTCTCCCTGCACCACCGACAAAGCACCGTCGTATCCAACTCCTCCACTCCCCCACGCCCTCAAGTGACAAGGGGGCCCAGACAGACGAAGACAAGGAGGAAGACCCAGAAGAGCCGGAATACGCGACCGAGCATTCCGCCGCTTAGGCATTATTCGCTACTCGGACATGCCAGTTCGTGACCTCTACGGTAGGATAGGTCGTGTAACCCCTATGCGCAGTCGAGTCCTTGTATGGTTCATATGAAACCATCTAGTGTTGCTTTTGTTGTGTTTAGATGTATGTCGTATTCTTCCTTCGGGAACATGTAAATGACTGCATCACCCGTTTGGATTTTAATGAATGTGTTTGGCCCTTTCGGCCCTTGCATGATTTGATTAGTGTCACACCTACCCCCTTACTAGGCACCCATCTATCTTGCTTTCCCTCTTCCAAGTCATGAGACCTTTTACCGCTCCAATAGGATGCCTGTTGTAACTCGTACTGGTACCTCTACCCAGCAGCCTGAAGCCGGAGCATCCGCTCAGTCAGAGGCAGGCCACGACCAAACCAACGACCAAGCTCCACCACCACCTCCTCCGAACATGGACATGGCTCAGCTTCTCCAAGCTTTCCGAGAGGAACGCCAAGCCAACACCGCAGCCCTTCAGTTGATTGCTCAAGCTTTCACCAACAACCGCCAGCCGGCGGGGAATGGCAATGGACGTTCAAGAAGCATGCACCGCCAACTTTCATCGAGACTGCTGAACCCCTGGATGCAGACGACTGGGTCCGCACCATTGAGGACTTGCTGGAACTAGTCGGATGCACCGAAGATCGCGAGAAGGTGGCTTATGCAGCCCACTGCCTCGGGGGGACTGCTAGAGCTTGGTGGGACGGATTCAAGGTCATGCATGCTGGACAAGACATCACTTGGGACAACTTCAAGGCAGAATTCCGCAAGGCCCACATTCCTTCCGGAATCATGGCTATCAAAAAGCGTGAATTCCGAGCCCTGAAGCAAGGAAGTGGCACTGTCAAGGAGTACATGCACAAGTTCAGTGTTCTGTCAAGGTATGCCCCTGAAGATGTCAGCACTGATGCTGCAAAAAGGGAGCGCTTCATGGAAGGCCTCAATCAGACTCTGCAGTACTCGCTTGTCGTGTGCGACTGCCTGACCTTCCCTGACCTGGTGAACAAAGCACTCATGCTTGAAGACAAGCGGCGTGCTTTGGAAGACACTCGCAAGCGCAAGATGGTCAACAAGGGAAGTTCCAGCAACCAGAAGCCTCGCCCGTGGCAGTCAGCCCCGGCCAAGCCAACCTATCAGCAACCAAGAGCTCCTGCACCTTGCACCAATTATCAGCCTCAGCAGTATGCCAACCCAAGGCCAGCTTTCAACCCCAATAACAGTGGTGGCAACAAGATCAACAATCCAAACCAAGTTACTTGCTTTGGATGTGGTCAGTCAGGACACATATCAAGGGTTTGCCCCAACAAGAAGCCTGATGCCCCGCGCCCCAATGCGCAGAACCCAGGACAAGGCCGCGGGATGCCACCAAGGAACCCAGCTCCTCGCAACCCGCCTAACCATGGGAAGGGGCATGTGAATCACGTCACTGCTGAAGAAGCCCAGGAAGACCCAGACGTCATGCTGGGTACGTTCCTTGTCAACTCAGCACCTACAACTGTCTTGTTTGATTCTGGAGCAACACATTCATTTGTCACTCAAAGATTTGCATTAAAAAGTGGCATGACCCCTACACCCATGAATAACCCCATGGTGGTACAAACCCCCGGAACAGAGATGAGAGCCAAGATAGGCTGTAAGGGAGTCAGTATTACCATTAACGGTGTAGATTTCCTAGCAGACCTCATCGTCCTGAGATCACAAGGCTTGGATGTGATCCTAGGCATGAATTGGCTCAGCAAGCACCAAGGCTTGTTAGACTGTGCCAATCGGACTGTCACCGTGACCAATGACCAAGGAGTCGAAGTCAAGTTTGCTCCCAACTCCTCTTCCGCTCAAGCCATTCAAGTCAACTGTCTGTCTGAAGTTGGGCTAGAGCAAGTATCAGTGGTATGCGAGTATCCTGATGTTTTTCCGGATGAGCTACCGGGAATGCCCCCTGACCGTGACATTGAGTTCATCATCAAGCTCGTGCCCGGGGCAGGACCCATCTATAAGAAGCCTTATAGAGTGGGGACGGAAGAATTAGCCGAGTTGAAGAAGCAACTGGAAGAGCAGCTGAGGAAGGGATTTATCCGCCCAAGTGCCTCCCCTTGGGGATCACCTGTTCTGTTTGTGGCAAAGAGGGACGGTACCATCCGCTTATGCATTGACTATCGCTCCCTCAATGAAGTTACAATCAAGAACAAATATCCACTTCCCATGATTGAAGTTCTGTTTGATCAGCTCAGCGGAGCCAAGGTGTTCTCCAAGATCGACCTCAGATCTGGGTACTACCAACTGAAGATCAGACCCCAAGATATTCCGAAGACGGCATTCGTAACCCGATATGGCCTGTACGAGTGCACGGTCATGTCCTTTGGGTTAACCAATGCCCCAGCTTACTTCATGTATCTCATGAATAAAGTCTTCATGGAATATTTGGACAAGTTTGTTGTTGTCTTCATCGATGACATTCTTGTCTTCTCGCAGACAAAGGAAGAGCACGAGCAAAATTTGAGGATGGTCCTAGACAAGCTTCGGGAGCACCAACTATATGCCAAATTCAGCAAGTGTGAGTTCTGGCTGCATAAAGTTGGATTCTTAGGTCATGTCTTGACCGAAGAAGGATTATCAGTTGATCCCGCGAAGATCGAAGCTGTGACCCAATGGCAATCTCCAACGACCGTCAATGAAGTCAGAAGCTTCCTCGGACTTGCGGGCTATTACCGCAAATTCGTGGAAGGATTCTCTAGCATTGCCCGGCCGATGACTCAGCTCCTCAAAAAGGACAAGAAGTTCGAGTGGACGCCAAAATGCGAAGAGAGCTTCCAAGAGCTCAAGAAGAGGTTGACCACCGCCGCAGTTCTGGCAACACCTGATATTCACAAGGAGTTCGTGATAGATTGTGATGCCTCTCGAACCGGACTAGGAAGCGTTCTGATGCAAGAAGGCCGAGTCATAGCTTACCTCTCCAGGCAGCTACGACCTCATGAAGAGAACTACGCTACTCACGATCTTGAGTTAGCGGCAGTGGTTCATGCCTTGAAGACATGGCGGCATTACCTCCTAGGGAAACGATGTGTGATATACACGGACCACAAGAGTCTGAAGTACATTTTCACCCAAAAGGAATTGAACATGAGGTAGCGAAGATGGTTGGAACTCATCAAAGACTATGACCTCAGTGTTCAATATCACCCCGGGAAGGCTAACGTGGTGGCCGATGCCTTAAGCAGGAAGGCTTGCTCTTTGAATGCCATTATTCAAGGGAGGCAGCCAGCCTTGTTTAAGGAACTCGAACAATTCAGTTTGGAATTGGTCACCCCTGGATTTCTGGATCATTTGGAAGTCAGACCAACACTGATGGATGAAGTCACGAAGGCGCAAGATGGGCACGCAAGCATCGAAGGCATGAAGAAGAAGATGAAGCTAGGCAAGGCACCAGGATTCTCTGAAGACGAGCACGGGATTGTTTGGTACAAAGGCCGCATCTGCGTACCAAACAAGATGGAGCTGAAGAACCTGATCCTGCAAGAAGCCCACGACACTCCGTATTCCATCCACCCTGGAGGAACCAAGATGTATCAAGACCTGAAGGAAAGATTCTGGTGGCACGGGATGAAAAGAGAGATTGCAACCTATGTTGCAAAGTGTGATGTGTGCCAAAGGGTCAAGGCTGAATATCAGCGACCCGTTGGATTGCTCCAACCACTCAAGGTTCCTGAGTGGAAGTGGGATAAGGTCGGAATGGACTTCATCACTGGATTACCAAGGTCGAATAGAGGACATGACTCCATCTAGGTCATAGTCGACCATTTGACCAATGTAGCCCATTTCATTCCGGTCAAAACTACTTATGATGGCAACCGGCTGGCAGCTCTCTACATCGACAGAATCGTAAGCCTTCACGGCATTCCCAAGGAGATTGTGTCAGATCGAGGAACCCAGTTCACCTCAAGGTTCTGGAAGAAGTTCCAAGAAGCCTTGGGAACCAAGTTATCTTTCAGCACAGCTTTCCACCCACAGACCGGAGGTCAGACAGAACGAGTAAATCAAATTCTCGAAGACATGCTCCGAGCCTGTGTCTTGGCATATGGAGCCAAGTGGGAAGATTGCCTTCCTTTTGCCGAGTTCTCCTATAACAACAGTTATCAGTCGAGCCTTCAGATGGCACCATTTGAGGCATTGTACGGACGCAGATGTCGCACACCCCTCAACTGGTCAGAGACTGGAGAAGGGCTAGTCTTTGGACCGGATATTCTCCGCGAAGCAGAAGAGCAAGTCCAACTAGTCAGAGAACGTTTGAAGGCAGCCAAGTCAAGGCAGAAGAGCTATGCTGACACTCACCGTCGGGACATGAGTTTACATGTCGGGAATCATGTGTACCTGCGGGTAACTCCTCTAAAGGGAACCAAGCGTTTCCACGTCAAGGGGAAGCTCGCACCAAGGTTCATTGGACCCTTTGAGATCACTGCACGACGAGGAGAAGTGGCTTACCAGTTGGAACTACCACCTGAGCTATCCAATGTGCACAACGTATTCCACGTGTCACAACTCCGGAGATGTCTCCAAGTTCCGAACAAGCCTGATCTCTACAAGGATGTTGATCACCAAGCCATTGATCTCCAGCCTGATTTGACCTACCGCGAGAAGCCCATTCGCATTCTGGATGAAGCAGAACGACGGACGCGAAGCCGCACCATCAAGTACTTCAAGGTCCAGTGGAGCAACCACACGGAAGCAGAAGCAACCTGGGAACATGAAGACTATCTTAGATCCGAGTATCCCGATCTCTTTTATGACCTAGTATAGGAATCTCGGGGACGAGATTCTTGTAAGGGCGTAGGTCTGTCACACCCTGCATTTTGTAACATGTCATTTGCATCAATGAAACATGAAAATTTGGGCTAGCAAATTTTTTTGGCATCATTTGGCTTTTATTTGAATTAAGCTTTTTGCCTCATGTGTTTTCTTGTGCTCATTAAAGTCAACTATTACCTCTTGTAGAATTCATCTCCATACCCAAAACTTATGCCCAATGATCATGCCAAGTGTTATATAGCAGTATAGTATTTTCTTATAAAATTATTTTGGCCAAAATGTATTTTTAAAATTTAGTATTCCAAAAACCCCTGAATTGAGATTTGCACTGCAAGTGCTTGATTTAGGGTGAGAAAATTATTTCAAAAATTATATTTGAGACCTAGTAGTCATAGGACTCCCAGAAACCACAAAAGTATAATTTTAAAAGTTATTTTCCTATTTTATTTAAAAGCTTTTTCTTAAGGCCAGAAATGGTCTTTAATAGGGGAAAATTATTTAAGTGTTTCAAAAATATTTGCCAAAATTCAGGGAGACTCATAGGACATATATTGTCCATATATAAGAGTTTCAACACTTGGTCATGTTCAAAATAATGGGCTAATCCCTCTAAAACCCTTTCTGGATATTTCAAGCTTTTGAAATATTTACAAAGGAAATATTCTCCAAAAATTCCAGGGAAATTCTATCATGTCATATATGACATATTTGATGATCTTGCCAAGTCCCATTCCTTGGGAAGCAAGATAGCATCCTCAAAACCCTTCAAAACCATTCTGTCCATATTTGAAGTTTGAGCAACTTTACATTGCCAAACTTGTCCAAATGCTCTCAAACTTGGTGCACATGCTAGAATGGCCTAATAAGGCATCTAGACCAAATGGCACAAGATTTGGAGTAGGGAAAATTGATCAGAATACCCCAAAACCCTTTCTGTTCAAATTCAAATTTGAACAACTTTACATTACCAACTTTTTATCTGGAGCTTCAAACTTTGCGAGCATGATTAATACCCCAAATGATGAAACTACACCAAGTGGTGCATCAAGGGGAGATGATTAACTTGGCTTAAACAAGATGAAGCCATTTCTGTTGTTTTCTAGGGTTCACCAAAGTTACATTGGCTAGTTTCTTCAAATGAGCCCAAATTTGGTGAAACACCCTATTTACTTATGACATTCAATCATGTTAAGTGTCATGGCTAGTGGAAATCATTTGCTTGACCAAAACTTGATCAAACACCTTCTGCCATTTTACCAAAACCATCATCTTGGCCTCTTTTACTATTTACTTTTGCCTCAACTTTCTACCACAGCTTCATCTAGTTACCTTCTACCTCCAGTAACTCCCCCATGTCCACAGCTCCATGATTGAAGGGTGAAAACCCCAAATTCACCTTGCTGGACAGCCCATTTCTACCCATTTACCAGCTTCACTCCTCTCTCACTGCACCTCCAGAGCATCCAAAGCCACAGCTGGGTTGATTACTTCGTGCTGGACCCCCCAGACACGGCGGACACGCCCAGAGAGCCAATGGCATGCCATGGCATGCGATAAGCACACTCCAGAGCGCGCTACAGTGCGCACCCGCACTGTAGCTTCGCCCAATCGCTCGCCTCCGACCACCTCGTGCTCCCCCCTCGCACCTACCGATGCGCCTCGACGTCTGCGACCTCCCCCGGCGCTGTCCCCCTCCTCCTTCTCCCTCCAGTGGCCGCCCTCGCATGCGCGCTGGCCGCCCGCAACCTCCACACGTCGGCCTCACACGCGCACGCCCTCTGTAGCCTTCCCCGCTCCTCCTCTCCCCTCTACTAGGCGTAGACCTTACCCATGAACCTTCCCGACTCGAATGCAAGCGCCTGCACGGCCTCTGGCCTCGCCCGTGACCTCGCCGGCGCACGAGACCATGGTGGACCGGGGCTCGGCTATATAAGCTCGCCCCGAGCCTCTCCAACGGCATCCATCTCCTCCCCACACTCCCAGTAGCACACCAGCACCACCCACTCGCCCCCAGGAAGCCTCTGTGCTCGGGATCGACCGGAGCTCCGCCGCGTCGGGCGACCGGAGATCTCGCAGTACAGACCCTCTCCGCCCCGATTCTTGCTCGATCTGGAACCTCCGTACCCCACTGACTCGTTCCCCTCCTTCTCCCACTCCTATTGCAACCCGAAGCGAGCCAGCCAAGATCTTCCCGACGCTCCTCCGCCGCGTGTCCTCGCCGCCGGCGAACCAGGCCTCTCCAGCGGGCCGCACCACCACCACTGGAACGGCGATTCCTCGTTGAGCCCGTTCATGCCCTCCGTTTGCCCCGCCATGCCCGGAATCGCCGCCGGTGAGCTCGCCGTCGCTTTGGCCGTGAGGTTGAAGATGACAGGCGGGCCCCGCCTGTCATCCTCATCGCTCTCTCTCTCCCCTCGCAGCCACTGACCGCCGGGCCCCGCCCGTCAGGTTTAAAAAACCTGGCGCGCGCGCGCTTGCTCCCGTGCGGTTGGGCTATTCGCCCTGGGCCATGCACTATGGCCGTTCTAGCCCAGTGGCACAGGGCCTTTTCCTTTTATTCTTTTCTGTGATTATTTCAAATAATTTCACATAAATAAATATTTGTCCAAATGAATTAATTCCAACTCCTAAAATCTTGTAAAATTCCAACCTATTTAATGGTGTCACTTTCACACATATCCATGAACATTTTCTGTTCTGTTCAAATTTAAATTCAAATTTGAACATTAAAACTCATGTTCAAAAATCCTTAGATTCCATTCTGCCACTCCAAAACTCAAACTAAGAATTTTTGCCATCTTAGTTTTATCTCTAGTATTTA
Source organism: Secale cereale (assembly GCA_902687465.1). Lineage (NCBI taxonomy): Eukaryota > Viridiplantae > Streptophyta > Magnoliopsida > Poales > Poaceae > Secale > Secale cereale. The sequence continues at coordinate 852,141,301 of LR738711.1, read as the reverse complement.
ACAAAAATAAGTTGACATTTTTCTGAGCACTTTGATTTTTCTGTTTTTATTGTGGTCTTATTTTCCCGTTGTTATTTTGCGACGATTAGATACCGTATTTGACGAGGTTGCTGAGGAAGAAGGTGGAGAAGGATTTGAAGACTTTGAAGACCAAGCCAATCTAGGCAAGCAGCCCTTTGACCATGATACACTTGTGTTCTTCGGAACCCGTTTGTTTCCGAATGCATGATGATAAGAGTTATGGTGGTAACCTAGTTTAAACCCACCATGTGATGCATGCTTTACTCTTGATCTTGCTATGTGCTCGATGCAATGCATGTGGTTAGTAGTGATGCTTAGTGATGCATGTGTGCCATGTAACCTTCATGGTTGCATTCTTTTCATAAACCCGATCGGGTGCTCCTAATGCCCGAGGGTGATGTTGAGTTAGGTCATCACTTGAGGAAGAAGTGATGTGCCGGTAAAGATCTTGTGCATGGGTGAAATGATGGATTAGATTATTGTGTGACTACCGTCCCAACCAAACATGTGCAACCACTCTACCCCTTATGGGACGGGGCTTTTTAGGCCGATACTAGCATGGTGCCCGCATTACTAGTGACGGGAAGACTTGAGGTCTTTCCCGGGACGGGGTCATGCTTGGATAGACGACCATGACTATTTTTACAGGGCACCGGACACACCGTTGGTCCCTTCGGGTACGCGTGACATTGAAATTAGGGCAAGTCCCATGATCTATTGTTTGTACTCGAGGGCCGTGTACCAACGAGTGGACCCTATGTTAGTGTCGTCTAAGGAAAGATAATGATCAGGTGCTTCCCCCGAGTACTTGAGGTACTGCGGGATCGTGGGTGACACGAAAGCTTCCCGGATCTTGTGGGTAAAGTGTGCAACCTCTGCAGAGTGTAAAACTATTCGAATAGCCGTGTCCACGGTCATGGACAGTTGGGTGGTGCTACTTAAACTATGTCCAGAGTTTTACTACATCGTTGAAAGTATGTGTGTGTGATGAGTCAAGGTGGTGACTTGACTCGTTGAGTTGAATTCTATTCAGGTTGATATCGGTAACCTGTCTTCGAGGTTACGTGAATTTATTGATGCATATAATTGATGGTAGAATATTCATTCTAGCTCGTAGCTAGATTGCTCATTGTTGTTCAATTGCATTGTTACTTTGAACCAAATCATGGGTTGCTTGCGAGTACATTCAAAGTACTCATTGGCTTGCCACTAGTTATTTAATTGGCCAGGCATGGAGGAACAGGAATATGAAGAAGAGTTTTATGGAGACGAACATGCGAACTAGGAAGCTATCCCAGTCAGAATGCCTGTATGGTTAAGGCAGATGGCATGGGTTCTACTTATCATCGAAGACTTCCGCTATTTGAGTTATTTGCTATTCAGCCCGTGAGGCTTTATCTATGTAAGACTTGGCCATAATGGCCTTAATTTGTGTAAGACGGTATGTATGGATGTAAGACTCTTGTTATTCAGCTTCTGTGTGTTCAGTGAGCATTGATCTCTGGGATCACTGTACACGTGCATTCGGTGATCTCGACTTCTAAGTCGGGGTCCCCACACCTCTCCTCCGTCCTCTCCTCCGCCCTCTCGCCCGCCCTCTCCTCCGCCGCCACTCGCCTCTCGCCCGCCCTCTCCTCCGCCCTCACTCGCCTCTCCTCCGCCAGTCGGGCCTGCAGAATATGGCATGGCAATCGCATCTTCAATCCAACAATAAGTATGAATTAAAAAACATATATATAGAAGGACTTGTATAGAATACCTGCACCTCAACCATAGCTGGAGTCGAGCGTTTACATGTAGAAGATTTTGAGGTACCTAACCGAGCTTTGTATTCGGGGAGGGAGCTACGGGAGGAGCTAGGAAACATGCCTCCTGCAATTGCTTCCTTGCCATGTTTCCTGCCTTCTCCATAGATCATAACCAACGCGTGGTCAAGGGGCTCTGTTGTCACATCATACTCGGGCCCTTTCAACTCTTTTGTCGTCCCTTTATATTTCTCCATCCGATCGTAGGCGGTCTTGCTGGAGTACGCGGACGATGTGTCATTCTCGTCGTAAGGCGTGGCTGATCTGTACGGTGCCTTATGGGCCAAAGCATACGAGACGAAAAGGTTGGGCAATGGAGCACTATGTTGAGACGCCTGCAACCAAAGCAACATGATTAAGATTTCATCACAAGGATTGGCAACATGTATGACAAGAAAAAGCTTATGAAGAACAAATCGATATGGGAAGATATACAAATCGATTGGCAACTCGGCGGCCCGTTCTTCCATCTCATCTATCACAGTAGGAGATACTTCTTTAGCACAAAGAACATGGAAGAAATAGCTAAGCTCTGCCAATACTTCCCAATCGTCCTCAGGGATATAGCCTCGAATCATCACCGTCATCAACCGCTCAAGCCATATGTGCCAATCATGACTCTTCATCCCGTTGAGCTTTAATTTATCAAGATTCACTACCCTCATAAGGTTCGCTGCATACCCATCAGGGGATAACAAAGTTTTGAACCACATGAGTATCTCCTTCTTTTGTTCCCTAGTAAGAACAAACCTCGCCTTTGGCGTCCTCCAGTTTTTCTTGCCCTCGGGTTGTCGCAAGTTTTGTTCTGGTCTATCACATAGCTTCATTACATCAAGTCTAGCCTTAGTATTATCCTTCGTCTTCTCAGCAATGTTGAACAATGTGCCAAAAATGGCCTCGGCGATATTCTTTTCGGTGTGCATTACATCAATATTATGTGGAAGCTCAAGCTGGTGAAAGTAGGGGAGATCCCATAAGCATGGCTTATGCGTCCACGCGTGTTCTTCGTTATATCCCAAAAAATACCCTGGACGTTTGGGATCAGGCTGGAGAGCATTTAGTTGATCACCAATTTGTTCACCCGTCATCTCAGGTGGTGCCGAGTGTTCAACGACTTCACCTTTCGTGAAGTTCTTCTTGTCTTGTCTGAATGGATGGTCAGGACGCAAATGTTGTCTATGAAAATCGAAGCAAGAATACTTGCGACCATGCTGCAACCAACGGCACTGCATGCTTGCCTTGCACCTTGGGCATGGGAACCTCCCATGCACAGACCACCCCATGCAAAGTGAATACGCCGGTAAGTCATGAAGTGAGTACTGGTACCAAACATGCATTGTGAAGTTATTTTTGCTAGCAGCGTCGTATGTCCGTATCCCGTTCATCCAAGCTTCTTTCAACTCATCTATCAGTGGTTGCATGTACACACTTATATTCTTCCCTGGATACTTGGGCCCTGGAATTATCAACAACAAGAACATGTGCTTGCGTTGCATTATGGCGCCAGGGGGGAGGTTGAGGGGAACAACAAACACGGGCCAACAACTATATGTCTTTGACACCATACCAAACGGATTGAACCCATCGAGTCCGATGGCAACTCGTGCATTCTTTGCCTCTTTTGCTTTCTCATGATGTATTCGATCGAAATTCTTCCATGATTGGGCACAAGACGGATGTATCAGCATCGGTCTCCCATGATCATATTTGTCGCGTCTTATCCCATATCTGTGCCATGTCATCTGTTTGGCTGTATTTTCGGTCAAGTAAAGACGTTGAATTCTTGCCAAGATTGGAAAATATCGAAGAACATTTGCGGGGACGTTGCTCTGCTTCTTCGTACCATCACTGAGGTCTCTCTTGACATACCTAGAGGCTTTGCACTTGGGTCAATACTTGTCATCGGCATACTCTTTCGTAAATAAGACACATCCGTTTGGACAAGCATGTATCTGCTCATAGGGCATCTTAAGTGCACGAAGGATTTTCTTCGCTTCATACCAACTTTTAGCCAGTTTGTGACCTTCGGGGAGAGAGCGACCCCAAGAGGTCATCATCCAATTAAAGCAATCTCTGCTCATGTTGAACCTGGTCTTTAAAAATATTGCTTGTGCAATGGCATCCAGCTGACATTGGTTTGTGTGGTCGTGAACAGGTTGTTGTGAGGAATTCAACATTTCTAAGAAGGCCCGTGCAGACTCCTCCGGTTCTTCCTCTGATCCCTCTTCACGTGCATCGTTGAAGTCAGCTACGATGTCAACGATCCCGGTACCATTGTCGTCGGTTCACCGACGCACCACCTCCTCTCTGCTACGTTCAGGTTCGCCATGAAGGGTCCACCGGGTATACCCACGCTTAAACCCATGCTTCTGCAGGTGCACACACATCGTATTCTTCGACTATTCTCTACCGTTGCCACACTTCAAGCAGGGACACCAACTTTTTCTTTGGCCACTAGCAAATGTTGCCTCTACGAATTCATTGGTCTTCGTCACCCATTCTGTGGTCATGCCAGCCTGACTAGGGTGGCCACCGTACATCCACTCACGATCATCCATACTGGTACTTGCACTGACAGTAGGGGCACCAAATTCATATTCATCAAGTTATGTATAATGTAATTAAGACTAGATACACAACTAATTACCTTTGTCATATTATTTACGCCATGGTTTTAATTATTTACCATACAAAAGGGAAACGGGCATTGGGTTGAATCCTATCTCTAATAGGTAAAGATGGGTCCTAATCCCACCCGAGTACGTGTAGATTGGGTTCGTTTCCCATGCTCTACTCCGGTCCGAGGCAAAATTTCGGCAGCACCTCCCCGCTGTTCTCCAGATACACGTCTTGACAACAAGCCGAGAGAATGTGCACCCGGAGAACAACAAGGTGGCGCTGACGAAATTTTGCCAAGGATCAAAGTAGAGCACGAGAAACGAAACCCAATCTACACGTACTCGGGCTGTCCATGGATAACATGGACAATTCGAAAGGACGACGATTATAAATATGCAAAGACATGCATATTTATAGATGCCACCCTTTCGAACGGGAGACGCCTAGGTTATGAGACTTGACATGAAAATAAAATCTAGTGGCATCAGCACGATGACCGGAATGAAGCAAATAGGGGAGGGGGAGGAGATGATAGTCAAGCTCACCCCTAGACCGTAGAGGCTGTAGTCAAACAACGGGACGGACAGTGCTCCTGGAGGTGAAGAGAAAATCCCTGCACATGAAAAGCACCGGCACAACCAACATAAGTACTCACAGAACAATCTACATAAAAACATCATCAACATTATCTCGCAATTCAACAACATTTAAAGAATATAAGCAAGAAAGAAACCACGGAAGTAACCGGCCTCTCGTGCAGGGTTGGTACTTGGTACAATAATGAAAACACTGAAATTGATTCAAATTTACAGATTACTTGCAGGGAAACAATGGCCCCCCTTGGATTCTACTCCTACTTTGACAATCATATATATGTGTAGCAATACTAGACTCCCTGGCTTGTCTTCTCCAATCTAAGCATGTTGCAAAAAACTGAGCATTTAATTTCCTAGAGGCCCATGTGCATTGCTAATTGATTTGAACTTCTACGTATATATACATATTATTTTAGTAGCCAAGAATTAGCTTTCATCTCATATGTAATCAAGTTCTATGTATATATACATAAATTTATCTTTCATCATTCTTGTAATCATTCTTGTAATCTCCAATCTAGTCATATGTAATCAAGTTCTATGTGCATTGCTAATTGATTTGAACTTCTATGTATATATACATAAATCTTCATTCTTGTAATCAAGTTCATGGCTGTGACACCATGCATTTTCAGCCATTTCAAGTGCATGCAATTCCAATCTGTGCACTCATGTGGGGAAAAATTTATCTTTCATCTCATATGGAACATCACCGCTACATATTCCTTGATGTGAGTAACTTGGTCCCCGAAATCTCAGGACCGGCCCTGGCTCTATCCATCTAAAAAGAATGAACAGAGATGAGGAGTGGTGCTCACCGTGGGGTGGGGCAGAGGTGGCTGAGGGCAGAGGGGGAGGTGGTGCCCGGCTTCGGTGGCGACCAGCGGCGGCGGATGCATAGGCGGGAACCGGCGGCGGTGCTGCCAACGGCAGCCGTGGCGCTAGGGCAGGGGAGGACGGCCCAGTGGCTGTCGCGCCATTGTAGGAGGAGGGATGGGGCGCACAGTGGATAAGGGCCCCGACGGCGGCGCGGTGGTGGCGGAGACGGGCGGCGGCGACGCGCAGAGATGGGCGGCAGCGGCGCGGTGGTGGCGGAGACGGGCGGCGGTGGCGCTGTGGAGGCGGCGCGGTGGAGGAGGAGACGGGCGGTGGCGGCGCGGTGTGGAGCGTGGAGGATAACGTACTATGGTCGGGGCCCGATGGATAAGTGCGGTCGGGGCACGCCTAGGGTTTTTTTTTCGTTCATTTGCTGTCAAGTGGGTCCAAAACGAGACGGCAAAGAAGGCCCGGTGTGAATTTTTTTTTTTGCTATAGGTTTGCCGTCAGCAGTTCACAAAACAGACGGCAAAGTATCTACTTTGCTGTCAGTAGGTAGCAAAAATAGACGGCAAAATTACGGCGCCGTTACCCACCGTCAGACTGGACACTTGTCCATGCTTTGCCGTCAACCAACTAAACAACAGACGGCGAAGAGCAGGTTTGCCGTCTGTGTTTCTTTGCCGTCATCTGTTTGCTAGATTTGCCGTCAGCAATCTACAGCCCAGACGGCAAAGCAGAGATTTGCCGTCAGGCTGACTTTGCCGTCTGCAGTTGACGGCAAACCTAGCTTTGCCGTCTACCTCGACGAAATGTTGACGACAAAGACCTTCACTGACGGCAAACTAGCAGTTTCCTGTAGTGCCCAAGGGAGAGAAGTTCTGACAAGTTAGAGGCGCCATATTCTTTAGGGCTAGACAAAACTAAAGGAGAGCCGGTTTACCAGCGACTCCATGAGGGTCATAATGAGATCTAGCCTCAAATAGCATGTAGGGCTATTACCGGATGATGTTTCCCGGGGCCCGAAGCTGTCTAATTCCGTGTCTTGTGTGTTGCGTCTCTCGATTCCGCTCAACCCCTCTCAAGCTACCACATAGATGCGTTGGCCTCACGACTAAGTCCTCACACTAGGACATCTGCCGTGACAAATCCACGACAGAACCCAAAGCCAAGTACTTCTCCCATTGCAAGAACTATAGATCTAGTAGGCCAAACCAAACCGATAATTCGAGAGACTTGCAAGGATATTGAAATCATGCATAAAAGATTTCAGAAAAGAATCCAATATTGTTCATAGATAATCTTGATCATAAACCCACAATTCATCGGATCTCGACAAACACACCGCAAAAGGATTACATCGAATAGATCTCCTCGAAGATCGAGGAGAACTTTGTATCGGGATCCAGAGAGAGAGAGAAGAAGCCATCTAGCAAATAACTATGGACCCGAAGGTCTGTGGTAAACTACTCACAACTCATCAGAGAGGCTATGGTGTTGATGTAGAACCCCTCCGCGATCGATGCCCCCTCCAGCGGAGCTCCGAAACAGGCCCCAAGATGGGATCTCATGGGTACAGAAGGTTGCGGTGGTGGAATTAGGGTTTCGTCGATTGCCTCGATGTTTTCAGGGTATGGGAGTATATATAGGCTGAAGAGGCATGTCGGGGGAGCAACAGGTGGCCCACGAGGGTGGGGGTGCGCCTACCCCCCTAGGCGCGCCCCTGCCCTCGTGGCCACCTCCTTCGGTTCCTAGCATGCACTCCAAGTCTTCTTTGTTGATATTGTTCAAAAAATAACTCTCCCGGAGGTTTCATTTCGTTTGGACTCCGTTTGATATTCCTTTTCTGTGAAACACTGAAATAGGCAAAAAAACAGAATTTGCACTGGGCCTTGGGTTAGTAGGTTAGTCCTAAAAATAATTTAAAAGTGTATAATAAAGCCCATTAAACATCCAAAACAGAATATATAATAGCATGGAACAATAAAAAATTATAGATACGTTGGAGACGTATCACCACTCTAGTGTGGTAGGTGTTCTGGTCGACCTTCGAGGTTCAGTAGTAACTTGATCCGTAGTTTCATGATCATCATCATTAGCTTCTTCTCTTGTAGGTGTAGGCATCATGGGAATGGTTTTCTCCGATGAGCTACTTTCCAATTCGAGAGAAGGTACATTTACCTCATCAAGTTCTACTTTCCTCCCACTCACTTCTTTCGAGAGAAACTCCTTCTCCAGAAAGGAACCATTCTTAGCAATAAACATCTTGCCTTCGGATCTATGGTAGAAGGTGTAACCAATAGTTTCTTTTGGGTATCCTATGAAGACACACTTCTCTGATTTGGGTTTGAGCTTATCAGGGTGAAGCCTTTTGACATAAATGTCGCAACCTCAAACTTTAAGAAACGACAGCTTTGGTTCCTTGCCAAACCACAGTTCATACGGTGTCGTCTGAAAGGATTTAGATGGTACCCTATTTAACGTGATTGTTCCTGTCTCTAATGCATAACCCCAAAACGATAAAGGCAAATCGGTAAGAGACATCATAGGACGCATCATAACCAATAGAGTATGGTTACGACGTTTGGACACCCCATTACACTGTGGTGTTCCAGGTGGCGCGAGTTGTGAAACTATTCCACATTGTTTTAAATGAAGGCCAAACTCGTAACTCAAATATTTGCCTCCGTGGTTAGATCGTAGAAACTTTATTTTCTTGTTATGATGATTCTTTACTTCACTCTGAAATTCTTTGAACTTTTCAAATGTTTCATAATTGTGTTTCATCAAGTATATATACCCATACCTACTCAAATCATCTGTGACGGTGAGAAAATAACGATACCCACCACGTGCTTCAAAACTCATCGGACCGCATACAACGGTATGTATTATTTCCAATAAGTCATTAGCTCTCTCCATTCTTCCGGAGAACAGAGTTTTAGTCATCTTACCTATCATGGATTTGTCACGGCAGATGTCCTAAGGTTAGGACTTAGTTGTGAGGCCAGCGCATCTATGTAGTAGCTTGAGAGGGGTTGATCGGAATCGAGAGACGCAACACAATACAAGGGTTTAGACAGTTTTGGGCCCCGGGAAACATCATCCGGTAATAACCTACATGTTGTTTGTGGCTAGGTCTCATTATGATCATCAGGGAGTCGCCGTATCAGCCGGCTCTCCTCTAGTTGTGTTTAGCCCTAGAGATTATTTCTTCTTACTTGTCCCTCTTGGGGTGCCCCGTCCCTCCTTATATAAGTTGAAGGGGCGGGTTACATGTAGAGTCCAACCCGGATCAGGACTTAACCTATTCGGACGTCTCACCATGGGCTTCTCATCAAGGACTTCTCACCATGGGCTTCTTAACGTTTTGGGCTTACAATCTGGCTTACCATCTGGCTTGCGATCTGGCTTACCATCTAGCTTACGATCTGGCTTACCATCTGGCTTACAATCCGACTTACCATCTGGCTTACGATCTGGTTTACAATCTGACTTATAACTATCTGTCGGCTTACCACTGTCTGCCGATTTACCACTGTCTACCGGCTCACCAATGGGTCACCGGGTTCGGCTGGGTCATCAGTGAATTGTCAGTCGTCGAGCGGTTTACCAATGAAATACCAAGTCCCAGCCAGGTCATAACTCCGGCCAGGTCATTCCGCGGGTTATATCCCCGACATTACCCATGAGTCATGGTTCGCAAGTCTCAAATGATTCATAATCAAGTGATTCCAATAGTCCATCAGCATGGAGTTTCTTCATGCGCTTTACACCAATATGACCTAAACGGCAGTGCCACAAGTATGTTGCACTATCATTATCAACTTTGCATCTTTTGGCATCAATATTATGAATATGTGTATCACTACGATCGAGATTCAATAAACCACTAATATTGGATGTATGACCATAGAAGGCTTTATTCATGTAAACGGAATAACAATTATTCTATGACTTAAATGAATAACTGTATTGCAATAAACATGATCATATCTTGTTCATGGTTAACGCAAACACCAAATAACATTTATTTAGGTTCAACACTAATCCCGAAAGTAAAGGGAGTGTGTGATGATGATCATATCAATCTTGGAACCACTTTCAACACACATCATCACCTTACCCTCAACTAGTCTCCGTTTATTCCGCAACTCTTGTTTCCAGTTACTAATCTTAGCAACCGAACAGGTATCAAATACCCAGGGGTTACTACGAGAACTTGTAAGGTACACATCAATAACATGTATATCAAATATACCTTTGTTCACTTTGCCATCCTTCTTATCCGCCAAATATTTGGGGTAGTTCCACTTCCAGTGACCATTTCCTTTGCAGTAGAAGCACTCAGTTTTAGGCTTGGGTCTTTTTGAAGTTCCCTTTCTTTCCCTTGCCCTTTTTCTTGAAACTAGTGGTCTTGTTAACCATCAACACTTGATGATCCTTCTTGATTTCTACCTCCGCCGATTTCAGCATCGCGAAGAGCTCGGGAATTGTCTTATCCATCCCTTGCATATTATAGTTCATCATGAAGCCTTTGTAGCTTGGTGGCAGTGATTGAAGAACTCTGTCAATAACACTCTCAGGTGGAAGATCAAGTCCCAACTGAGTCAAGTGGTTATGATACCCAAATATTTTGAGTATATGTTCACTAATAGAACTATTATCCTCCATCTTGCAGCTATATAACTTGTTGGAGACTTCATATCTCTCAACCGGGCATTAGCTTGAAAAATCCTTTTCAGCTCCTGGAACATCTCATATGCTCCATGACGTTCAAAATGTCTTTGAAGTCCTGGTTCTAAGTCGTAAAGCATGGCACACTTAAATATAGAGTAGTCATCAGATCGAGCTTGCGAGACGTTCATAACATTTGCTTCAGCTCCTGTAGCAGGTGCGTCACCTAGCGGTGCATAAAGGACATAATTCTTCTATGCAGCAATGAGGATAATCCTCGATCACAGACCCAGTCCGCATCATTGCTACTAACATCTTTCAACTTAGTTTTCTCTAGGACCGTATCAAAAACAGGGGAGCTAAATCGCGAGCTATTGATCTACAACATAGATATGCAAATACTATCAGGACTAAGTTCATGATAAATTATGTTCAATTAATCAAATTACTAATGAACTCCCACTTAAGTCAACATCCCTCGGGTTATCTAAGTGATACATGATCCAAATCAACTAAACCATGTCTGATCATCACGTGAGATGGAGTAGTCATCAATGGTGAACATCTCTATGTTGATCATATCTACTATATGAATCATGTTCGACCTTCCGGTCTCTAGTGTTCCGAGGCCATGTCTGTACATGCTAGGCTCGTCAAGTTTAACCCAAGTATTTTGCGTGTGTAAAACTGTCTTACACCCGTTGTATGTGAACGTAGAGTCTATCACACCCGATCATCACGTGGTGCCTCAAAACGACGAACTGTAGCAATGGTGCATACTCGGGGAGAACACTGTTATCTTGAAATTTAGTGAAGGGGTCATCTTATAATGCTACCGCCGTTCTAAGCAAAATAAGATGCATAAAGGATAAACATCACATGCAATCAAAATATGTGACATGATATGGCCATCATCATCTTGTGCTTTTGATCTCCATCTCCAAAGCATCATCATGATCTCCATCATCATCGGCTAGACACCTTGATCTCCATCGTAGCGTCGTGGTCATCTCGCCAACTATTTCTTCTACGACTATTGCTAACTCATAGCGATAAAGTAAAACAATTACATGGCGTTTGCATTTCATGAAATAAAGAGACAACCATAAGGCTCCTCTCGGTTGCCGATAATTTACAAAGCATGATCATCTCCTACAATAACGTATAAATCATCACATCTTGACCATATCACATCACAACATGCCCTGCAAAAACAAGTTAGACGTCCTCTACTTTGTTGTTGCAAGTTTTACGTGGCTGTTGCGGGCTTCTAGCAAGAACTGTTCTTACCTACAGCACAAAACCACAACGGTGATTTATCAAGTTTGCTGTTTTAACCTTCAATAAGGACCGGTCGTAGTCAAATTTGATTCAACTAAAGTAGGAGAAACAGACACCCGACAGCCACCTTTATGCAAAACAAGTTGCATGTCTGTCGGTGGAACCGGTCTCATGTACGTGGACATGTAAGGTTGGTTCAGGCCGCTTCATCTTACAATGCCGCCAAATCAAAATAAGAAGTTTGTGGTAAGCAGTATGATGATCACCGCCCACAACTCGTTGTGTTCTACTCGTGCAAAACATCTACGCATAGATCTGGCTCATGATGCCACTGTTGAGAAACGTTGCATGGAAAACAAAAAAATTATACGCACACGCAATGATCTACCCATGGAGATGCATATCAACGAGGGGGAGAGTGTGTCTACGTACCCTAGTAGACTGAAAGCGTAAGCGTTTAGTAACGCGGTTGATGTAGTCGAACTTCTTCGCGATCCAACCGATCAAGCACCGAACGTACGGCACCTTCGTGTTCAGCACACGCTCAGCTCGATGACGTCCTCGCATTCTTGATCCAGCAAGATGGGTGAAGTTGAGTTCTGGCAGCACGACGGCGTGGTGATGGTGATGGTGATGGTGAAGTGATCCCCGCAGGGCTTCGCCTAAGCACTACGAAAATATGACCAGAGGAGTAAACGGTGGACGGGGCGCTGCACACGGCTAAGACAATGCTATGCGTCCTTGGCGCCCCCTCTCCATATATATATCACCCATGGTGCAGAATAAGTTATTCTTCACCCAAGGTAATCTTATGATCATTTGATAAATAAATTACATTTGAAATACAAATAGTTACATTCATATTGATTTACTGCATAAAATTTGTCATAACAAACAAAATATAGGTCAAAAATTGCATTTGATGTACATTTTACACTATATTTTTACATTTGTAATTTTACGTAACATAAAATATTTTTACGACGATTATAGGTTTTCTTACGTTCTCTTTTTATATCTAAAATAAGACAAAATTTACGAAACGTAAAATTACGGTGCATAGATATTAAAATAAAGGTGGGTGAAGAATAACTATTCATCACCCAGGGTGACGAATAGTCATATATATATATATATATATATATATATATATATATATATATATATATATATATATATATATATATATATATATATATATATAGCCGGTCTACTCTGCTAATATTAACAGAATAACTATTCTGATAACACTTCCGCATTGCACGCACAACGCGAAGGCAGTGCACTCTCAGTAGCTGAGGTACTATAACACAGCGACCAGTGAACTTCGTCTCGAAAACTGTACGTATTGTTTTTTGGGTACCTTTTTCGCTCTAGTTTTTTAACCGTTTATCGGAATTATGCGTGTAATATACCATTGACAAGCTATGGAGTAGACGCAGCTTCGCCATGATGAACACTTTTCAAAATTCATCATAGTTTAAGAGCAGTTTCGAAATCGTGCAGCTCACAACGAATGACAACGAGTGTTTTTTCGCGTTTTCTTCTAAACCGCTTGCCGTAATGAATCAAATGATATACCCTTTGATAGATATCGCCGAAGCGCATCTTTTTCATATTTATGTTTTTCTCTAATTCATTACGGTCTAAGAGCAGTTTTAAATTTAGCAAATCACGGAATTTTGTTTTTTCGAATTTTTTTCAATTTCCATACTGTTTTTGCTCCAGTTTTTGAATCGTTTGTCGAAACAAGGCGTGTGATACGCCGTTGGAAAGATACGAACGAGGCGAAACTTTCATATCTGGAAATGTTATAGAGATTCCTTACGGTTTTTAGTTAATTTATAAAATCGTGCGGCTGACTACGAGAGGCAGCGGCCGTTTTTCGTGAAAGTTTTACAAACCGCTGGTCAAAATGATCCAAACGATACACCGTTAAAAAGATATCGTCGAGACGCTACTTTTTCATGTAGAACACTCTCTCTAATTCATTACGGTTTAAGAGCAGTTTTGATTTTACCGAAAAGCGGACACTCTGTTTTTCGCGAGACCAAAATCATCATGTGTACTGCATCGGACAGAAGAACGCACTGCTTCAAACTGAAAACCACACTACAACAGACAGTCACGAAATTCATGTTTTTTATTTTTGTCGGACGTAAACTTTCTCGCACAAGTTTTTGTTGTCTTTTTTTAACTTTTTTTGAACGAGAGTGGACTGTAACACTTTCGAAAGTGAACCGCAATACTATCAAAAGTGAACCTCGTGAGTTTTTGTTGTCTTTTTTCGTACTTATTAATTTTGTACGTGTGTTGACCAAGCGAGTGGACCTCAGGGATTTAGCGAGTGAACTACATCTAATATAGAAGCGAGCTTCTTTTTTTGAGATCTTTTTTGTTTTGTGTTTACCAAGTGGACAACAAAGGAGTTTTATAGCATATAGAATCTGCACTCTCTACCAGCCAAATCACGGTAATGAACTGTAGTTTTTACAATGAACTAATGCAGTGCACTTTTCAACAACAGCAAAATTGAGTAATGAGGCATCCAATAGAACTGCATCACTTCATCCTTTGGGAGCGCACGCGCAGGCCTGTGCGCCGTTGAACTCCACAAATGCCTGCGAGCTGCACCCAAACCAGCAAAGAGCTGCATGCATTAACATGGTCAAACTGAAACATACAGCAAGATGAGTACTAAAAAAACATAACAAGATGAACTACTTAAAGAAAAGTATGACACCGGCCACCCCTAGTGCAGTGCGCTTGTCCCCTGCTTCCCGCGAACAACAAGGAGTGGAGGAGAGGCCTGCAACTGAAGTTCGTCGCCCAGACGCCCGACGAGCTGCATGGCACGCTCTCCCGCACTACATGCCACGCTCGCCCGCACTGCACGCAGTGCTCGCTGAAAAGGGGCGACCCATCGGTTGCTAGGATGGTAGGACCTGCAAACACACACGTCGGCACCCGACTAGCTGTATGCCCTCTTGGGAGGGTGGAGAGGAGCAGGAAACAGGATGCATGCACGCAGCAGTGAGGTACCCACAAAACTGCAGGAGATTGGCTACCTGTCAACAACGAGCAAAACAATTAAACACCTTCGATCCCCAATACATGGAGAATTCTCCACCACGAGAACCAAATTCAACAAGAAAGACGGACACGAGATGCAAGATGACCAAGAACCTACTCGATTTTGCAGAATAAGGTGCTCGAGGGGGATGAAGGATCTCGCCGGAGGAAGGATGATAAGACACCAAACGACACACGCGCACGCCTACGAGCTCCGTGTCATGCTTGCCCAGACTGCAAGCTGCTGTCGCCAGAACCTCGGCCCCAATGGACCTCCTTTATACCTGCCGGTCATGCTTCACGGCGGAGCAGGATAGGATGGCATTACAGTGCACTTTAGGCCGGCATTAATTCACGTGCCAAACACCCAAAGGGGTAGGAGCCCGTGCGTCACCCAAATTTGCCGTGGTATGAGGCCGGCGGACTGCATCATCTATCTTTTCTGCAAAAAAAGAGAGTAAAATGAACCTCAAGAGCAAAAGTACAGTAACTGCATTTGCACTTTTATTTGTCTTTGGAGAACACAAAAAATGCAAATCTTATCGACGGGAACAACAAACTGCAGTGCATTGGTTTTCCTCCAAAAATAAAAAAATGAACTACAACAACCTCAAACAATGGTGTGGTTGCCTGTTCGTCAGTGGGGAGAAAGCAGGGGAAGCCGATGCACCGGGGAAATCTCCAGGCCAGGAGGGCGGGCTGCGGCGGAGCCGATGGTGGACCTCATGGGGGTAGGTGAGGTGAGCCCTAGTCGGGCCGGAGATTAGGCCAGGATGAGGAGGAGGGGGCGGCAGGCGAGCACCTTGGTGGACCGGGTCCTCATCGCCGGATCTCACCAAGAAATTGGGCGGGGCGGCACTATATGGGGAGAGGGAGACGAGCTGGGTTGATATTGTTGGGAGAAGGCAAGTGGGACTCCGCGGGAGGCCACGAGAGCGGGGTGGCCACCAGGAGGTTGATGGTGAGGCCAAGGCCGTAGGCAGATCCATCACCAGGACCCGCGCTCGAGGTGGGCTGCGCCGCGGTCATGGCTGGGCCGTGGCACTAGCAGGGCGGCTCGACGTCGGCGCTGCCATGGTCGTCCGGTGCGGCGGCGGGCAAGTCAGCGGAGAGGGTGGGAAGGGAGCAGACCTAGAAGGTTGAGCACCACCGCCAAAACAACTGCTTTCGTCGGCCATGACGCGTGAAGATCCATGGGAGGTGGAAGGTGCGCGCCGAGGAACCCGCAGGGCCGCTCCGCGGTAGAAGGTGGGTAGGGGGGAGAGGGGAATCCATGGAGAAGGTGCTCGGGAGCGGTTGCCCATGGCAGCTGCGTGGAAGAAAGCCGGGGTGGGTGGGGGTGGGCGGGGGAAGAAGGTACGGTGGGTGTGCGGGGCAGCTTTTTTGTTACCTGCATGTGGTTTGTTTGTTTGTGTTTGGTGGTCCGGTGGGTGAGAATAAGACATGTGTTAAGAAAATAACACTCTTAAGGGGTGTTATCATAATATATATATGCGCCCTAGGGCTTGGCCCGCCGCCCCCTAGGGACTCTGCCTTGCCCTACGCCCCCCTTTCCATGTATGAAGAAGGGGGAAGGAAAGAGGGGGAGAGGGAAGGAAGGGGGAGTCCTACTCCACACTTTCCTTTCCCTCCCCTCTTTCACATAGGGCGGCATCTATAGGGGGCGCACCAGCCCATTGTGGGCTGCTGTGTTCCCTCTCTTGGCCCATAAGGCCCATAGTACTGTCGGGGGTACCCGAAACACCTTCCGGTGACCCGATAAGTACCCGATACCCTCCGGAACACTTCCGTTGTCCGAATACCATCGTCCTATATATATATATATATATATATATATATATATATATATATATATATATATATATATATATATCAATATTTACCTCTCGACCATTTCGAGACTCCTTGTCATGTCCGTGATCTCATCCGGAACTCCGAACAACATTCGGTCACCAAATCACATAACTCATATAACACTATATCGTCAACGAACGTTAGGCGTGCGGACCCTACGGGTTCGAGAACTATGTAGACATGACCGATACACCTCTCCGGTCAATAACCAATAGTGGAACCTGGATGCCCATATTGGCTCCTACATATTCTATGAAGATCTTTATCGGTCGAACCGTTACGACAACATACACAATTCCCTTTGTTCGTCGGTATGTTACTTACCCGAGATTCGATCGTCGGTATCTCTATACCTAGTTCAATCTCGTTGCCGGCAAGTCTCTTTACTCATTCCATAATACATCATCCCGTGACTAATTCATTAGTCATTTGCTTGTAAGGTTTATTATGATGTGTATTACCGAGACGGCCCGGAGATACCTCTCCGATACTCGGATTGACAAATCCTAATCTCGATTCATGCCAACCCAACAAAACACCTTCAGAGATACATGTAGAGCATCTTTATAATCACCCACTTACGTTGTGATGTTTGATAGCACAGAAGGCATTCCTCCGGTATGCGGGAGTTGCATGATCTCATAGTCAAAGGAATATGTATTTGACATACATGAAAGCAGTAGCAATAAACTGTACGATCAAAGGCTAAGCTAACGGATGGGTCTTGTCCATCACATCATTCTCATAATGATGTGATCCCGTTATCAAATGACAACTCATGTCCATGGTTATGAAACCTTAACCATCTTTGATTAACGAGCTAGTCTAGTAGAGGCTTACTAGAGACACGATATTTATTTATGTATTCACACATGTATTTAGGTTTTCAGTCAATACAATTCTAGCATGAATAATAAACCGTTATCATGATTAAGGAAATATAATAATAACCATTGTATTATTGCCTCTAGGGCATATTTCCATCAGATAATGCATACATACTTAGGTTTTATACAACTTTTGGAGTTAGAATCACATTTAACATTATAAATGAGAAGCCTTATTTGGGAGAAGAAGAAGAGTTTTCATTGAGGATGACTTAAATCCAAGAAGAAGAGGATAGTGGGCACACCCCTGCTACAATCACACCCCTAGCCCTGCGACCACGCCATCTCAAACCCAGAAAAAAGGAACAAAGGCTAGAGCTCGCACACGTCAACTCAAATATGAGCTACGACTTTGGTTTCTAGGAACTGGTCTTCCAAGTGTTTATGACAATATGATGTTGCCTAAGTAAGATGCAATTGTATTATTTAGGAATGAAGGACCTAGCATGGAGGAGCGTGAGCCATACTAGAATATGATCAATCGTGGAGATGGCATCAAGCATACAATGAGTGATGACGAAATTGGACTTGGAGATTTCAGGACTTTGAAGCCACCGTGGTGACAAGTAATTACATGAAAAAAATACAATATGCCACTTTGTAATATCATACATAGCCTTGTATAGGTGCTGCACCAACTCAGTTTTTGGCTAGGCCCACATATTTTGGGAGTAAGGAGACTATGTGTAGTTCTTTTGAGTGTATTTAGGAAGGAGACTGGCTTAAGGTTTGATTCTGCCCCAACCCCTCCTTCACCTGGGTAAATCCCACTTCTGTACCTCCTTAGGGCGTTAAACTAGTGTTTGTGTTTTGTTTGATTGAGTTTTGACATTTGCTACTCTTTGCCATAGACACGACAGTCGGAGAGACCTCTTGTATTACACATCACCGGAACCCTAATGTGTTAATCATGTACTTCATCTTAAATCCGCAATTCACATTGCACTTCCTAAACTTTTTTTGGTCTTCGGTTGCATGCATGGATTGATCTTCGTGCTCAAGTTGATGGTGTTTCCAATACCATCAAGAACCACACCGAAGTTGGTTTAGAAATTGCTAAGGCCTGTCGTCGAGTGTACAATGTATATTGTCAGGTCGTCAAAGTGCCCTCCAACCAAAATTGATAACATCTCATCAAAAGATTGGGCCCCTTATACCTATCAATGTGGGTCAATAAGAAGAAGATGGCCTAGGAATGGTTGCACCATCAACCATGTCTATAGTAGATGGATATAAAGGATGACTATTAATAATGTGGCCTTTATTTTTAGGTCCGGTGCCCATCCAGCCTTGACTCCATGGTTTTCCACCCATTGCAATGGTGGGAGTACATGAAGTGAACTGATGGACATTGTGAGAGAGACGGCTAAATGGGGAGAGTTAGTTGAGAACGATACTAGAGCAAATCTTAATGGTCATGTTCATCGCGGTCTTTGTCGTATGAGGGTTGGGAGACTCATATGTTAGATGTAGGGTGTCATCGCTAGAATATATGCATTGCACAACTAAAGTAGGAGGAGGTAGTGGCATCCACCGTCGGTATTATATTTAGAGTGGGCTTTGCTAAATGGGGGTTTGAGAACATGACCTTTTGTCGTACACGTTGTAGCCAACAACACGGTCGGTATGGCAAAATGTTTGTGAATAGTATTGAAAAATAAAATGTTTGGGAATTCAAAAAATGTCTACGAATTCAAAAAATATCATATGCTTGGGAAAATATGTTCGTTAATTCCAAAATTGTTCACGGATTGCAAAAATTGTTCGCGAATTCAAAAAATATTTGTGGGTTTGAAAATGTTCAAAAATCTCAATAAATGTTTGCTACATTTTAGAAAGGAAAGAATGAAAAGAAAAGAAGAGAATAATAATGACAAAAAAGAAAGAAAAACCAGGCAAAAAATTAAAGGAAAAAAAAAACAGTATGAGCGGCTCATACCGTGGACGTGGCGCATGGGGGGAGTATGCGCTGGGTCGTTATCTATCGACCCAAGCGCCAAGTAGGAATAGTCGTGGGACACTAGGTACAAAATGCCCACAAGTTTCTTGAGCAAAATATATTGAAGTACCTCACATATATGGGGTCCCAAATAGGCACGTACTACATTGGACAACATCTTGAAAGTAGAACACGAAACAAAAGGCATTAAGACTTCAAATCAAACACACAAAAGAAGAGTATACTCCAGCCAAACTCCACGAAAGCAAACACAGTTCGCCACGCATCCACCAGCCGGCTGATCGATCAGCGCTACTCGATGCCGTAGTGCTTCTTGAGCAGGCCGATGAAGTCGTGCACCTCCTCCGGCGGTGTCAGGACCTTGGCCACGGTCTCCCTCTCCCCGCACCGCCGCGCCCACTCCGCCAGCCCCGGGCACTCTTCCTCGACGCTGAACCCGCCGTGCTTCTCGTAGCTGTAGAACCAGGACGTGAGCGGTATGAGCGCGACGTCCACGAACCCGAACGCGTCGCCGCCGAAGAACGCCCTGCCCCCGAGCTCGGCGTCCAGCGTCCGGAGCGTCTCCAGCATCTCGGCCCGCGCCGCCGCGCGCGCCTCCCCCTTGAGCTTCCACAGCCGCGTCCCGCAGCTGTACACCCTCTTGTCGACGTAGTCGGCCCAGAAGCGCGCCTGCGCGCGCGCGTGCGGGTCGGCGGGGAGGAGCGGCGGGGCCGCGCCGGGGAAGGCGTCCTCGATGTATTCGAGGATGACGAGGGACTCGCAGACGGCGCGGCCGCCGTGGAGGAGCACGGGGACCTTCTTGTGGACGGGGTTGGAGCCGAGGAGGAGGGCGCTCTTGGCGCCCAGCAGCTCCTGCTCCAGGGACTCGAAGGCAAGGCCCTTCTCGGCCAGCGCGATGCGGCAGCGCTGCGTGAACGGGCTCACCCAGAAGTCCAGCAGCACCAGCCCCGTCTTCTCGCCGGCCATTATCCTATCCTTCCGCTCCTTGGAGATGCAGGAGCTGTGCTTGTTTCTCTCTCTCTGTGTGTTGTGGTGTAGTAATTGTGTGTGTGCTGTCTCAGGGCTTTGCTTTATAAGGGAGAAAGGCAGATTCTGCGTTTTTTCCCATCTCACGGAACACGACGGCATCTCACTTCTGGCCTCTGCGTTTGATGCTGACTGGGTATCACATCACGTCAAGAATAGTTTATGTGCTCAAGGAACGCGAGAGGGTTATATTAACATGTAGCGGAACTCGTGCCATGTGCATCATGATATTCTGATCCAATGATCGTCTGATGCTAACTACAACAAAATAAAGTACTGTATATGGATCTTTGTGTAATATCTCACGAACATAGTATTGACCGAGACATTCAATTGACTGATATTTAGCAAAACCCAACAAGAAGATACTTCTTGAAGGATCCTTCAAAAGGGGGTG
>LR738711.1:852021205-852120217 GCA_902687465.1 Secale cereale | reverse complement strand
AGGAGGAAGACAACACCAATTTTCCGAAGGATCGGTGTGAAATTTTAATTTTAGTAAAGATGGCGTTGAGTGATTTTTTTTTTGAAAAAACCCAACTTTATATTAATTAATTGACACAAATGTTCGTACAATCATTCGTTACAACTCTTGCCACGCCGGGCGGAACGCTACTAATAAGAATACCATCAGATCTATTTATAAAACTAAATTTTGCAATCTCATGCGCCACCATATTCGCCTTCCTGTTAATCTTGATGATTTTGAAGGAACTCATCATCTTGGAGACACTCAACGCTTCCATCTCCAGATCAACAAGATTTGACCTGTCCAGGTTATCATTTGCAAAAACCGAGGCCACAAAAGAGCAGTCAGTTTTCAAAATAATGGGCTTGTGAAGAGTGATACCAATGTAAAGGCCTGAGATGGCCGCTCGAAGTTCCGCTTCCTCAGCACTAAGACAAGTACCAATATAATTCCAAGAAGAAATAAGAACTTCTCCAGAATAATTTCTAACAACCACTCCAACGCTCGCAGCGCTAATGGCCTCCACAAAACTTGCATCAACATTAATCTTGAGGAATTCTGAAGTGGGAGGCAGCCATGGAACACAAATCCTCTCCACATTACTAATGGGTTGTAAACCATCAAACACACCCTTACCTTTGTTACTTACCTCTACCTTCGTTTTTGCATGACAAGATGAGAACGATGCCCAATAATTTTGAATAAAACTCACTGAGGCCGAGATAGATTCTTTTCCTTTGCCAAAAATCAAATCATTTCTCAAATGCCAAGCTCTCCAGAACATGAAAATTGTTTGCTCACGCATTGGCGATTTTAACTGATCCAATAAAATAAGTAACCAGTCCAACCCCGAGCAGTTTAAAATATCTTCATCTGGCAGGTTCCACACCTCCCTCAAGCTCGTACGAAACGCACGTACCTTGGGACAGCTTACCAAAGCATGAAAAACACATTCATCTTCAACACCGCAGATTGAACATGTACCTAGGGTAGTTTGATGGTGTTTTACTCTATTAACTTGTACGCCTAGGCTATTAGAAGCAGCCCTCCAAGCAAAGATTCTAATCTTCTGAGGTACGTTAGTCTTCCAAATAATATCCCAAAGCCTCCTTTCCCCATTAACGGACACACTGGAGTTCCCAAGAGCCATGTCCGAGTCCTTAATGTTCTGGGCCAACCTATACGCACTCCTCACTGAAAACAACCCATTTTTCTCATGGTGCCAGGCGATGAAGTCACCCTCATTCAAATTCAGAATACGTAGCTTTAAAATTTCCTCCGCATCATGAGGGTAAAACAGATGCCTGATTAAATTCACATCCCATCTCCTTGAGCCACTCATGAATAAATAAGCAACCCATTTGACTCTAGTTCTGGTCCTCTTAGCAGAAATTTTTAGGCCAGAATCCCTCGGAAGCCAATTATCCCTCCAAATATTTATATTAGCACCATCGACGACTCTTCAGATGATACCCCTTTTCAACAACTCAAGACCATGCATAATACCTTGTCACGTAAGCGAAGTCGTTTGAGGGAAGGCAGTATCAATAAGATGCCCATGAGGTTAATATTTAGCTTTCATCACCTTTGCACACAAATATTCCGGGTAAACCAATAAACGCCAAGCTTGTTTGGCCAAAAATGCTTGATTGAAAAGCCTGAGGTCCCGAAATCCCATACCCCCTTCACCTTTTGACTTCGTCAATTTTTCCCAAGCCAACCAATGAGTTCTTCTTCTATCCTCCTCATCACCCCACCAAAAATTCCTTATAATTTGAGATAGTTCATCACAAAGAGACATAGGAAATTTAAAAATACTCATGGCATAGACTGTGATGGCCTGAATAACAGACTTAATCTGAATTTCTTAATAGCCAAAGCTTGCTCTAGAGAACCCTTAAAAAATAGGAGACTATCATCGGTAAATAGTAATGAGTGATTTTGTTTGCGTCTGATGCTGAGTGGTATCACATCAAAGCATAGATTACGTGCTCAAGGAACACGATCGAGCAGGTTAGGGCATGTACAATGGTTCTAGCTTAAGGATGCCACGTAAGATAAATGATGAGGTGGAGGAGAGAGAAATCATAAGAGAAGGCTTGTCTTAGCTTATTTAAGCAAAGACAAGAGATGATAGCTTAGCACAATTTGTCTCACCATGTTTTTAGGAATAACTAATTATTGAAGATAAGGCTAAGAGATGACCCATTGTAGACTTGTTTTTTTGTCATCTCTAATTTACATGCAAAACTTAAGATAAGACTATCTTAGCAACCATTGTACATGCCCTTATATTAGCAAAGTAGTGGTGCGGGTCTGGTGGCATGTGGATCATGATATTCCAATCCAATGATCATGTGATGCCTAATTTTTTTTCGGATGTGTCTAAGGCACATCTAGACGTGTCATAGTTATTGCACATCTAAGTGACTTAATCAATCATAGAAAGGAAAAGAAAAAGGGAAAAGAAAACGCACACACAAATCTCCGTGTAGATCAGTGATATAGACTTAGATGTGCAATACTTATGGCACATCGAGATGTGCTTTAACAAAACTGGATTCTTTAGGCTGGTTGTAATGGAGAATATCATATACTAGTATCATGCATATGATATTAGTGTATGATACTACATCCGTAGTGCATAGTATCATATGTTAGTATCATAAGATGGTCATTTATTGCCATGCATAACACATACTAGCACATCATTTAATATGATACGATATCATAATATGATACTCAACCCACTCTCTCTTCATTTAATTGTATGCCACATCATCAAAATTGCCTAGTTGGCATGCATAATACTACTACCTATAATACTCCCATTACCGACAGCCTATTAATTCTTATAGGTCTATCTAGGGCTCCAGTTATTGCACATCTATAAACAACTCAATCAAATTAGAAAGAAAATGCTTGCATTAATCTTAGCGTAAAATCAATAACATAGAACTTAGACGTGCAATACACCACATAGCAAAACTGATTCTTTTAATAGGGAAACAATTTCCTGAATCGCGGGACCGGCGTTCCTGCTGAATCACGGAGTCCACTCAGTCCAGGATAACTCACTGTATACGTAGCGTCGACGCAACAGGAACAGGACGGAGCCAGCTGCGGCCTGCACTTGCATACCCCACCTCGCTGTCATGTCACACAGATTTACCCGGAGTAGGCTAGTAGTACACTAATCCATCATTTTACATCGATCAAGTACGGCGAATGGAGGGCACACCGACGAAACATCACCCCTGACGCAGCCAAAACTGACTGATTAACTTTCCCAAACGGTCAAACACTGGCCGATCGATCTGGTTCCAGTTTTATATCTTCATTGCCCGCCACATTTCACCCTCCGGTGATCCGCAAATCTGTGAACCCCAAGGAAAGCATCTCGCGGCTGGGAAATCCTGCCCTCCTCCATTGCCGAATCTTAATTTCCTGACACGTGAGATGGAGGCAACGGCCGGCGGCAAGATGCACGTTGTCATGCTGCCATGGCTGGCCTTCGGCCACGTGCTCCCGTTCACGGAGCTCGCCAAGCGCGTCGCCCGGCAGGGCCACCGGGTCACCCTCCTCTCCACCCCGAGGAACACCCGCCGCCTCATCGACATCCCGCCGGGCCTCGCGGGCCTCATCCGCGTCCTGGACGTCCAGCTGCCGCGCGTCGAGCACCTGCCGGAGCACGCCGAGGCGACCATCGACCTCCCCTCCGACGACCTCCGCCCGTACCTGCGCCGCGCCTACGACGCCGCCTTCCAGCGCGAGCTCTCGCGGCTGCTACAGGAGGAGGCGAGGCCGGACTGGGTCCTCGTCGACTACGCGTCGTACTGGGCGCCCGCGGCCGCGGCGAGGCACGGCGTGCCGTGCGCGTTCATCAGCCTGTTCTGCGCCGCGGCGCTCGGCTTCTTCGGGACCCCGGAGGCGCTCCTCGGCCTCGGGAGGCACGCCAAGACGGAGCCGGCGCACTTCACGGTCGTCCCCGAGTACGTCCCGTTCCCGACCACCGTCGCGTTCCGCGGCTACGAGGCGCGCGAGATGTTCAAGCCGAGGATGGCCCCGGTTGACTCCGGCGTGTCGGAGGACTACCGGTACGCCAAGACCATCCAAGGGTGCCGGCTCGTGGGCATCAGGAGCAGCACGGAGTTCGAGCCGGAGTGGCTGCAGCTGCTCGGCGAGCTCTACGAGAAGCCGGTGATTCCGGTCGGCCTGTTCCCTCCGGCGCCGCAGCAAGACGTGGCCGGCCACGAGGCGACGCTGCGCTGGCTGGACGGACAGGCTCCGAACTCCGTCGTGTACGCGGCCTTCGGCAGCGAGGTGAAGCTGACGAGCGCGCAGCTGCAACGGATCGCTCTCGGCCTCGAGGCGTCCAGGTTGCCGTTCATCTGGGCGTTCAGGGCGCCGACCGACGCCGTCTCCGGCGGCCTGCCCGATGGCTTCGAGGAGGGAGTCGCCGGCCGGGGAGTCGTGTGCCGAGGCTGGGTGCCGCAGGTGAGGTTCCTGGCCCATGCATCAGTCGGGGGCTTCCTGACGCACGCCGGCTGGAACTCCATCACCGAGGGCCTGGCGCAGGGCGTGAGGCTGGTGCTGCTGCCGCTGGTGTTCGAGCAGGGCCTCAACGCAAGGAATTTGGTGGACAAGAAGATCAGCATGGAGGTGGCGCGGGACGAGCAGGATGGGTCGTTTGCGGCAGACGACATAGCGGCGGCTCTGAGGAGGGTCATGGTGGAAGGCGAAGGGGAGCAGTTCGGGGCCAAGGTGAAGGAGATGGCCAAAGTGTTTGGAGACGACGAGGTGAATGATCAGTGCGTGCGAGATTTTCTCAGGCACCTGTCGGAGCACACCAAAAAGAACCAAGAACAGGACTGAAACGAAACTTTCAAATATCATCAACTATCTTTCAGTGAAGTCAAGCATTACGTACCTCGATCTACTCTGGGAATTGGGAGAGGAGAAGGATAGAGATGAGGATCGGTGGGATCTGGGAGGAGAGTTTTTTTTAGAACATCTGTGAGGAGAGTGGGTGAGAAGAAGGGGAAAGAGTCGTGGGAGATCAGCTCCTCACAGTCGACAATTATCCAGCTAATACATGCCGTCCACTCAAGATGGCAATTTTCCTAGTGGGAACGGATATCCGCGGGGATTTACCCGCGAAGAAGCGCCCCTCATGGATATAGCGGGGTGGATACCCGCGAAGCAACCGGGGCGGGGATGGGGAGCAAACCGGCTTTATGGAGCCTCCATGGATACCCGAGACCCCACCTGTCAGTGAAATAGACCACCAAATATATATACACAAGCAAACCCTAAAGGCCTAAACCCGCTCGGCCGCTCCTCCTCTCCACTCGCAGTCGCAGCCGCCTCCTCTCCCAACTCGCAGCCGCCTCCTCTGGCCTCTCCCCATTCCCCGAATCCATCCCTAGATTCATCCCCAGATCGACCACCACCGGTGGCGGGCGGCACCGGCCGACGCGGCGCCTCATCCAGCCACCCTTTGCCCCTTTCGTCGCAGCGCCTCTGGTCCCATCGCCCTCCTCGTGACCTCGCCTCGCGACCTCATCTCCTCCTCCTCCACCCCAAGGCCAGGCAAGGTGATCGGGATTCCACGACGGCGACGATGGCGAGCGACGGGTGGGCAAGAAGCTAACCGGGACGACCACCGGCAACTCGCATCCTCTTCGTCCACCTCAAGCAAATCTGCATCGACTCGAAACCATCAAGGTGAGTAGCTCACCGGCGACCCGAGATCTGTTGAATGTGTCTTGTAGTAGTTTGTTTCATTTTATGCTTCTACAATACCTAGAAATACATACGCACCATACTGCTAGTACTACAGAGACACGAACTGGAGTGTGCAGTGTCCGAAATGGGTTGTTTCCATGCTGCCAAGTACCTCCTGCTAGGCCTAGTTTGTTCCTAATGTGCCTTGACCATGGATTAATGGCTTCCATATACTGTAAATAACTAAATCGTTTTCTGTATATCATTTGGTAGTGTGGTAGATTTGCAGTGGCATCAGGTTCAGGTGAATATGTTGAGCAAGATTTAAATATCTAAATATTTGGTCAGTCATAATTGAAATTGTATGCATCAATAATATGTCAAAATTATCTAAATATCCAGCAGTCCACATATCCTTTTTATCTAAATATATTGTTGTTGAGAGAGGAGGCGGCTGCGAGTTGGGAGAGGCCAAAGGAGGCGTCTGTGAGTTGGGAGAGGAGGTGGCTGCGACTATTGTGATATTGCTGTTGAATGTGTATGCTTCCTGATTATTGTGACTAGTGTGATCCTTTTATATTTATTCCAGCAGTCCACATATCCTTTTTGTTCTTGATTATTGTGTTGCTTATCTATGTCAAACTTCTCTAAATATTTTGTGTGCCTTTGTTTTAGGACTGCTTGTTTGGATCAACAATGGCATCAAGTCCAACACAATCAGATGCAAGTGCATGGGCTGCGAATGGAGATACACTAGCCTCTAGTGTAGCTCCCACTCCAACGCCAAGTTCTAGTGCCAATACATCGGCTGCGAACTATGTAGGAAAGAACTTGCTTTGATGATATGTTGTCATGAGTACCCACTTGCTATGGTAGATCATGTAGGTTTTAGAAAGTTCTGTGCTATGTTGCAGCCTATGTTCAAGGTTGTGTGTAGGAATACCATCCGGAAAGATATTCTAGAAATGCATGAAGGACAAAGAGATAAGTTGATCAAGTACTTTGCAAACTTCAAGAATAGAGTTGCTGTGACTTCAGATATGTGGACTGCTGGACATCAAAAGAGAGGATACATGGATGTAACAGGTCACTACATTGATGGTTCTTGGAATCTAAAGTCATTCCTTCTAAGGTACAATACCATTGCTCCTATCTTACTGCATGTCTGAATACCTTTGCTCTTATTCATGCTTTCTAACCTAATAATTTATAATTTTGTAGGTTTGTATATGTACCAGCACCACATACATCTGAAGTGATTTGTGATGTTCTACATGAAGATCCGGTGGAGTATCATCTTGAGAGAAAGATATCAACCATTACTCTTGATAATAGCACAACCAACGACACGACAGTGGAAGATCTCCTAGATAAGTTAGACTCCTCCTCTCTCATGATATGTGGTAAACTGTTGCATATGCGTTGTTGTGCTCACATATTAAATCTGATTGTGAAAGATGGGCTTGCAGTTTTGGGGGATGGTATTGAGAGGGTTCGGGGTAGTGTGGGCTTTTGGTCAGCAACTCCACAAAGACATGAGAAGTTCAAAAAAACTTGTCGCTTGATGAACATTGAGTACTCTAGGAGGTTGAACCTCGATTGTAAAACTAGGTGGAACTCCACATACATAATTCTTAGTATTGCTGTGCTCTATAGGGATGTTTTTTATCGTCTTAGTGTGCATGAAAGGATTTGTAATTGCTGTCCAACAACTGCTGATTGGGATTTTGCCAAAGAGATGATTGTTAGGCTCAAATTATTCTATGATGTCACTACCTTATGGTCAGGAACTAGTTATGTTACAGCGAATATGTTCTTCCCTAAGGTTTGCGGTATTAAGTTGGCAATTCGCAAATGGACTACACCTGATTATGAGCTGTTGCAAGATATGCCCGATGAGATGAAAAAGAAGTATGAACTGATGCAAAAAATGTCCGAGGAGATGAAAAAGAAGTTTCAAAAGTATTGGACAGATACCCATGGTCTGATGGCTATTGCCATTGTTCTTGACCCAAGGTACAAACTCCATATGGTGCAGGCTTTGTACGGTCCTCTCTATGGACCTGAGGCTGCAATTCAAGAGGTTGCGTGCGTGAAGCAATTGCTCCGAGAACTGTTGGTTCAATACCAAGATGCCTCTTCTGCGGGAACATCAAATGTTGCTAGTGCTACACAGCCCACTGCTCCAGCTTCAGAGGAAGAAGTTTTTGACATATTTGAACAGTACATGTCTTCACAACCTATTGCTTCATCTTTGTTGGTTCATACAGAGCTAGACATGTATTTAGAAGAGCCAACTTTGCCAAGAACACCGGATTTTGATATCATCAATTGGTGGAAGTTTGGGGGGATAAAATATCCAACTCTACAGCTTATTGCTCATGACATCTTGCCTATTCCGGTCACAACGGTAGCATCGGAATCTGCATTCTCTACAAGTGGTAGAATCCTTAGCCCTCACCGTAGTAGGCTCGCACCAAAGATGGTTGAAACTATAATGTGTATGCAGGCTTGGTCTAATGCTGACATGCTAGGTAAGACAATTCAAATGTTGCTCTTTTGCTCCTATTCTACTTATGTTTTGTTGTTGCTACACTATTTTTTCTTTCTTAGATAATTTACTAGAATATATACCTAAATCAACTTACACTACTGCCATCTAATTTTACATTGCTTGCAATTTTAGGTGAGAACAATTCATCACTCTCTACTGAATTTCAAACTTGCCTTGACGATGAGGATGAACCAATGGTAACTTGACATTCTCAACTTTCATATTATGTCTTGATTTCATTCGCAACTTTCATTTACAACTTTCAATCTTATGTCTTGATTTCATGCAACTTTCTAAATTATCTTGTACTATTTCCATGATCAGGATGAGGAACTCTCCACTTGCAATAACTGTTAGCCTTGCTGCTTGCCTCCATGGAGTCAAGAATGAAGAAAATGGAGGACCGAGGAGCTACTGTGATGGGCTCTTCAAGTCTTCATTTCATTTATTCTGCTTACCATGCTTGTGTTGTGTTAAGACTTAGAACTTTCGGCTTGTAATCGTACTAAGTATTGTCGTTTGTGCCAATCGTACTTCCAGTTTATCAGTTATGTGGTCAGACTTGGGTTGAGATGATTGAATCTATCAAACTTATTGTGGACAGACTTGGGATGATTACATTTGTCAAAATTATTATGTTTGTGCTGCTAATTTACTGTTGTGTAATGTGTATGTGCTTATGTACAGGAAGATTGGTGCCAATATTATTTTGCTTTGTTATGCCAATGTAATACTGTTTTGTTGAGATAATGGATGATTGAATCTGTCAAAAAATATAGTGGATTGTGCAATTGTGCTCCTCTTTTATTGATGTTTTGCTGCTGTTGGTCTCCATGGGGATCGGGTACCCGTTGTTAGCGGGGATGGGGACTGTACTCCCCCCCGCTAAGGTTGGCGGGGCTAGCGGGGATCGGGGCAGGGATGGTGGCGTCCCCCCCCCCCAGTGATCCCCGTCCCCGTTGCCATCTCGACTGTCCACACACACCACTCCATCTATGGGCGTGTTTGGTTACCTGCATATTTTTTGCCCATTTACATACTTATCTCAGTTGGGCCTGGCTGAGCAAATGCAGACCAGAAAACCAACATCTGCACTTAGTTTGGTTCCCTGCATGTCCTCTCCCTGTATCGTAACGATGCCTCTACTTACCGCGTTTGGTTCCTCGCATTGTATGTGCTCACACGGATGCATGTTGTTTGGTTACATACGAGCATAGAGTTGTGCTCACCTTGTACCCTATTTGATGAGCTTACCAATACTACTACACCTTACACACGATCACACCGAGCACACAAACGCCACAACACTGCTATGACGATGAACTAGACGAAGATGATGAAGTTCTTTAGCCCTAACGGTCGATCCACCTTCTTGCCAACCTCAACCTTGCTGCATCACTGCTCTCGCACAAACTTGAAGTAAGCATCTTCTGCCGTCTTCCTAGTCTTAAACTATCCTCTGTGGTTGTTGTTGTTGTACCCTGAAACTTGTTTGTTGCAAGCTTCCCATGAACTGTAAATCCCTGGAACCCTACCTTCGAACAACACATACCACTTGCCCTGGCAGTGCAAACGAGCAATAA
The DNA here is from genome assembly GCA_902687465.1 of Secale cereale. NCBI lineage: Eukaryota > Viridiplantae > Streptophyta > Magnoliopsida > Poales > Poaceae > Secale > Secale cereale. The sequence goes on along the minus strand of LR738711.1, from coordinate 852,110,329 downwards.
GTTGAAGCAACAAGTATTGGAACACACAAACAACAAGCAATGAAGAACTCTAGGAGCAAGCAATGGAGCAGAAGAGCATTAGTAAGCATGCATGATCATTGCAAGTTCAACATAGCACTACTTTGGTGTCATCCTACCACCACATCCAAAAAGGGTGTCATTCTACCACCGCAAGTTCGTGATCACTGCGAGGATCACCGGGAGGGGTTAGTATATTGAAGGAAATATGCCCTAGAGGCAATAATAAAGTTGTTATTTAATATTTCCTTATATCATGATAAATGTTTATTATTCATGCTAGAATTGTGTTAACCGGAAACTTGATACATGTGTGGATACATAGACAAAACACCGTGTCCCTAGTAAGCCTCTACTAGACTAGCTCGTTAATCAAAGATGGTTAAGTTTCCTAACCATAGACATGTGTTGTCATTTGATGAACGAGGTCACATCATTAGGAGAATGATGTGATGGAGAAGACCCATCCATTAGCTTAGCATGATGATCGTTCAGTTTTATTGCTATTGCTTTCTTCATGTCAAATACATGTTCCTCCGACTATGAGATTATGCAACTCCCGGATACCGGAGGAATGCCTTGTGTGCTATCAAATGTCACTACGTAACTGGATGATTAGAAATATGCTCTACAGGTATCTCCGAAGGTATTTGTTGGGTTGGCATAGATCAAGATTAGGATTTGTCACTCCGAGTATCGGAGAGGTACCTCTGGGCCCTCTCGGTAATGCACATCATAAGAAGCCTTGCAAGCAATGTGACTAATGAGTTAGTTGCGGTGTCGGTGTCAAAACCGGCGGATCTCAGGTAGGGGGTCCCGAACTATGCGTCTTGAGGATTGATGGTAACAGGAGGCTGGGGACACGATGTTTACCGAGGTTCAGGACCTCTCGATCAAGGTAATACCCTACTTCCTGGTATATTAATATGGACGTATATGATTACAAGAGTTGATCTACCTCGAGATCGCGACAGCTAAACCCTAGAGTCTAGCCTATGAGATTTTTTTGATTCTCTATCTGCTTCTACGGACTCAACCCTCTAGTTTATATATGCACCGGAGGGGCCTAGGGTTTGTACATAACCATCTTGCAGAGGAAGGAAATATTACACCCGAACCTAAAACTTGCCATTATACGAATACAGGAGTCCTATCCGGATACAAGAGACGATCTTCAACAATAATCTTCACGGCCCACCAGTCTGGCCCACCACGAGTTATCCGGCCACATGAGGACCCTTCAATCCAGGACTCCCTCAGTAGCCCCTGAACATGTCTTCGATGACAATGAGTTCGGCTTCCGTATTGTCTTCGGCATTGCAAGCCGGGTTCCTTCCTCCGAATATATCTTCTGCAAAAAGGCGTATTGTGTTCGGCTCTGCAAGGTTAGTACAACCCTTAGCCTCGAAGGCAAGGCTTTTAAAAGAAAATGAATAATGTGTCTTTATTGACAACTTTTTGGTGAAGCATCGCGTCCATCCCACTAGCATATCAAACCGTTTTATTTGGTCCTAGTTTTGTGTTTCGAGGTATATCCTCATTGACAAGTCTTATCAGAATAGAGATCGTGCCCGCTTATTGTGGGATCCTTATCAATGTGACGCGAGCATCCACACCGCGCATTACACACGACCGCTTTGGGAACCGACGAGGTTTATGGCTAAAGTGGGGGGATGTTCTGCATTCACAACGTTATAAAAGGATACCAATCCCTTACATCAGCCCCACGCTTTCCTCAAGCTCGAGTTCCCCAATCTCCCTAGCCCCAGCTGCCTCATCTCTTGCGCCCAATGTTCTTTGCTCCTGGACTACTACTTCCTTCCCCAGCAATGGCTGGATCCGGTGCCAAGGGCAAGTGGGAGGCCTCCACGGTTACTGAAAAAACCGTGGAGGATCTTCGGAACGCTGGTTATCTTGCTGCTGACATCGCGCATCGAGTCCCCGCCAAGGGCCAGGTGGTTCCCGTCCCAGAGGCGGGTGAGAGAGTCGTGTTCCTTTCGCACTTTGTCAGGGGGCTAGGATTCCCGCTGCACCCCTTCGTTCGGGGTTTTCTATTCTTCTACGGGCTAGACTTCCACGATCTAGCTCCGAACTCAATCCTTCACATCTTCGCTTTTATAGTGGTGTGTGAAGCCTTGCTCAGCATCCCTCCTCACTTCGGCCTATGGCTCAAAACCTTCAACGTGAAGCCGAAGGTGGTGGACGGGCAACACGCGGAGTGTGGGGGTGCTATGATTAGCAAGCTCCCGAATGCCAATTGGCCAAAAGGGTCGTTCGTGGAAACGAAGAAGGTCTGGCAGCAGGAGTGGTTCTATATCACCGAACCCCGCGACGCCAAATGGGCGGTGGAACCTGCTTTCAGATCTGGACCCCCAGAGAGGTTGACCTCCTGGACCAAAAAGAGTCTGGACTGGGGATCTCAGGTTGAGGTGATGGCACTCCAGAGCCGTGTGTCCGGCGTGATTTCCAAGGGCTATCAGCTCTCGACCGTGGTCTAGGTAATGCTGGCGCGGCTTGTCCTTCCTTGCCAAAGCCGGGACTCCTCCCTATGGGAGTTCGATCCGGCAGGAGATAGGCCTCTGAAGCTTCTCTTTGGCTTTATGCACAAAGAGATCTGGAAGCATCTCTTCAAGAGCCAGAAGGAGTGGCCGGAAGAAACCGAGGACGCGGGCTATAGTACCGCGTTCTCCGCCCCCGAGGTAATAGAAAATTCCGCCGAACATATATCCTTTTTCTTATTTAATAGTAATAGGAGTTGGAGTTTTTGCGTGATATATAGGGCTGGGAAAAGAAGGCAATCCGGGTGAAGTGTCCAGTGCCCTTGCCTAAAGACCCATAATCTCCTCGAGTGACGGCGATGCTGGTCCCGGTGCCGTACAAGGCGCCGGTCAAGAAGCCCAAGAAGAAATGCAAGGAGGCCAAAGACAGCCCCCGCCCTGCGGACGAGAAGTCCGAGAAGATCAACATCCTCTCCTCCGAAGAGGAGGAGGATGACGAAGAAGAAGAAGAAGAAGAGGAGCCCCCTGCGCAAAGCAGGAGGACGAAGAGGGGGGCCGCCGCTGACGCGGGCACGGCCATACCCCGGAGGAGGCTAAACCTCTCTACTCGTTCGAACTCATCATCCTAACAGAGCTTTGTGGTGAAGCCCAAGGAGAAGCCCCTGACCGAAACGTAAGTTTGTTCGGATATATTAACTGATGCACCTTTATTTATTTAGCATTTTGATACTTCCTTAGTATTTCTCACCTGCAAACCTACAGCCCTCCCCGAGCACACCTTGACGCCTCCTTATCGGAGGGGAACTCTCTAGCGCCTGGAGAGACGGAGAGTGACCCGCTGGTCCGAGCTCCATCGCCCGTGATCGGCGGGGACACTGAAGTGTCTTCCTAGCGGGTGTCTTCCGCTCAAGGATATGGGGGCGGGGCAAGTGACAGGGCAATCGAGGGTAACACCTCAGCTGCCGCCGACCATGGGGAAACAATCCCCATGGAGACCGAAGACGGGGGGGGGGGCAAACAATCCGGGGCCCCACCGAACACTGTCTCGGAGCCTAGTGCGGCTCCGGGGTCTGAAGACCAGACTCCCCAGGCGGGGGAGGATACGACGGCGCCTGGAGTCAATCTGGAGGTGCCGGACCCTATTGAAGGAGCACTGCAAAGTGCTTCCATCATGGAGGAACACCGCACCGTGATGGGTGCGGTGATGAAGAAGATTCAGTCCGTCAAAGGCGGACTGAATGAAGCCTTTAACAGCATGTTAACAGGCTTTGAGGTAAGCAATGTAATGTTCTTTATGGAACTTTTATTTGTTTTATATGCACATAGATAGCCAGTAGCCTGTGATGCTTTGTGTGATTCTAAACAAAATCGGACGAAGTATCCATAGTGTAGCATGCTTATAGAGCTGAACTGTTGTGCTTCTGTTATTTGAACAGGCTTCACTAGTTACGGCGGCTGCACGAGATGCAGAGGTTGCCAAACTAAACCGGAAGCTCTTGTTGGCCAACGCGGACCTGGACCACGTCAACCAGCGTTTAGATGAAACGCAAGGTATGCTGATTTAAAAAATTAAGATGTCAAGAAGATTAATAATATTAATTGAGTATTGGTATAAACTCTTTTATTATATTATGTATTACACAGTTGGCAGCACGGAGCTTGAGGCCCTCAAGGGCAAGCTCGCAAAGGCCAAGAAGGAGGCCGAGGCAAGCCAGGCGGTCGCTGATAAAGCGGTTGCCGAACTAAAGGTCGAAAAGGCCGCGTGCGAGAAGCACCAGGCTCGGGTTTCCGAAGTCGAGATTGAGCTCAAGGATGCCATTTGCAAATGCGAGGCATTGGAAGAGGAGGTTTCGGAACAAGCTTCCAAGCTCGCTAAGGCAGTTAAGGCCGCCCAGGATGCGCGAAGTGAGTCGCGCAGCGCCTGTGAAGAAATCAAGCAGGCACGAGAGATAGCCTCTGGTAAGATCTTTCTCTTGTAGAGCATCTTTGGAGGGCAGAAGTATCTTGGGCTGACATGGTTATGGAGTTCTCCAGGCGTGTTTGCTGATCTTCCGAGGAGTAGTGCTGACGTTGCACAATACTTCCAAGCCATGGAGGGGAACGACACGGAGAAGTTGTTTTTGTCGCAGTTCTATGCGCCAGAACATCTGGTGCCCCTGAATGACCAGATGAAGCAGTTGGTCGAGCTGCACAATACGGCGGGTTCGGCCATGAAGGACTTGATAGTCCGGCTATGGCCCGCTGATCCACTCCCAAGTAGCTACTTCGGATAGGTGAAGCGGCTCGTTGAGGCGAGTCCGCGGGTCGACACATTGACGCGTTCGGCCTGCATAGAGGGTGCTCGGATGGCCTTCGCTCATGTAAAAGTGCACTGGGCGAAGATGAGGGCGGAGCATATAGCTACTGCTGGCCCGCCCGAAGGCAAGGAGCACCACAAGCCGGAGAAATACTTCAAAGACGTCATAGAAGGCGCCCGCCTTGTAGAAGGCCAGTGCTCAAAAGATGTTATCTTTGAGTAATTGTATCCGATTGTAAAGACTTTAAGCTTATGAACCAATGTATATAACTTTTGCGCTATTATGAATGTGAGTGACTTTTACCTCCTGTGTGACTGTTTATGTAAATCTAAAAGTTTCCAGTCGTCGGCTTCAGTCCCCATGTACATAGTACTAGGGTGTTCGGTCATATGCATATACACTCTTTATCCAACGTCTTGGTCCGTGTAGGAGGTGTATGCAGAGCAAACCAGGCAATCGGACTATGCGGCGTTATTGCTTTCACTTAGTCATAGGAGTTTGACAAGTGGGGCTAGGTACTAGCCCCTGGTGCGGATATGATATTCCCGGATTGAGGTATCCAATTGCACCCGGCTGGGCGGAAAAACCAACCCTTCGTATAACACGGGGTAGATGTCTATCGATCGTAGTATAAAACTAAGTCACCAGATTGCGGACCAGGTTCTCGCATATCATGATGGTCAGTTTTCGGCTTTCTCTACTGAGGTACTTGACCAGACGATCCAAAAGTACAATCGCAATAGTTCTCCCTTTAGACCCTAGCCGAACAATCGGGAACGTAGGGGTAAGCACAGGATTCGGGCAACCAAACTATTGACCCAAGACATGATTCGGAACTGATGCATACAGAGCAAACATCCAGGACGCCGAACACTCCTTATAGGTGTTCGAACTTTGTCAACATATACCAGGCTGAATACAGCCCCTGGTAATGGACCCTGTTAACAAGGCACATGTCGCAATCTGACGTGGCGAGAGAACATAGATGGTAAGTGAATAACACTACAAGCATAATATAAGTTAAGTTGTTCTTATAATATCCCATTTTAGTATGGCGAGCCATAGGGTTACAGATAATGCCGATGACTTTCTTGGACATTTACATGCCAGAAAAGTATAGAACAAAAAAACAAAAAAAGGTTTACACAGGGTCTTAATCTAAGAAACCTTAGCGCGGGTCCCTGCTGCACGTGTGCGCCGTTTTCTCCTTTGTGATCTGTCCTTGAAGGGGGGAGTGCGGTGGCCATCTGTAAAATAGAAAAAAGAAGAAAAACCCGGAAAAGAAAAGAAATCCAGTGTGGCCATAAAAACCTGGTTCGTTTAGTGAACCTTGAAAGATAATTTTAGAGTCCAAATAGGGTCGAGCCGAACTATGGACTATTTGTATACAGTGTGCCCCCAGTGCGGCCCAACGGATTTTGAGGGCATAATTATGTACACGAGGCACGCATGCTATCACCTTATGGGGCAGTCGATGGGGGCGTAACTGCTAATCTAGCTCAGGTTCATCTGAGCTGCCGCACTGAGGTGTATGCCGGACACGTTTAACTGTGTCCGCGGTTTTAACAATCGATAAGTTGTCCGGCTTGAATAGGCCGTTTTGGACTTCGGCTGCTAAGGCCGTAGTGTCCTCCTCCGTACGGAGAGAGCGCTCCATATTTCCAATGACCGTGATGACGCCACGTAGTCCAAGCATTTTAAACTTTAGATAAGCATAATGCGGGATTGCATTAAAGCGGGCGCATGCCGTTCTTCCGAGTAGTGCATGATAGCCACTTCGGAATGGATCTATGTCGAAGATTAATTCTTCGCTTCGAAAGTTATCAGGAGAGCCGAATACGACCTCCAATGTTAAAGAGCCCATGCAGCGGGCTTCTACGCCCGATATCACTCATTTAAATGTCGTACTGCTTGGCTTTATTCTTGATAGGTCAATCCCCATCTTGCGGACAGTGTCCTGATATATCAGATTGAGACTACTGTCGCCGTCCATAAGGACTCGGGTAAGATGGTATCCATCGATTATTGGATCGAGCACTAGGGCAGCCAAACCCCCATGACGGATACTAGTCGGGTGATCCCTGCGATCGAAAGTGATCGGATAGGCTGACCACGGGTTGAATTTGGGGGTGACAGGCTCGACAGCATAGACATCTCGGAGTGCACACTTGTGCTCCCTCTTTGGGATATGAGTGGCATATATCATGTTCACTGTTTTGATCTCCAGTGGAAATTTCTTCTGTCCCCCTATATTCGGCTCGCGAGGTTCATCCTCGTCTTCGCTCTGAGGTCCCTTCCCCTTGTGTTCGGCATTGAGCTTGCCGGCCTGCTTGAAGACCCAACAATTACGGTTGGTATGGGTTGCACGTTTTTCTGGGTGCCATGGATCTGGCAGGGCCTATCTAATATTTTGTCCAAGCTGGATGGACCATCTTTGTTGCCTTTGAATGGTGATGGCTTCTCGCGCCTCGTTGGTTACCCCAAGTGGAAGGTTTGAGATGTAGTGTAGCGGCAAATTTCCCTTGGCAAAGATACCAAGGATCGAATCCCGTGAGACTCCGAGGGTCGACAAGAAGGTGTCAATAGCGCCAGAAACTTTTGCTTGACAGGACCTGCACACAGATACAAATAACTTTGCTCCCAACGAGTACAGAGAGGTTGTCAATCCCTCCGGCCTTGTCGTTTAAAAAGGATCAAACGCAAGAGGTAATAGTGATAGGTATGACTGCAACTAGGAAATAAGAACAAGAAATAAATAGCGGGTGTGATCAGTGATGGTAATATGGACCGGAGTCCCATGATGTTCACTAGTGATGTCTCTCTCCCAAAAGACGATAAAACAGCTAAGCAAGGTAAACAAATTACAGCTGGGCAATTGACAGGATTATGTGCGCAAACCAATGCTAACTATGCTGTAAAGAAAGGTAGAGGCTCAAAAGCATGGGCGGTATGCCAAGGCAAGTAGACCGAAATCCATCTGCATCTACTACTAATCATCCACCTTGAGATATCTATCCAGAACATCTCGCTGGTATTAAGTTGCGAGTCCCACCCAAAGTGTAAACTCAAAGCAACAGACAACTGCATTAAAAGAACTTTGCGTAAAGTAAACAATCCTTGCACCCGCAAGTACAAGCACCGTTGTTTTCCCCCTTGTGGCAACAACACATCCCCTAGACTCATGTTTATGTCACTCAAACTAGTCATCGAGGGGCATGAACCCACAATCAAGCATAACGTTCCCTCTTGGAGTTACTACCTACTACTCGGCCAAAGCAATAAATAGCAACGGAGAACATGCAAGAATTACTCAAGAACATAAATATAAAAGAGGTGAATCAAATATATTACTCACACACAATCTGAACATAATCTCATAATCCATCGGATCCCAGCAAACTCAGCAGAGCAACAACATAAAGATTACATAGGTGCCTCGATCATGTAGGGCAGCTCACGAGGTCTAATCGATGAAGAACAAAGAGGGGAGGAGAACATCACATAGCTACTGGTCATGGACCCATGGTCCAAGGGAGACTACTCACAACTCATCCGGGAAGCGTCCATGGTGGTGGAGAAGCTCCCGGTGGTGGTTCTCCCCTCCGGCAGGGTGCCGGGAAGAGTTCTCCTGGTGCTCCCGATCTTGGAAGCGCGGCGGCGGCGGAACAAAGATGAGATCGCGAAAAAGGGTTCCGTCCTCGAGGGTTTCGGGACGCGAGCAATATATATGCCAAAGGGGGTCACCAGAGGCAGAGGTGGGGCCCCAGGCGCCCCCTGGCGTGGCCAGGGGTGGGGCCGCGCCGGGTGGCCGCCTGGGCCACCCCAGGCTCCCCTCTGGCCCTGCCTTGGTTTTTCTGGAAGCTCCCGACACGCTGATTTTTCCTGTATTTTTCCCGGGATTTTTAGGGCACTTTTAATATGGGGAAAACCTGAAATAGAAAAACAGCAGAAAACAGGAACTGGCACTGTGGTGCACTGAGTTAATAGGTTAGTCCAAATATGATCAAAAGTGTATGGAAGTTCATAAATATCATAGCAATATCACACAAAAGAGGCATGGAGCAAGCAGAAATTATAGATACGTTTTGGACGTATCAACATCCCCAAGCTTAATTCCTGCTCGTCCTCGAGTAGGTAAATGATAACAAGCATAATTTCTATGGTGACATGCTATCAACCATATAATAACTTTTAAGTAAAGCAATCAAGGCATGTAATCCAATTTAAGTCATAACAAGCAAGAGTCTATATTAGCATTGTAATAAGTAACATAAGAACATAAAGGTGCAAGAGCTCTCGCTGTCCGTGACTCGAATGTCTCCAAATGGTGTTTGCGTGCAAGAAAGGGGATAGGGATATATGAGAGAGTAAAACATAGTTTTTATATTGTTGAGAACTTAATCTACTAAAGTTTCACACTTGGTCTTCTTTGGAATCTTATCTTGACTCATCCCCAGACCGTCAGCCAGGTACAAGTCAAAATGATCCACTCCCTTTCGATATTTTGAGCACTCATGCAATGGATGAGCGTAAGCAAGAAAGTCGACACTTAGGATGGCAAAGAGATAAAGATGATAGAGGGGGAATACAAAAAAGGTGTGAAAGGCTCACATCAATGAGGACAATCATCGGCGAGAGAAAGCCAAATGATAGATATGATGTGAGGAGTAGGGATTGCCATGCAACGGATGCACATATGAGCTAAGGTAAGCTCTCCAATGGAACTAGTGGGGGTGCATCCAACTTGCTTGCTCAAGAAGACCTAGAGCTCTTTTGAGGAGGCTCATCATTGGAATATACAAGCCAAGTTTTATAGTGTAAAGGTCCCCACATAGCTATATGCATGAATGATAATCTCTATGGAGCACAAGGTATAAGATGGAGTACGAGTGTGGATCTCTCAAAAGAAATAGTAGTGTGCCCCCTTCTCTCTTTTTATTTCTTTTTCTCTTTTTTTCTACTTTTTATATTTTTTGTGGCCTCAATGGCTCTTTCTATTTATCTCTCATTTGTCCTCTTTGGGATCTTTTGATTTTGTCCTCTTTGGGATCTTTTGATTTGTCCTCTTTGGGATCTTTTCCTCACTTTAGGGGCAACACTCTATGTATTACAAGAAGTATAGAAGATCTTTCACACTTTACAGAAGTACTCAACATAAAGAAAATGAAACTATCATGATGTATGCAAATGTATGCCTCTGCCAGTGTAGCAGGATATGCAATGATACTAGCGCGTCATGTAGCAATGATTAGGGCAAGGCCCAACTAGCATGCGGCTCATCGATCAAGCAAAAAGCATGTATGACATGAAGATCAATTCATGAGAGGATGGATGTTGCATGTCAATGTATCTCGGAAAGGCTATGGAAATGCCTTAATAGGTAGGTATGGTGGCTGTTTTGAGGAAGGATATAATGAGGCTTATGATGACAGAGCGTATCATGCCAAGGATTTGGATGCACCGGCGAAGTATGCGCCAACTCTCGAGGTGAGAAAGGGCAATGCACGGCACCGAAGAGGCTAGAAAAATATGGTTAGGTGGAAGTGTCAACCTTCGAGTACTCACATTAGTCCGAAGAACTCATGCACTTATTATCGGTAACTCTCAATCTAATTAGGAGGTTCACAAAGAGACAAGTACCCCGAGGAGGTGTGTATGGGGGTTTGGTTACCCTTGCGCATCCTCGACCCATGGTACGTGAGTGTACTCTAATATTCGATCCCTCCAAAGATTAGTGATCCATTTAGTAGCTAAAGTTCTCAACTATTTTGTAGGTTTTCGAAAATAAACACGGATTGCCCAAAATACGACATCTATCACTAATAGGCTAAAGCTCTTGACACCAAAAGTTCAGACATTACTCATGGCAATACCTCAAAACTATTGCAAGTTACTACTAAAATTAAATAGCAACCTCAATTACCTACTTTAAGTTAAGACACACAACTCAGTGCAACAGACAAACTCTCTTAACAAGATAAACATGAAAACTCAAGAGAGTTCAGCAACCAACTAAACAAAAGCTCTTTAAAAAGAAAAGCATGAAAACTAAGAGCTAAACATGACAGTAGCTTATTGAAAGACAAAGAACACACACAGGAAAGGTAAGCATGAAAATCCTATGTTGTGATCTAGGTTGAAGTGGAGTGTGTTTCTCTCCCACACAAAGAAAGCTGGGTTCTAACTCGTTATGAACAGCAAGCAAAGCTAAAGAAAACTAAAAAGGAAACTAAGAGCAAGACGCTCCAAGCATAGCACATAACGCATGAAGTGATTAAAATATAGTGGAACGAAAGACGAACTGATAATTGTTGATGGAGAAGGGGATGCACGGGGGCATCCCCAAGCTTAGACGCTTGAGTTTTATTGAATATTTCTTGGGGGTGCACGGGGGCATCCCCAAGCTTGAGCGTTTGACCCTCCTGAATCTTTTTATCATCTTCCCTCGCACACTTGAAAACTCCCTTCATACATAACTCATCATAATCTGATTAGCGAGGTTAGTACCCATAATAAAATAATTTTTTCTTGCTGGAAATAAAGATAATCTTGAAGAGCTACTGTTTCTCAAGATTGCCAAAAGGTTTTTGCAAAGAAAAAGCAAGCTTAAGGTTTGCAAAACGAACAAAAGGCAAAACAGGACAGAATCTGTGAAAAACAGACCAGCAGGTAGTAAATAATTTTTTCGGGGCACTTCTGCAACTCAAATCAAAAAACTCAGAACAGACGCCCGAAATCCAATTGTATAGAGCACGCTGTAAAAAAAATTCAGACCAAAAAGATGATATGGTGATTTTATACGAATTTTTCTGTCCAAGGACAGAATCTGTTTTCTGGACTGCATGTCACAACTTTTGAACTTTCTTGCAATCAGAGGCTAAACTTGGCACAAAGCTGAAAAGTAAAGATACAATGATGATGCTACTGTAGTAACAAACATCAAGACACAACAAAAGCAAAATAAAACTTTATTCGTTGTGGGCTGCCTCCCAAAAGCGCTTTCTTTTATGCCTTTAACCTAGGCATAATGCAAAAGGATCAAGTTTTATCAAGAGTAAAAGAATAGCTAGCCCGTATAACGGACTCAAAAGGTAACTTAATCTTCTTTCTAGGGAAGTGTTCCATTCCTTTCTTGAGAGGGAATTGGAATTTTATATTCCCCTCTTTCATGTCAATGATAGCACCAACGGTGCGAAGAAAAGGACGTCCCAAAATAATTGGACAAGAAGGTTCACATTCAATATCCATAATAGTAAAATCAACGGGAACATAATTGTCATTGACAATGATAAGAACATCGTCGATCTTCCCCAAAGGTTTCTTTATGGAAGAATCAACAAGACGAACACCAAAAGAACAAGGATCAAAAGGTTTCAATTTAAGCATATCATATATTCTTTTGGGCATAACGGAGGTACTAGCTCCAACATCACATAAAGCATAGCAAGAGAAGTTATTCAACTTAATTTTAATCATAGGATCCCAATCATCTTCTAGCTTTCTAGGTATGGAGGCTTCTACCCTAAGCTTCTCCTCCCTAGCTTTGGTAAGAGCATTAGTGATATGCTCCGTGAAGGCAAGATTAAGTGTGCTAGTGTGGGGATCTCTAGACATCTTGTGAAGAAAATCAATAACTTCAGAAAGGGTGCAATTACCAAAATCAAGGTCACTACTATCAAGTAAAGTGGTAGTGGTGTCCTTTAGGCTCACTTGTTTGGTAGCTTCTATGGTCATAGGAGTTTCTTCTTTTACGGTTGAGGTCATAGCATCACCATTAATAGGTCCAATGGGACCAGGAGTGCATTGGGTGCTAAGAGTTTGGATATCCTCAACAACTTGGATAGTAGCAACAGTGTGGTGGGTAGGAAGGCTCTTAATTCTATCTTCTTCCTCCTTTTCTCTAGCCCATCTCTCTTTAAGTTTAGCCATCATCCTAATGTTTTCATTAATTTGCACTTGAATAGCATTCATAGGAGTGGTCTTCCTCTCCTCAAGAGGGGAAGTTCTAATTTTAAGCAACTCTACCTCATGGGCTAAATTGTCTACCTTCGAAGAGAGATTATCTAGTTTGTTTAGTTTTTCTTCTACACTCTTATTGAAGGCTTTTTGGGTAGTGATGAAGTCTTTAAGCATAATCTCTAGTTCAGAAGTGGAGTTCTTGGTGTTAGGATAAGCATTGTTGTTCCCATAGGAATTAGAGGGGAACGGTCTAGGGTTGCTACCAAAATTACTCCTATAAGCATTGTTATTGAAATTGTTTCTAGAGATAAAGTTCACATCTACTTGATCTTGAGCAATCAAAGAGTTTAAAGGAACATCATGAGGATCAATAGAAGATTGCTTGGAAAGTAGAGACATGATCAAGTCAACTTTTTCATTTAGGGAGGAAATCTCCTTGACAGAGTTTACCTTCCTACCTGTTGGAGCGCGTTCGGTGTGCCATTGGGAATAGTTGGTCATCATCTCATCGAGAAGCCTCGTGGCAGCACCAAGTGTAGTTGACATAAAGGTTCCTCCCGCGGCCGAATCTAACAAGTTCCGCGAGGTAAAGTTCAAGCCTGCATAAAAAGTTTGGATAACCATCCAAGTAGTCAAACCATGAGTAGGGCAGTTCTTGACAAGAGATTTCATGCGTTCCCAAGCTTGGGCAACGTGTTCATTATCCAATTGTTTAAAATTCATTATGTTACTCCTTAGTTGGATAATTTTAGCAGGGGGATAGTACTTCCCAATAAAGGCGTCCTTGCACTTGTCCCAAGAATCTATGCTATTCCTAGGCAAGGATTGAAACCAGATTTTAGCTCCTCCTCTCAAGGAGAAAGGAAAAAGCTTAAGCTTAACAATATCACCATCTATTTCTTGGTACTTTTGCATATCACAGAGTTCAACAAAATTATTTAAGTGCAAAGCAGCATCATCTCCAGCACCGGAGAATTGATCTTTCATAACTAGGTTCAGCAAAGCAGGTTTAATTTCATAAGAAGGTGCTGAAGTGGCAGGTGTAGTAATAGGTGTGCAGATAAAGTCATCGTTGTTATGACTAGTGAAGTCACACAACTTGGTGTTCTCGGTGGAACCCATAACAGCAGCAAGCAAGATAACTATTTTTGTGATTTTTGATAAAGGACACTAAAGCAAAAACTGAAAGGTAAACTAACAAGACTAAAAAGAAAAGATAAAAGATAGCGTGCAACTCCCCTATCTTGAAGAGTGGAGTCCCCGGCAACGGCGCCAGAAACTTGCTTGATGGCTTCTCGCCCCTCGTTGGTTACCCCAAGTGGAAGCTTTGAGATGTAGCGTAGCGGCAAATTTCCCTTGGCAAAGATACCAAGGATCGAATCCCGTGAGACTCCGAGGGTCGACAAGAAGGTGTCAATAGCGCCAGAAACTTTTGCTTGACAGGACCTGCACACAGATACAAATAACTTTGCTCCCAACGAGTACAGAGAGGTTGTCAATCCCTCCGGCCTTGTCGTTTACAAAGGATCAAACGCAAGAGGTAATAGTGATAGGTATGACTGCAACTAGGAAATAAGAACAAGAAATAAATAGCGGGTGTGATCAGTGATGGTAATATGGACCGGAGTCCCATGATGTTCACTAGTGATGTCTCTCTCCCAAAAGACGATAAAACAGCTAAGTCAGGTAAACAAATTACAACTGGGCAATTGACAGGATAATGTGCTCAAACCCATGCTAACTATGCTGTAAAGAAAGGTAGAGGCTCAAAAGCATGGGCGGTACGCCAAGGCAAGTAGACCGAAATCCATCTGCATCTACTACTAATCATCCACCTTGAGATATCTATCCAGAACATCTCGCTGGTATTAAGTTTCGAGTCTCACCCAAAGTGTAAACTCAAAGCAACAGACAACTGCATTAAAAGAACTTTGCGTAAAGTAAACAATCCTTGCACCCGCAAGTACAAGCATCGTTGTTTTCCCCCTTGTGGCAATAGCACATCCCCTAGACTCATGTTTCTGTCACTCAAACTAGTCATCGAGGGGCATGAACCCACAATCAAGCATAATGTTCCCTCTTGGAGTTACTACCTACTACTCGGCCAAAGCAATAAATAGCAACGGAGAACATGCAAGAATTACTCAAGAACATAAATATAAAAGAGGTGAATCAAATATATTACTCACACACAATCTGAACATAATCTCATAATCCATCGGATCCCAGCAAACTCAGCAGAGCAACAGCATAAAGATTACATAGGTGCCTCGATCATGTAGGGCAGCTCACGAGGTCTAATCGATGAAGAATAAAGAGTGAGGAGAACATCACATAGCTACTGGTCATGGACCCATGGTCCAAGGGAGACTACTCACAACTCATCCGGGAAGCGTCCATGGTGGTGGAGAAGCTCCCGGTGGTGGTTCTCCCCTCCGGCAGGGTGCCGGGAAGAGTTCTCCTGGTGCTCCCGATCTTGGAAGCGCGGCGGCGGCAGAACAGAGATGAGATCGCGAAAAAGGGTTCCGTCCTCGAGGGTTTCGGGACGCGAGCAATATATATGCCAAAGGGGGTCACCAGAGGCAGAGGTGGGGCCCCAGGCGCCCCCCTGGCGCGGCCAGGGGTGGGGCCGCTCCGGGTGGCCGCCTGGGCCACCCCAGGCTCCCCTCTGGCCCTGCCTTGGTTTTTCTGGAAGCTCCCGATACGCTGATTTTTCCTGTATTTTTCCCGGAATTTTTAGGGCACTTTTAATATGGGGGAAACCTGAAATAGAAAAACAGCAGAAAACAGGAACTGGCACTGTGGTGCACTGAGTTAATAGGTTAATCCAAATATGATCAAAAGTGTATGGAAGTGCATAAATATCATAGCAATATCACACAAAAGAGGCATGGAGCAAGCAGAAATTATAGATACGTTTTGGACATATCAAATGGCTTCTTCCGTTGACCGGGTCTGGAGCCGCTGAATCCGGCGTTTACCGTTGTATCATCTGTGCTTCCAGCATTATTTTGACGTTTGTTTTTGTTATGCCATGGCTTTCCATTGTCGTCCCTGACTTTAGATGTTTCAAGGTCGCTGGTGCTACTACGAGCTAACCAGCTGTCCTCGCCCGCGCAAAAGCGGGTCATGAGTGTAGTTAGGGCTGCCATTGTCCTCGGCTTTTCCTGTTCGAGGTGTCTGGCTAGCCATTCGTCCCGGACACTGTGCTTGAAGGCCGCTAAGGCTTCCATGTTCGGACAGTCGACGATTTGGTTCTTCTTAGTGAGAAACCGATTCCAAAGCTTGCGGGCTGACTCCCCGGGTTGTTGGACAATGTGACTTAGATCGTCAGCATCCGGGGGCCGGACATAGGTCCCTTGAATATTGGCCCAAAAAGCGTCCTCAAGTTCTTCCCAACTCCCGATGGAGTTCTTTGGGAGGCTGTTTAGCCAGTGCCGAGCTGGTCCTTTCAGCTTGAGGGGTAGGTATTTAATGGCGTGGAGATAATCTCCACGAGCCATGTGGATATGAAGGATGAAGTCTTCTATCCAGACGGCAGGATCCGTCATGCCATCGTACGCCTTGATGTTCATGGGTTTAAACCCTTCTGGAAAATCATGATCCAGCACCTCATCGGTGAAGCACAGAGGGTGTGCAACGCCCCTGTATTTTGCTATATCATGGTGTATATCCGATGGTTGTGATGTTCGGTATTGACCCTGAACTGGTATATGACCGGCGTGATTGGCTTGATAGCCACCGTCCTGTGCGGGAGCACGGTCCCTAGATCCGTAGATGGATCTGGTCTTGCCGGCCTTGTTGTTCTGGTCCTCACGCAAATCGTGTTTCTGTACTTGAGCCGCATCCTCCTTTCCTTTACGAGGTGGGGGTGCGGGATTGTGTACGCCGTTGCGAGCCACTTTGTCCCATCCGCGAGGTGGTCGGTCCGGCTTATCGACGGTATTATTCTTCGGCGGTATGGGCACAGTGGCCTCGTCGTCGAATTCACGCAGCATTTTACGCTTAGGATAGCCTTTGGTTTGGCGATTGTAGCCATATTTTTTCTCAGCGTCTAGCACTTCGTTCCATCTATCATTGAGCGTGTCCTATGCGGCTCGAAGCCGTCTCTGCTGCTTTTTAAGGCTCCTTGCGGTGGCAATAAGCCTCTGATGAGAGCACTTTTGTTCTAAGGGTTCTTCTGGGATGATGTATTTGTTGTCGCCCAGGCTAATATCCTCTTCGGAGACAGGTTCATAATTACAGTCTTCGGCATCGCTGTCAACAGACAGCGGTTTCAGACTATGTTCGTCGTCCTCTCGCTCGTCCCGCTCCATCGCTGGGTCTGCGGGGTCTTCGGCTTGCTCCGTACCGTCACCGTCGTTGGTGGCAATGTTGCTATCTTTTCCTTTACGGGATTTAGTTCGGCGCTTTGGACACCGACGTTTGGGAGGTTCTTCGACAGGCTTGTCCTTTGCGGGATCGTTTTCGCCGTCGCCCTCCTTCTCCTTAGGTGTATCCACCATATACACATCATATGAAGACGTAGCTGTCCATCGCCCGGTTACAGGCCGGTTTTGGTCTAGATCTGCTTCGGCTTCGAGGTCCATCCCTTCGAAGTCTTCAGAAGTGTAGTCAAGTAGATCGGTTAGATCTTCAACCCTGGCTACCAAGTGGGTGGTTGGTGGGGAGCAAAATTCATCAGCCTACAATTCGAACCGGATATAATTCGGCTATGTGTCTCCAGCTAAGGAGAGAGATTTTAATGAATTCAGCACATCGCCAAAAGGTGAGTGCCGGAAGATGTCCGCAGCGCTGAATTCGGAGATAGACGTCTGATCGAGCTTGAAAGGCGCGAATGCGCATGATCCGGAACCTGAGGCCGGAGACGAGCCCGTAGTTCTGGTAACACAGATCCCGTTCGAAGTTGGGTCCGTGTGCGGCTCCAACGCCATTGAGTCTACGGCTTCCGGGGCGGGGTTGAGCTTCCCGTCCTCGGGTGACGCGGTCTGTTCCGGATCTAGGGCCAGAACTGTTACAGGTGTTATTTCCTGATCCGATGACAGAGCTAGGTAATGTTCATCGTGATGGCAGGGAGAGGTCGTCGTGGGCTCGAATCCGTCGAAGATCAAGTCTCCGCGGATATCAGCAACGTAGTTTAATCTTCCAAACCTGACTTGATGGCCAGGGGCGTAGCTCTCAACCCGCTCGAGGTGGCCTGTAGTGTTGCCACGGAGAATGAAACCACCGAACACAAAAAGCTGTCCGGGAGGGAAGATTCCCTCGGTGTTGCCGTCGTGGTTGATGACGCGATCCATCAGTCCTTCGGTCGATGACATAGTGTAACTCTCAATGAAAGCACCAATGTTGGTGTCAAAACCGGCGGATCTCGGGTAGGGGGTCCCGAACTATGCTTCTTGAGGATTGATGGTAATAGGAGGCTGGGGACACGATGTTTACCCTGGTTCAGGCCCTCTCGATCGAGGTAATACCATACTTCCTGCTATATTAATATGGATGAATATGATTACAAGAGTTGATCTACCTCGAGATCGTAACAGCTAAACCCTAGAGTCTAGCCTATGAGGATTTTGTGATTCTCTATTTGCCTCTACGGACTAAACCCTCCAGTTTATATATGCACCAGAGGAGCCTAGGGTTTGTACATAACCATCTTGCTGAGGAAGGAAATATTACACCCGAACCTAAAACTTGCCATTATACGAATACATGAGTTCTATCCGGATACGAGAGACGGTCTTCAACAATGATCTTCACGGCCCACCAGTCCGGCCCACCACGAGTTATCCGGACACATGAGGACCCCTCAATCTAGGACTCCCTCATGCGGGATGATGCATTATGGAACGAGTAAAGAGACTTGCCGGTAACGAGATTGAACTAGGTATGAAGATACCAATGATCGAATCTCGTGCAAGTAACATACCGATGACAAAGGGAATAACTTATGTTGTCATTTCGGTACGAACAAGAAAGATCTTCGTAGAATGTGGGAGCCAATATGAGCATCCAGGTTCCGCTATTGGTTATTGGCTGGAGAAGTGTCTCGGTCATGTCTACATAGTTCTAGAACCCGTAGGGTCCGCACGCTTAACGTTCTATGAAGATATTGCATTATATGAATTATGTGATTTGGTGACCGAATGTTGTTCGGAGTCCCAGATGAGATCACAGACATGATGAGGAGTCTCAAAATGGTCAAGAGGTAAAGATTTATATATAGGATGATGGTATTCGGACACCGAAAGTGTTTCGGGATGCACCGGGTACTTATCGGGTCACCGGAAGGGGTTCCGGGCACCCCCGACTAAAGATATGGACCTTATGGGCCAAGAGGGAAAACACACCAGCCACATAGGGGCTGGTGCCCCCCCCCATATGGGCTGGTCAATTTAGAGAAGGAAAGGGGAAGGTGGAAAAGGAAAAAGGGAATAGGATTTCCCCTTCCCCCTTCCTAATCCGAATATGAATAGGAGAGAGGACCCCAGGTAGGATTCCTCCTACTTGGGGCGTGCCCCTTGGCTGCCTCTCCTCCCCTCCAACCTATATATACATGGGGAGGGGGCGCCTAGAACACACAACAACTATTGTTAGCCGTGTGTGGCGCCCCCCTCCAAGGTTTACGCCTCCCGTCATATTCTTGTAGTGCTTAGGCAAAGCCCTGCGCGGATCGTTTCACCATCATCGTCTACTTCCTCGACACCTTTGCTGGATCAAGAGGACGAGGGACGTCATCGAGCTGAATGTGTGCAGAACTCGGAGGTGCCGTACGTTCGGTGCTTGATCGGTCGGAGGTAGAAGAAGTTCGACTACATCAAACGCGTTGTCAAAACCTTCCGCTTTTGGTGTACAAGGGTACGCGGGCACACTCTCCCCCTCTCGTTGATATGCATCTCCTAGATAGATCATGCGTGAGCATAGGATTTTTTTTGAAATTGCATGCTATGTTTCCTAACAGTGGCATCATGAGCCAGGTCTATGCATAGATGATATGCACGAATAGAACCCAAAGAGTTGTGGGCGGTGATCGTCATGCTGCTTACTGACATGTCTCCAATGTATCTATAATTTATGAAGTATTCATGCCATGTTTATAACAAATTTATATGGTTTTGGTATGATTTGCATGGAACTAACCCAGACTGACGCTTTTTTCAGCAAAACTACCGTGGTGTTGTTTTTTTGTGCAGAAATGAAAGTTCTCCAAATGAGCTGAAATTTTTTGAATATTTTTTTGGAACAAAAGAGGCCCCCGAAGCTTCGTGGAAGAACCAGAAGGTGAAGGAAGAGAGCACAAGACATTGAGGCGTGCCTGGGCCCTTGCCCGTGCCCCGGTGGGTTGTGCTCACCTCGAGGCCCATCCGGACATGAGACCGGCGCCAAAAATTCCTATAAATAGAGAAACCATCAGAAATAACCCTAGATCATAAGTTCCGCACCGGCAGGCCTCTGTAGCCACCGAAATCCAATCTAGGCCCATTCCGGCACTCTGCCGGAGGGGGAAATCATCACTAGTGGCCATCTTCATCATCCCGGCGGCCACCATGATGAGGAGGGACTAGTCCACCCTCAGGGCTGATGGTATGTACCAGTAGCTATGTGTTGTATCTCTCTCTCTCTCGTGTTCTTGATGGCACGATCTTGATGTATCGGGGGCTTTGTTAATATAGTCGGATCTTATGGTGTTTTCCCCTCTCTATCTTGTGATGAATTGAGTTTTCCCTTTGAGATTTCTTTGGTTTGAATACTTTTATGGATTTGAGAACACTTGATATATGTCTTGCAATTGAATACTCGTGGTGACAATGTGGTGACAATGGGGTATTGTATTCATCCACTTGATATATGTTTTGGCACTCAACTTGCGGATTCCCGAAGTGACATTGGGGTAATCTATGCATAGGGGTTGATGCACGTTCTTGTCTTTGTTTCCCCGGTTTTGGTGTTATATTAGTACGAACTCTTGATAGATCAGTCGAGAAGGATAACTTTGTGTTATCTTAGTGCGAACTCTTGAAAGATTGATTGGAAAAGATAACCTTGTGTTATTCTAGTACGAACTCTTGATAGATAGATCGGAAAGGATAACTTTATGTTGTCTTAGTGCGAACTCTTGATAGATTAAACGGAAAGAATAAGTTTGAGGTGGTTTCGTTGAGGGGTGGTTATATGATCCAATTATATTAGCACTGTTGAGAGATTGCACTACCGAAAGTACGGACCCTAGGCCTTGTTTTCCATCATTGCAATACCGTTTGTGCTCAATTTTGTTACTTGCTACCTTGCTGTTTTTTTATTATTCGCACTACAAAAAACAATATCTACTATCAATATTACACTTGTATCACCATCTCTTCACCGAACTAGTGCACCTATACAATTTCCCATTGTATTTGGTGTGTTGGGGACACAAGAGACTTTTTATTATTTGGTTGCAGGGTTGTTTGAGAGAGACCATCTTCATCCTACACCTCCTACGGATTGATAAACCTTAGGTCGTCCACTTGAGGGAAAATTGCCGCTGTCCTACAAAACACTGCGCTTGGAGACCCAACACGTGTCTACAAGAGTAAAGTTGCGTAGTAGACATCAAGCTCTTTTCTGGCGCCGTTGCCGGGGAGGTGAGTGTTTGAAGGTATATCTTTAGATCTTGCAATCGAGTATTTTAGTTTCTTGTTTTATCACTAGTTCGGTTTTATAAAAGAAAACTACAAAAAATGGAATTGAGGTTGCATGATATTATTGATCATCTTTATAATATCTTTCTTGAAAATGATGGATCAGAAAATTGTGCTCAATTGTTAGAAGAAGAATGCTATAAAATGTTTGGCATAAATGATGAGCATGATTGCAATGTTGTTAGTATGATTTCTTTAAATATCCATGATGCTAATGATATGCAAAGCCATAAGCTTGGGGATGCTATGTTTGATGAATATGATATTTTTCCCCCAAGTTTTAATGAGAAAATTTATTATGATGATAGCATGCCTCCTATTTATGATGATTATATTGATAAAAGTGATTTGGAGAGGTCATGACTTTATTTAGTGATGAATCCACTACTTTGTAGGATGTTTCAATTGACTATGATAACACATTTGATATCTATGATGATTATGGCGATGACATGTATGCTATATTGAATAATGATAACCATGAAACTTGTCACCATGACTTTAATTTTGAATCTCATGATAGTTATTTTGTTGAGTTTGCTCCCACCACTATTCATGAAAATAAATTTGCTTATGTGGAGAGTAGCAAAATTTCTTTGCTTTTGCATCATGAAAAGAATGATTTATGTGATGCCTATATTGTTGAATTCATTCATGATGCTACTGAAAATTACTATGAGAGAGGAACATATGCTTGTAGGAATTGCAATAATATGAAGTTTCCTCTCTATGTGTTGAAAACCTGAAGTTGTGCTTGTTTTGCCTTCCTATGCTAGCTGATTCTTGTTCTCATAAAGTGTTTGCTCACAAAATCCATATGAATAGGAAGTGGGTTAGGCTTAAATGTGCTTGCCATGTGATTCATGATGCTCTCTTTGTGTTTCAATCTTTACCTTTTATGTGAGCATCATTGAAATCATCATGCCTAGCTAAAAGGCGTTAAAGAAAAGTGCTTGTTGGGAGACAACCCAACACTTATACCTACTGTTTTTGTGTGTTAACATGATTATGATACTGTATTAATTATTTTTTATAGCTTTTGTTTCAATAAAGTGCCAAGGAAAACCTTAGGATCATGTTGGGTGGTAGTAGATTTCATCTTGCTGAAAAACAGAAACTTTTGCACTCACGAGAAAAAATCTCATTTTTAACAGAAGAGTGCTTTTAAGTTGATTCTTTTTGCAGAAGTTTAATACACAAATTGCTCACGGGGTCATACATTTTTCAAGATTTTTAGAGTTGCAGAAGTATGGTGAATCTTTAGATGATTACAGACCGTTCTGTTTTTGACAGATTCTATTTTCAATGCATAGTTTGCTTGTTTTCTAGTTTCTATGGCTTATATTGATCAATATAAATTGTAGAAATGATATGCTATAGTAAGCATTGTGTGGGAAAATTTATGAATCTTGTCTTTAATAGTACCCAAAGTGAATGATTTGTTTTATCATACTAACCCATCTCACGAAGTTTTGTTAAGTTTTGTGTGATTGAAGTTTTCAAGTTATGGGTGAGATATCGATATGAGGAGAACAAGGAGTGACAAATCCTATTCTCGATCTATGCCAACACCATAAACACCTTCGGAGACACCTCTAGAGCATCTTTATAATCACCCAGTTATGTTGTGACGTTTGATAACACACAAGGTGTTCCTCCTGTATTCGGGAGTTGCATAATCTCATAGTCATAGGAACATGTATAAGTCATGAAGAAAGCAATAACAGTAAAACTAAACGATCAAATTGCTAAGCTAACGGATGGGTCTTGTCCATCACATCATTCTCCTAATGATGTGATCCCGTTGATCAAATGACAACTCATGTCTATGGCTAGGAAACATAACCATCTTTGATCAATGAGCTAGTCTAGTAGAGGCATACTAGGGACACTCTGTTTTGTCTATGTATTCACACATGTAGTAAGTTTCCGGTTAATACAATTCTAGCATGAATAATAAACATTTATCATGATATAAGGAAATACAAATAACAACTTTATTATTGCCTCTAGGGCATATTTCCTTCAAATGGAGCCCCCAAATAGTTGCCAGAGAGGCTAGATAAGTGGTATTCACATCCCGTCAACGAAGCTCTTTTCTGGCACCGTTGCTCTAGTGCTTCACTTATATATTTTTGAGCATGGTGTGCTTTAGTATTTTTGAAGAAAATCTCTCATGCTTCAATTAGATTAATTTGAGAGAAAGAAATATTATGCTCATGATCTTCATTTATATCTTCTTGGAGTATCTTGTCATTTACTCTAGTGCTTCACTTATATCCTATGAGTAAATTCTTGAATAAATTGAATGTCATGAAGTTGAAATCATAGCATGCTTAGTGGTAGCTTCACATTGGGTTTAAATAGTGAAGTCTTTTGAGGGTTGACAATCACAATATTGGACATACAAGCAATTCACGAATAATTAGTATAAGGAAGAGAACTTTCACATGCAAATACACCATCCTAGAAATCTTTTGTGATTGTGAGCCCCCATCAAAATATTATATGCCAAAATTGTTGACATTGGACAAGGAAGACAGCATAATGGTTTATGTTTGTTCATATTCACATAGAAGTTATATTGTCATAGATCCTTCAACATGTGGTGCTTGCCCCCCATCTTTGCTAGCCAAAAATTACGCGCCAAGTAGAGATACTACTTGTGCATCCAAAAACCCTTAAACCAGAATCTTATCTTCAAGAGTCCACCATACCTACCTAAGGATTGAGCAAGACCCTTCAAGTAAGTTGTCATCGGTGCAAAAAGGAAATAAAAATTGCTTCTAAAAGTGTTAGATCATTTAGTGTAAGAAAAAATTGAGTGGTGTACGAACTTGTGATGGCAAAGTAATTAAAGCGACGTATTGCATAATAAAGGTTGCTATCATAAGGGGCAATATAACATGATTGTCGGGGGAAACTGTACGCCACGAACACCTATGGGACCGGAGCCCCTTGTCTGTGCGGTACGAGGGCGGAGGGAGCACAAAGAGCAGATCGAGGCAGACGCGCGGGCAGTTTTACCCAGGTTCGGGCCGCACGGATGCGTAAAACCCTACTCCTGCTTGGTTGTGTATTGAGTTGAGCGCTCGGGAGCTTGAAGAAGCAGCTACACCGTGCGTGAGAGTAATCTAGGTTTCGAACCCCCTCCACGTTGTGCATGGGCCTCCTTTTATAGTGCAAGGGGTCACCGACAGGTGTCAACGTAGGAGAAAGGGGTAAAAGAGTAAAAGAGGTGGTAGTTGTAATAGTGCGGGAACAGTGGAGCTACAGTACAGAACAGTGGTCTATACCTACTTTAACAGTGGGGGACAAGGGCATTTAATGCCCGTCGCCGTCGACCCCAAAAGCTCCCGCCTTAGCGTCTCCGTCTGCCACGGCGACGGATTTATCGCCGTGGTGTGCCACCGTGTACCCCAGGCTGCACAGCCATCCGCCACGCGTCCCTGGTTAGACCTCAGGGCGACGCGTGGGCCGATGAGCTGGAGCGCGGGCACACAGCGTGGCCTTCCCGGCAAGCGCCTTGCCGGGGCCTTGATCTTGCCGGGCCCGGGAACTTGCCGCTTCCCGGGCCCCTTGCCGGGGCGCGCATAGCGCCGAGGCAACGCCTTCTAATCTTCCTGGCAAGCTCCTCTCGCCAGGGTCTTGTGTTAGTGGAACAGCCTTGAGCCTGGTACGGCCTTCCCGGCAAACTCCTCTTGCCGGGGTCTCGATCTTCTGTTTTGTATACTTTGTTTTTGAATGGTTTAATAGGAGGCAGGAAGGTCTCCGGCGAGCACGCAGTAAACCTTGCCGCGGGAAGCTGCAACTGCCCGTGCACAAGTTGGGGTACTAGGGTCCCCCTACCTTAGTACACCGACAGGAGCCCCCGGGCCTGGGCCACACACGGTGCCGAGCGCTGTTGGGCCAGGCCCAAAACAGTGCACGGGCACCCGCGGCCCGCGGCGCGCCGAATCCACTTCCATATCCGCCGCACCCCACGGTAACGGCACGCGTCGATTGCGGCGCCGTGGGATGGGACGTGCCCACGATCTCTTAATGGAAAGGGGGAAAAACGCCCCCCACTCCCCCATAAAAGCAGAGGCAGCGGGCGCGGTTCCCCTCCCTGTGCTCTCATTACGTCGTCTTCTTCCTGCAAAAAGATTCCTTCTTGCGCTCCGCCTCCACAGCTCCGCCGCCGCCTAGCTCTTCGTCCCCTTCCTTCCGCCGCATCCGCCATGGCCCCAAAGAGCGACAAGGGGAAAGCGGAGAAGTCCAAGAAGGAGAAATCCGAGCAAGCAGCCAAGCTCATCGCTTACCGGAAGCGGAACGTCGTCTTCTCGCCGAAGCTCGGTGTGGAAGAACTCTGGAACAAGTACTACTTGTTCTGGTCCAAGCGCACCGATGCGCATCCCCGCACCCGAGCATACCCGGCCGCCGCCAAGGACCACTATCCCGGCGGGTATTACTTCTTTGCTCCCTTTTTCCACTGTGGTCTCTGCCCTCCATTTTCGAACTTCTTCTGTGATATCATGAATACGTATGGCTTCCATCTGCTTGATTTCACCCCCAACGCCATCCTCACCATGGCCGTTTTCGCACATATGTGCGAAAACTTCATAGGAGTCCACCCCAACGTAGCCCTCTTTAGACACTTTTTCACCCCTAGAGCCGAGGCAGATGCCCCCCTCTCCGGATGTATTTCTTGGGTCTTCCGTCTCGGGAAGAAGGGGTCGTACCTGCCGGGGGAGCTCCGCGGCAAGTGGGAGGAATGGCGAGCTGAGTGGTGCTGGATTGTAGAGGACCAGCCGCAAGCCTTTACTGCGCCGCGCACAACGCCTATCGCGCGCGGCAGAGATTGGAGCGAACTAGACTCCGACGACGTCAAGCTTGACATCGCTCTCGTCCGGATCCTCCGTCTTCGGCTGGCCCGGCTGTCAGTTGCCGAGGTGGGCGCAGATTTCCTCCGCCGGCGCATCGCCCCCCTCCAGGACCGGAAGAGGCCGGCCTGGTTGTACGGCGGCCCGGCAGACATCATGCGGCTGCGCCCTGGACTTAATTTTAACTTCACCACTCTGGAGCTGCGCGGGATGGTACGAGAGCTCTTCAAGTACGACCCGGCGCACCCCGAGTGGTTCCGGACTCCCCGGGAAGTGGTGCCGCTCTGCAACAACGCCGCGAGGGACCGAATCCTGGCCATGATGCCGATGTGCGACTCGCATGGCCTGGACCGCTCGTGGATCCCCCCGAAGCCAATCGACGTCCTCACTTTCTACGACAACCTCGTCGAGGTGGCGAGCAACAAGGAGGACCTCAAGCTGCATACGCGGGACACCACCGAGCAGGAAATCGCCTACATAGCTTCTCGGGCTGAGGAGGCCGCCGCAGCCGCGGCGGCAGGAGTCTTCGGATTCTCGCCGGAGGAGGCGGAGGCCGAAAAGGCGTCCACCCAGGCGGAAGAGGCGGAGATCCGTCGGTTGCTGAACCTCCCGCCCGACGCGCTCGCCGGGGTCCCCTCGTTGAGGCACTCCGGGATCCATGGGATCGCGACGGAGGCCGCGGCAAAGGAGGGAACCGCCGGAGGAAGCAGAGGCGCCGCGAGGGGCGGAGGCGCCAAGGGGAAGAGGGCCGCATCGCTGGATGCTGGGCCCAGCGAGCCAGCCGAGGCAGAGGAGGAGGAGGAGGAGGAGGCCGAAGACTCCGGCGGATCGACAGAGTTGTACGCCGACGACCTCTCCTCGTCGGAGAGCTCCCCGCCCCCGGCAAGCCCGAAGGAGTCCCCGGCAAAGCGTCTCCGCAAGGCGGCGACGGGGGAAAGGGCACAGGCGCCCCGGCAACAGCCACCTCGGCGGGCGGCTCCCCGGGGGAGTCAAGCCGCGCCAAGGCCGTCCGGCGCACCAGCCGCAGCAGAGGCGGGCCGGGCGCGGACCACGACGGAGGCGCCCCGCAGGCCGGCAGCGAGCCGGCAGGGGTCTTCTCGGAGCGGAGCAACGGCTCCGCCCGTCCCCCGGGCGCCGGCAGCCACAGGGGCTGGGTCTTCGCAGCCCCCAGCCCCGGCGAGTACCAAGCGCGCGAGGGAGTCCTCGCCTCCCGCTCCTCGCGTCGACGCGCCCACGGTGGAGTACGACTTCTCCGCCCTGAGCGAGGACGACGAGGAGGACCAGGAGTAAGGATCCGAGATTCTTCATCTTCTTAATTTTTGTTTTGAGCTTCTGTTGATGCTAACTCTGTCTTCTGTTCTGGTTTCAGGACCCTGGCCCATCGCGCCGCGAAGAAGGCCAAGGCGCCCGAGGCTGAGGTCGCGGAGGACTCGGCGGCGGCGGCAACAGAGGGCGCGCCGGAGCCGATCCTGCCGGACTCTGGCACTGCTCCGATGAGCAGCCCCCAGCGCAGCCCGCAGCGCAGCCCCCAGCGTAAGTCTGGGGTTCTTTCTTTTTGCCTGTCGGGGTACGTCTGAGGCTTTTGACTTTATCTTCATATTTTGACATCCCTCGTCTTGTTTCGTGCAGAGGAGGAGCCGCAGCGGGAAGAGCGCCCGGAGACCACCGCCGAGGAGCTGCAGGCACCGCCATCCCCGCCAAGGCAGGACTCTCCGGCAAGGGAGAGTGCTCCGTCAAGGGCGGGTACTCCGCCAAGGCAGAGTACCCCGCCAAGGACGAGCAGCCCGGCGAGGGCGGCCACCCCGCCGAGGCCAAATTCCCCGGCGAGGGCGACTACCCCGACGAGGCCGAGCTCCCCGGCGAGGGAGCCCGCCGCTGAGGACGTCCGCCAAGGTAACCTTTATAACTTGTCTTCTTGGCTTGTCTTTTTTGGATATTTGCTTGAGTCTTGAATTTCTTTGTCTTCTTCTTCTTCCTAGATCTTCCTCCTCCTGTGCCTATGGAGACGGAGGTAATTATCCTCGAGGAGGAGGACGCGCAAGGCGGCGGCGGCGACGCACCAGTCGTCGAGGAGGTGGGCGAGGCCGCCGAGCCGGCCGCGCAAGAGACTGCTCCGGCTGCGGACGCAGCGGCCGGGGAGGGGGACGGTGGCCGCACCGCCGACCCGGAGGTGGCGGGAGCATCGGATGCTGCGCCGGCCACCGGTCCCTCCGCCGGCGAGGAGCAAAGGTTTTATCTCGAGGCCCCCAATGGCGTCTTCATCCAGATGCCGTGGGGGTCTTCGTCGCGAGCTCCTGCGGAGGGCGAGGCGTTCGACGGAGAGGTCCTCGCCTCCGCAGGCCTGAAGATAGTCCAGGCGCCCGGTGGAGGTGAGGGGCCCGAGGAAGAGCGATTGCTTCATCAACTCCTGGCCCTTTACCGGGCCAGGCAAGCAAAGCTCGCTTCCCGGGAGGCTCTTGCCGCCAAGGCTGCGGCAGAGATGGAGAAGCGCGCGGCGGAGCTCAGCGCCGCCAACCAGGCTGCCCTCCGCCAGGTGGCAGAGGAGCGAGAGCGTCTCGCCGGCGAGTACCAAGAGTGGGTACTTGAGAGGGCCGAAGCCGACGAACAGCAGCGCCTCGCCGGGGTGGAGATGTCCCGGCGAGAGGGAGAGCTCGCGCAGCGGAAGGTGGATCTGGATTCTCATGAAGAAGACCTTGCCGCTCGCGAGGCTGCCCTTGGCGGGGAGCTGAAAGAGGCGAAGGCCGCCGCGGCTGCCGCGGAGGACGCCAAGAAAGAGCTCGCCGCCAAGGTTGAACAACTGGAGAAAGCGATGAAGGTGAGCGCCGAGAAGGTTGCCGCGCTCATCCTGGAGCGCGAGAAGGATGCTCACACCAACTCAGAGCTCCAGGTGAGTTTGTCCCAGAGGGGTGACGAGCTGAAGGCCGCCAAGGATTCCATTGAAGACTTGGAGCTGAAGGTCACCACCCTGAAGGAATCGCTTGATGCTGCCCGGGCCCAGGAGACCAAGCTGAAGGATGAGCTCCGCAAGGAGCGAACCTTGATGGAGAGCGTCAACAAGGCCTCCGAGCTCTTCCGGCAGACTATCGAGGTGTGGACCGAAGAGCTGGTTTCTTCTGCGTCCAACATTGACCAGGAGTTGCTTGCTTTGAAGGTCGAACATCTTATCTACTCGCCGGATCCAGATCTCCCGCACAGCGCCAAGCTCAGCCTCTTCTTCAGAGGCGTCGCTCCAGCTCTTGCAGGTCTCCGGAACCGCATCCCCGCGCAGCTGGCCGAGGAGTCGCGCCGTCTCTGCGCAGGAACTCTGGAGCGGGTCTTGACGAAGATCGTGTACCGCAACCCGGGGATCAACCTCACGAACGTTCTTCGCAGCTTGCCGGCAGATGCAGACACGGAGGCCCTGAAGGAGCAGGTCGGCCATATCATCGCCAAGGTGGCAAAGCTTGGCAGGAAGGAGGGCGACCGCGTAGACTAGGGCCCCATTTATCTTTATCTTTTTGTTGCTGCACGTTATGTTATGAACTCATTAGTCCATTGCGACAAGTTATCCTTGTAAGATATTTGCTTTACTTCAATCAATCAGTGCAATGTTATCTTCCTTGTTCCAATCTTTGACTTTGTATGTTTTTCACCCTACGCTCCCGGGGAGCTTGCCGGAAAGGGGCCCTTGCCGCGAGCGCTGAGTGCTGGACTCTGAGCGGCCTGCTGGCCAAGGTCCTCGCCGGCAAGCAACCTTGCCGCAGCAGGTCGCAACGCGCTTAGCTTGCTGAGTGTACTCGGAAACGAGGCAAGGGCGCGACACTTGTCGCAGCTCACTTAAATCGTTGAGTGGACTCGAAAGCAAGATAAGGGTGCGGCAAGCTACGGGTAGGTTCCTCCGCGCACAGGTTTTCCATACAAAGTGTGATCGTTCAAGGAAGACAACCAAAATTTAAAATTTGAACTGGTCAAATTCTAACAACTTATCTTTCATATGCTGCTTGCTCATGTTGTTTGCTTTCTGGTAAGGCTCTTCTTTCTTGAACGGCACTTAGTTCCTCCTCCATCTCCTTCCCCCCCGGCAAACTTGTGCGCGAGGAACGTTCCTTCTGCTTAAGAGAAAAGGAAAAGGAGAGGGAAACAAGCATATTGCCTTTCGGCGTAATAGTGCTTACCGAATGTCTAAGTGTTGCATCAAATGCCAAATAAAACATGCAAATAGCAAAGAGAAGCATGCGAAAGGCAATCGATGCGAAAACACGAAATCTTTACTGATGCACGGGGTCTGCGCCCGGCTTTGTACAAAGGGTTACATGCAACAGCGGCAAGGCTTGTACAAAAGTTGGTTGCCGGAACGGATCACGGCAACCGCGCCTTAGGGGTGAAACTTGCGAAGATGCTCTATGTTCCAGGAGTTGCTCACCGGTAAGCCTTCTTCGATCTCGAGGCGGACAGCGCCGGGCCTCGTAACTTGTCTCACCCGATAAGGGCCTTCCCACTTCGGCGTCAACTTGTTGGAATTCTTGGCGGACTGAACACGCCGAAGAACAAGGTCGCCTTCCTCGAGACTCCTGGCCTTGACTTTGCGGCTATGGTAGCGGCGCAAAGCTTGCTGGTATCGAGCAGCTCGTACAGCAGCCTGGAGACGTCCCTCCTCAAGGAGCAATGCGTCATCTTGCCGCAGTTGCTCTTGCTCGAGCTCATCATAAGCGAGCACTCGAGGAGATCCGTATACGAGTTCCGTGGGGAGAACTGCTTCTGCTCCATAGACTAGAGCAAAAGGTGTCTGTCCGGTGGCTCGATTTGGTGTCGTTCTGATTGACCAAAGAGCCGCCGGGAGCTCCTCTATCCAATTCTTTCCGCACTTGCGCAGCCTGTCAAAGGTCCTTGTCTTGAGTCTGCGCAGCACTTCAGCATTTGCCCTCTCCGCTTGGCCGTTGCTCCTCGGGTGAGCAACAGAAGCGAAACAGACCTTGGTACCAAGGTCTTGGACGTACTGCATGAAGGTGCGACTAGTGAATTGCGTACCGTTGTCGGTGATGATCCTGTTAGGGATCCCGAAACGGCAAACAATCGACCTGAAGAACCTGACTGCTGACTGTGCTGTCACCTTTCTCACTGGCTCCACTTCTGGCCACTTTGTGAACTTGTCGATTGCAACGTACAAGTACTCAAAGCCCCCGACAGCGCGAGGGAAAGGGCCGAGGATATCGAGCCCCCAGACCGAGAAGGGCCAGGACAAAGGGATTGTTTGGAGAGCTTGAGCTGGCTGATGAACTTGCTTTGCATGGAACTGGCACGCTTCACACTTGGTTACTAGTGCAGTTGCATCTTGGAGGGCTTCTTGCCAAAAGAACCCTTGCCGGAAAGCTTTCCCGGCAAGTGCCCTTGCGCCAATGTGGTGGCCGCATATGCCTCCGTGTATTTCTGCCAACAGCTTCTGTCCATCTTCCCTGGAGATGCACTTCAACCTGACACCATTGAGTCTTCTTCTGTACAGCTCGTTATCCACAAACTGATACATACTTGACTGCCTGGTTATCTTCTCTATCTCTTGAGGGTCGTCGGGAAGTTCTCCAGTTTGTAGAAAACGGACGATCTGTTGTGCCCATGCCGGAGCTCGGGGCTCGACGGCAAGGACTAAAGGCTCGAGGGCTGCTGCGGGAACCTCAGCTTCTACGGCAAAGACCTCTGGTCCTGTCGGAGCTGTCGGTCCCCCGGCAAGCTCGCCGGGGCGAGGCTTGTCGGGAACACTTGCTTCAACTGCACAAGCCCGAGGGCTCGCAGGAGCAAACTGTTCCTCAGCGTTATCGTTGATCTTGGGAACTTTGGCGGCGGGTTCAGGAAGATCCGCCGGCAAGTAGTCGCCGGAGACCAACTTTCTCTTCTTGGACTGCCCAATTGATGGTGTAACTGATGGCTGAGTCAGCTTGAGCAAAAAGGTCCCTGGTTCCACAGGTAACTTCATCGCGGCGCACTTTGACAGGCCGTCTGCAATCTCATTTTGAGCTCTTGGGACGTGCTCCATCTGCAGACCTTCAAAGTGCTCTTCAAGCTTCCTCACTTTATCGACATATGCTTCCATCAAAGGACTCTGGTAGCTCTTGTTAACTTGTCGGACCACCAACTGAGAATCTCCCCGTACAATCAGCTTCCTGATCCCAAGTTCGGCCGCAATCCTGAGGCCGGCAAGCAAGCCTTCATATTCTGTAGTGTTATTTGTCGCTTGCTCCCTGGGAAAGTGCATCTGGATAACATATTTGAGGTGCTCTCCGGTGGGCGCGATGAGTACCACGCCGGCACCGGCGCCTTGCAGCGAGAAGGCACCGTCAAAATACATTACCCATTCACTTGTCGCTTCTTGCACGGGTACGCTCGTTTCTTGAACTTCTTCTTCTGGTGTTGGGGTCCACTCAGCAATGAATTCTGCCAAAGCTCGGCTCTGTATAGTTGAAGTACTTTCAAACTTGAGTCCGAAGCTTGACAGTTCCAGTGCCCACTCGACGATCCTGCCTGTTGCCTCTGGATTGTGCAATATCCTCTTCAACGGAAAGCGAGTGACCACCGTTATCTCATGGGCTTGGAAGTAGTGGCGCAGCTTTCTCGAGGCCATAAGGAGGCCGAAAAGCAATTTTTGCACACCAGAGTACCTTGATCTAGCTCCCTGGAGAAGGGAACTTACAAAATACACTGGGCGCTGCACCATCTTCTTCCGCACCTCTCCTTGTTCCTGCGCAGAGTCTTCCTTGTCAGGGCCAGAGCTTGTCGGGACAGCCCCCTGCTTGTCGCTAGATTCGCTTGCCGGTGATGCTGACTCCTCGTCGGACTCCCTCTCTGCTACCAACGCAGCACTAACCACTTGGTTGGTTGCCGCTAAGTATAGCAACAACTTTTCCTGTGGTTTAGGTGCGACAAGTATAGGAGTGGAGGACAGGTACCGTTTCAAATCCTGCAACGCCGCCTCCGCTTCCGGAGTCCACTTCATGGGACCTGCCTTCTTCAAGATTTTGAAGAAAGGTAGGGCGCGTTCTGCGGATTTTGAAATGAACCTATTGAGGGCAGCAACGCAACCTGCAAGCCTTCTGACATCCTTGACGCGCTTTGGAGCTTCTATCTGCTCGATGGCTTTGATCTTGTCGGGGTTGGCTTCAATCCCCCTCTGTGATACAAAGAACCCGAGAAGCTTGCCGGAGGGGACTCCAAAGACGCACTTCTCGGGGTTCAGCTTGAGTTGTATCCTGCGCAGGTTCTGAAACGTTTCTTCCAAGTCTTGAATCAGTGTTTCTTTGCTCTTGCTCTTCACCACGATATCATCCATGTAGGCTTCTATATTCCTGTGGATCTGTGGCTCAAAAGCAGTGTACACTACCCTTGCAAAAGTTGAGCCTGCATTCTTCAGTCCAAATGGCATGCGGATAAAGCAATAGGTGCCACATGGAGTGATAAATGCAGTCTTCTCTTCATCTTCCTTAGCCATGAAAATCTGGTGATAGCCTGAGTATGCATCAAGAAAACAGAGTAGCTCACATCCGGAAGTGGAGTCAACGATCTGGTCAATGCGCGGCAAAGGGAAGGGATCCTTGGGACATGCTTTATTGACATCAGTGAAGTCTATACACAGTCTCCACTTCCCGTTGGCTTTGCGCACGACGACTGGGTTTGCCAACCACGTCGGATGGATCACACCTCTAACTAGGCCTGCTGCCTCTAGTTTCTTGATCTCCTCGTTGATGAACTCTTGGCGCTCCACGGCTTGCTTCCTCACTTTTTGCTTGATGGGCCGCGCATGAGGGCAGACAGCAAGCTTGTGCTCAATCACCTTCCTGGGAACACCGGGGATGTCAGATGGTTGCCAAGCAAACACATCGACATTCGCCCGCAGGAAGGCGACGAGCGCGCTTTCCTATTTGCTGTCAAGGGTGGCACTGATGGTGAAGGTACCACCAGTGCCATCCTCCTTTGCGGACACTTTCTTGGTTGCCGGAGGAGCAGCCATTCCTTTCTTGCTCTTGCCGGTGGAGCTCGATGGAACGTCCTCGACGGCGGCGCAGCACTCCGAAGAGGTGCGGTCGCCGGAGCGGGTCCCAGAGCATTTGCCGGACTTGGTCTTCGTCTTCTTCCCCCCGGGAGCTTCAGCGGCAAGAGTATCCTTCTCGGCCGCAGCTGCCGCATCCCGGTAAATCTTGTCGGCGCAAATAAGCGCATCTTTCTTGTCGTTGTGGACAGTGATGACGCTTATCGGCCCCGGCATCTTCAGCACGTTGTAGGCATAGTGGGAAGCTGCCATGAACTTGGCGAGGGCGGGACGGCCGAGTATCCCATTGTAGGGCAATGGAATATCAGCAACGTCAAAGGTGATGCGCTCAGTCCTGAAGTTGAGCTCCCCGCCAAAGGTCACCGGCAGAGTAATCTTTCCCTTGGGCTTGCTCCTTCCCGGGTTGATTCCTTGGAACGAACCGGTCTCTTCGAGCTCGCCGTCTTGAATCTGGAGTTTCTTGATCACAGCAGAGGAGATCAAGTTTAGCCCGGCCCCGCCGTCAACCAACATTTTGGTGACCTTGAGGTTGCGGATGGTGGGGGAAACCAGCATCGGCAAGCACCCGACCGCCGTGGTGCGGTCAGGGTGATCCTCAAGGTCAAAAATGATGGGCGTGCTGGACCATTTGAGGAGCCTGCGCGACTCCACGGGCGGCTCCGCTGCATTCACCTCACGCACCCACTGTTTCAGCTGGCGGTGGGAGGTGTGCAGAGAGGCGCCACCGTCGACGCACAGGACCTCCGTGGCCTTCTGGAACTCCTGCTCGCTGTTCTCGTCGTCCTCCATGTCTTCATCGTCGTCTTCGTCGTTGTCGCGGCCCCGGGGAGGTCGGTCTCCTTGCCGCTGCTTAGCCTTGCCGCGGCGTCCTCCCCGGCCATTGAATGGCCGCTTCTTGCTGGGCTCTTCCCCGCCACCTTGGGCCTTCTCCTTGTCGCGCCTCTCGTACTCAGCTTTTTGCTGCTCGACGAGATACTCGACGCGCTTGCAGTTGGAGAGATCGTGACCCTTGGTGCGGTGAATCTTACAGTATTGCTTGTCGGAGCTACCCGGCTTGTCGGCCGCCGCCGCAGGGGCAGTCTCCTTGCCGGAGCCGCCAGCCTGCGCTTGCTTGGCGGGGGCCTCCTTGCCGGACTTCTCGACGGCAAGCACTTCCTTCTTGCCCTTCTTCCTGTTGTTCCGCCGCCGGCTCTTCTTTGCCGGGGCGGCGTCGTCGCTGTCGCTTCCCCCTGCGCCAGCATCCTCCCCGGGGAGTTTCCTCCCCTCTTCTGCACGGGCGCACTTGTCGGCAAGAGCGTAGAGCTCGCTGACGTCCCTGATCTTGGTCATCGCCATCTCCTCACGCATGCGGCGGTTACGCACGTTCTGATGGAACGCGCTGATAACCGCAGCAGGGTGAACATCGGGGATGTTGTGCTGCACCCGGCTGAAACGTTGGATATACTTGCGCAGGGGTTCGCCTTCCTTCTGGGCCAAAATGTGGAGATCGCTCTCCTGGCCATGGGGTTTGTGGCCGCCGGTGAAGGCGCCAACAAACTGATGGCAGAGGTCGGCCCAAGAAGAGATAGAGCCTTCCGGCAAGTGCATGAGCCATGAACGGACGTTCGGCTTCAGCACAAGCGGGAAGTAGTTGGCTAGGATCTTCTCGTCGCGCCCCCCGGTAGCTTGCACTGCTATGGTGTAGACGCTGAGAAACTCCGAGGGGTGCGTCTTGCCGTCGTACTTCTCCGGTACGTCGGGCTTAAAGTTCTTCATGCTGGGCCACTGGACGCGCCGCAGCTCGCGGGTGAACGCAGGGCAGCCTGCCGCGTACGGCAAGTCGCCTGGTTCACCGGGCGCGGGTGCGTCGACAGCGTTCCCAGCTCTCTTGTCGGATTGTCGCCGAGCTTCTCGGCGGCGCTCGATCGTGGTCCGAGCGTCTTCATCTCGCCGGTCGTCGAGGACCTGGCGCTGGTCCCGACGGGCCCGCGGGTCCGACGAGGCTGTGGAGCCGTCGTCGGGGTTGTTCCGGCGGGGCGGCGTCTTCTGCTTCTGCGGCGGGGAGTGCACGCTTGTCGCACCCCCGGCAGTCTTGTCGCCGATAGCCTTCGTCTTCTCGGCCTGCCGCGGCCGCGAGGCCGACGGCTGCTGCGGAGAATCGTTGTTGGCGAAGTCTATCAGGCTCCGGATAGTGGCCCTCCATTCCTCGGCCTTGTCGGCCGCTGGAGGAAAATCGAGGAGCAGCTGCGCCCTTGCGAGCGCTTCTGCCGGGGTAGTGGGGAACGCGGGCGAGCGGTGCGAGGAACGGGATACGCTCGGACTTCTAACGACGTTAGAAGGAGCGGGGTCCCGTGCCGGCGCCTTCGCTTTGCTTGTGCCCGGACGGGGGTCCGGGGCGTCCCGCGAACCTCCAGTATGGCCTTGTCCCAGCAAGCGGATACCACCTCCCGTGGCATGGCGCTGCGGGGTCGTCGTATGTTGCGATGGACGTGGCGCGTCCACGGAGACCGAGGTCCGGTCGTCCGTCCTGTTCTTGGATCTGGTGGCACCGTGAGTGTCCTCGCCGGCAACCACCCTTCCGACGGCGTCTCCCCCGCCCCCCGTTGGCTCTGGTGGCGGCGGATGAGACGCAGACGGGCCCCCGACCTCCGAAGGCTTCTTCTTCGGGGCCATGGAGTTGTCGCTGATGAAGTTGTTGACGAAACTTGGAGAGGTTAATGAAGATTGCGCCCGCGCGAACGCCGGATCAGGTTCGCACAACCTCGACGCCCCCTACCTGGCGCGCCAAAGATGTCGGGGGAAACTGTCCGCCACGAACACCTATGGGACCGGAGCCCCTTGTCTGTGCGGTACGAGGGCGGAGGGAGCACAAAGAGCAGATCGAAGCGGACGCGCGGGCAGTTTTACCCAGGTTCGGGCCGCACGGATGCGTAAAACCCTACTCCTGCTTGGTTGTGTATTGAGTTGAGCGCTCGGGAGCTTGAAGAAGCAGCTACACCGTGCGTGAGAGTAATCTAGGTTTCGAACCCCCTCCACGTTGTGCATGGGCCTCCTTTTATAGTGCAAGGGGTCACCGACAGGTGTCAACGTAGGAGAAAGGGGTAAAAGAGTAAAAGAGGTGGTAGTTGTAATAGTGCGGGAACAGTGGAGCTACAGTACAGAACAGTGGTCTATACCTACTTTAACAGTGGGGGACAAGGGCATTTAATGCCCGTCGCCGTCGACCCCAAAAGCTCCCGCCTTAGCGTCTCCGTCTGCCACGGCGACGGATTTATCGCCGTGGTGTGCCACCGTGTACCCCAGGCTGCACAGCCATCCGCCACGCGTCCCTGGTTAGACCTCAGGGCGACGCGTGGGCCGATGAGCTGGAGCGCGGGCACACAGCGTGGCCTTCCTGGCAAGCGCCTTGCCGGGGCCTTGATCTTGCCGGGCCCGGGAACTTGCCGCTTCCCGGGCCCCTTGCCGGGGCGCGCATAGCGCCGAGGCAACGCCTTCTAATCTTCCTGGCAAGCTCCTCTCGCCAGGGTCTTGTGTTAGTGGAACAGCCTTGAGCCTGGTACGGCCTTCCCGGCAAACTCCTCTTGCCGGGGTCTCGATCTTCTGTTTTGTATACTTTGTTTTTGAATGGTTTAATAGGAGGCAGGAAGGTCTCCGGCGAGCACGCAGTAAACCTTGCCGCGGGAAGCTGCAACTGCCCGTGCACAAGTTGGGGTACTAGGGTCCCCCTACCTTAGTACACCGACAATGATGTTCCTTTGCATTAAGGGATTGAGCATACAAACAAATAAGCGCATGGCAACCTCTGCTTCCCTCTGCGAAGGGCATATCTTTTACTTTTCAGTATTTACTTTTATGCAAAGAGTCAAAGTTTTTCTCTCTATTCCTTTTTTTATTTTTCTCCTTTGGCAAGCATCATGTGGTGAGGAAAGATCTAGGCACATATGTCCAGCTAAATATGGGTAGCATGAGTTATTATTGTTGACATCACCCAAAGGTGAATACATTGGGAGGCTAAATTACAAGCCCCTATCTTTCTATGTGTCTGGTTGAAACATTTTGCTCATGTGTATGCGGTGAGTGTTAGCAATCATAGAAGACTATATGATGGTTGAGTATGTGGAGCTATTACTTAAACTCTATTGAATAAGAATTACAATTGCTTGGTGACTGAGAACATAGGTTGTTGAGTTTCAAGAGAATTCATTGTTTGAACCTTAACATGTGAATTGGTTGCTACTTTATCATGATGAGTTTTATGAGAAAGAGTTGTTGTTATGATGCTAGGAAAAGTGATTGAAATTATCATTAACCAAACTTATGCACTTTGCAAGCATTCACACTTCATAAATTATTTCTGTTATCATTTACCTACTCGAGGACGAGTAGGAATTAAGCTTGGGGATGCTGATACATCTCCAACGTATCTATAATTTATGAAGTATTCATGCCATTGCTACCTCTTGAGCTTGCGTTGTATTCCCTCGAAGAGGAAAGGGAGATGCAACACAATAGCGTAAGTATTTCCCTCAGTTTTAGAGAACCAAGGTATCAATCCAGTAGGAGACCACGAGCGAGTCCCTCGCACCTGCACAAACAAATAAGAACTTCGCAGCCCACATGATAAGGGGTTGTCAATCCCTTTACGGTCACTTACGAAAGTGAGATCTGATAGAGATGATAGTTTATATTTTTGGTATTTTTAGTTTATAAAAACAACAAATAAAAGCGGTAAAAGTAAAGTAGATGTAGATTGATATGTTGAGAATAAACCCGGGGGGGGCATAGTTTTCTCTAGTGGCTTCTCTCATGATAGCGATATTCTACGGCGGGTAAACAAATTACTGTTGAGCAATTCATAGAAAAGTGAATAATTATGAGACTATCTAGGCATGATCATTGTATATAGGCATCACGTCCGAGACAAGTAGACCGACTCCTGCCTGCATGTACTACTATTACTCCACACATCGACCGCTATCCAGCATGCATCTAGTGTATTGAGTTCATAAGAACAGAGTAACGCCTTAAGCAAGATGACATGATGTAGAGGGATAAACTCAAGCAATATGATATAAACCCCATCTTTTTATCCTCGATGGCAACAATACAATACGTGCCTTGCTGTCCCTACTGTTACTGGGAAAGGACACCGCAAGATTGAACCCAAAGCCAAGCACTTCTCCTATTGCAAGAACTATAGATCTAGTAGGCCAAACCAAACCAATAATTCGAAGAGACTTGCAAGGATATTATGAGCACACATAAAAAGTTCAGAGAAGAACCAAATATCTTTCATAGATAACCTTGATTATAAGCTCACAATTCATCGGATCTCGACAAACACGCCGCAAAAAGATATTACATCGAATAGATCTCCTCGAAGACCGAGGAGAACTTTGTATTGAGATCCAGAGAGAGAGAGAAGAAGCCATCTAGATACTAGCTATGGACCCGAAGGTCTGTGGTAAACTACTCACAACTCATGGTGAGGGCGATAATGATGATGATGAAGGCCTCCATGATGGATCCCCCTCCGGTGGAGCTCCGGAACAGGCTCCAAGATGGGATCTCCACGGGAACAGAAGGTACGGCGGTGGAATTAGGGTTTTCTCTCTGTTCACGGAGTTTCTAGGGTACGTAGACTTATATATGAAGAAGGAGGGCACCTGGGGACGCTCGAGGGGGCCACGAGGCATGGGGCGCGCCCATACCCTCGTGCGCCAGCCCTCTGTCCCCTGACGTGGTTCTCAAGCTCCGGGTGCGTGATTTTCTCCAAAAATATCTCTCGAGGTTTCATACCGTTTGGACTCCTTTTGATATTCTTTTTTTGCAAAACCCTGAAATAGGCAAAAAATAGCAATCTGGACTGGGCCTTTGGGTTAGTAGGTTAGTCCTAAAAATGATATAAAAGTGAATGATAAAGCCCATTAAACATCCAAGACTTCATAAATAATAGCATGGAACAATCAAAAATTATAGATATGTTGGAGACGTATCAAGCATCCCCAAGCTTAATTCCTGCTCGTCCTTGAGTAGGTAAATGATAAAGAAAGAATTTTTTATGTGGAATGCTAACCAATATAGTTTTTCAATGTAATTCTCTTAATTGTGGCATGAATGTTCAGATCTGAAAGATTCAAGATAAAAGTCTATATTGACATAAGAAACAATAATACTTCAAGTATACTAACAAACCAATCATGTCTTCTCAAAATACTATGGCTAAAGAAAGTTATCCCTACAAAATAATATAGTGTTGGCTATGCTCCCTCGCTATCACACAAAATATTCATATGATGCACAACCCCGATTTCAGCCAAGCACTTGTTTTCATGCTCTATCTTTTCAAAACTTTCAACTTTCACGCAATACATGAGCGTGAGCCATGGACATAGCACTATAGGTGGAATAGAGAGGTGGTTGTGGAGAATACAAAAAGGAGGGAAATAGTCTCACATCGACTAGGCGTATCAACGGGCTATGGAGATGCCCATCAATAGATATCAATGTGATTGATTAGGGATTGCCATGCAACGGGTGCACTAGAGCTAAATATGAATGAAAGCTCAACGAAAGAAACTAGTGGGTGTGCATCCAACTTGCTTGCTCACGAAGACCTAGGGCATTTGAGGAAGCCCATCGTTGGAATATACAAGCCAAGTTATATAATGAAAATTCCCACTAGTATATGAAAGTGACTAAGCATGAGACTCTCTACAATGAAGAACATGGTGCTACTTTGAAGCACAAGTGTGGAAAAAGATAGTAGCAATTGTTCCTTTTTCTTTTCTTTTCTTTTCTTTTTCCTTTTTTTGGGCCTTTCTTTTTTTCTTTGGCCTTTTCTTTTCTTTTCTTTTTTTGCGGAGGGGCTTTATAGATTTAGCCTTTCCTCCCTTGGGACAATGCTCTAATAATGATGATCATCACACTTTCATTACAACTTGATATTACAACTCGATACTACAACAACAAAGTATGACTCTATATGAATGCCTCCGGCGGTGTACCAGTATGTGCAATGAAACAAGAGTGACATGTATGAAAAGTTATGCATGGTGGCTTTGCCACAAATACGATGTCAACTACATGATCATGCATGGCAATATGACAATATGATGCGTGTCACATAAACGGAACGGTGGAAAGTTGCATGGCAATATATCTCGGAATGGCTATGAAAATGCCATGATAGGTAGGTATGGTGGCTGTTTTGAGGAACAATATGGTGGCTATTTTGAGGAAGGATATATAGTGGGTTTATGGCACCGGCGAAAGTTGCACGGTACAAGAGAGGCTAGCAATGGTGGAAGGGTGAGAGTGCGTATAATCCATGGACTCAACATTAGTCATAAGAACTCATATACTTATTGCAAAAATCTACGAGTCATCAAAACAAAGCAATCAACGCATACTCCTAGGGGGGGAGGTTGGTAGGAGTTAACCATCGCGCGCCCCCGACCACCACACAAAGGTTGACACTTTACAAATACCTCATGCTCTAACTTCGTCACATAGCGGTTCACCATACGTGCATGATACGGGAATCACTAACCTTAACACAAGTATTTCTCAATTTCATAATAACTCCACTAGCATGACTCTAATATCACCATCCTCATATCTCAAAACAATTATCAAGCATCCAACATCTCATCATATTCAATGCACTTAGTGTGATTTTTTTACTACATTGACATTGGATGTTTATCATGTGAAGACTAGTTTCTTTAGCCTAAACACATTACCATGCTGATTTAATAGACTCTCAAATATATATAAGTGAAGCATGAGGGTTCAACAATTTCTACAAAATATTACCACCACCGTGCTCTAAAAGATATAAGTGAAGCACTAGAGCAAAAACTATTAAACTCAAAAGATAAAAGTGAAGCACATAGAGTGTTCTAACAATTTCTAGGCCATATTTAACTCTCTCAAATAAGTGTTCCCAGAAAGGCTGATTGTGGCAAACTAACAAGCAAAGACTCAAATTATACAAGACGCTCCAAGCTAAACACATAACATGTTGCGAATAAAAATATAGCTCCAAGTATAGTTACCAATGGATGAAGACGAAAGAGGGGATGCCTTCCGGGGCATCCTCAAGCTTAGGATTTTGATTATCTTGAATTTACTTGGTGTGCCATGGGCATCCCCAAGCTTAGGCCTTTGCTACTCCTTGTTCCATAGTCCATCAAAGCAATACTCAAAACTTGAAAACTTCACAACACAAAACTTAGACAAAAATTCTCGTGAGCTCCGTTAGTATAAGAAAGCAAACTACTACTCAAAGGTGCAGCAATGAATTCATTATTTGTTTATATTGGTGTTAAACCTACTGTATTCCAACTTCTCTATGGTTCATATCCTCCAATACTACTCATAGATGCATCGGAATAAGCAAACAACACACGAAAAACAGAATCTGTCAAAAACAGAATAGTCTGTAGTAATCTGCAGGTTTCGCCTACTTCTGGAACTCCAAAAAATTCAAACTAAATTGGTAAATTTGCGGAATTTATCTACCAATCATCTGCAAAATTAATCAACTAAAAATCACGCTCCAGTAAAATCTGAAGACCACTTTAGTGAGCGTTAACGATTCTGTTTTTCACAGCAAGATCACATAAACTTCACACAAGTCTTCCCAAAGGTTCTACTTGTCACAAACACTAAACAAAACATGAAAACACATCTAATCCGAGGCTAGATGCAATATTTATTCCCTAACAGCAACAAAAACAAAAAACATAAAGTTGGTTGCCTCCCAACAAGCGCTATCGTTTTACGCCCCTAGCTAGGCACGATTTTAGTGATGCTCTCATGAAAGACAAGAATTGAAGCACAAGGAGAGCATCATAAAGCACATGGAAAACACATATAAGTCTAACATACTTCCTATGCATAGGAATTTTATATGAAAACAAATTAGCAAGACAAGCAAAATCTAGCCTATGCAAGGAAGAAGAAAGAAACAATAGCAATCTCAACATAACGAGAGGTAATTTAGTAACATGAAAATTTCTACAACCATATTTTCCTCTCTCATAATAATTGCATGTAGGATCATAAGAAAATTCAACAATATATCTATCACAAAACATATTCTCAGCACGATCCACATGCATACGAAGTTGACACTCTTCCAAAATAGTGGGAGCAATATTAACTAAAGTCATGACCTCTCCAAACCCACTTTTATCAAAAAATTCATAAGATTGATCATACTCCAAATATGTGGGATCTAAAGTTGACACTCTTCCAAACCCACTTTCAATATTATTGCAAACATTATTATCAATCTTACATTCATCATGGGGATTAAATAAATTTTCAAGATCATAAGAAGAATCACCCCAATCATGATCATTGCAACAAATAGTAGTCA
The DNA here is from genome assembly GCA_902687465.1 of Secale cereale. NCBI lineage: Eukaryota > Viridiplantae > Streptophyta > Magnoliopsida > Poales > Poaceae > Secale > Secale cereale. Next base: position 852,066,636 of record LR738711.1, on the reverse strand, counting down.
TAGCAAAACTAGCATCCCCAAGCTTAGTGTTTTGCATAACATTAGCACAATTGGCATTAATAGAATTTATAATAACATCGTTGCAATCATGCTTTTCATCGAAGGAACTATCAAGTATGGGTGCAATTGCAACGATCTCATGTTTAACATAAGGAACTATAGCAAATTCATCTTCATAAATATTGGCATCATGGCCACAAGGATAGCAAGCATCATGTTCATCCAGGGATATTTCAATCAAATCATCAGAATCAAAATTATCTATAGATTCATGCATATCATTATTTTCTTTCAAAGCAGCGGTCATTCTTTCAATAAATTCTTTGACATAGGCATTATGAGCATAGTTTTCAAAGCAATATTTAAGTATGTCAAAATTTTCAGATTTGTAGAGAGTAATATCATACTTTTCAATCAAAGAAGCAACTTCATAAGCACCCTTAAAAGCAACAAATTCTTCAATTTGTTCGATATCATAGTAACTATAAACACCCTTTGCATAAGAAGATAAGATTTCATTGTCATTAAATTCACATAGGTAGGGTAGGTGTTTTTTAGGGTTCTTAGAGCAACAAGTAAAATCACAAATTTCACAAAGATTCCAAGCATAACACATCAATCTGTTTATTTGATCCCATAAGAGTCTTCCTTTTTTAGACAAACGGTGACGCACAAAATGAGCATGCTCATCTAAAGATTTCCCATCAACTAGGCTAGTTGGGGTTTCAGCACAAGAGCATAGGGATCGAAGATGATCCAAGTAGAACACTTTAAGGTGATCCATAACCATAGATTTTTAGCAAGCAAAGATGCAAGCACATAGAAGGCACATGGAGACACAAGCAAACAAGAAGCAAGCGGACGGTAAACACACGGCAGAAGAAGGGCAAATAAAACGACAAGGGTGAAGTGGGGGAGAGGAAAACAAGAGGCAAATAAATGTAATGCGAAGGATAAGGGTTTGTGATAGGTACTTGGTATATGACTTTTGCGTAAGCCTCCCCGGCAACGACGCCAAAAATTCTTCTTGCTACCTCTTGAGCTTGCGTTGTATTCCCTCGAAGAGGAAAGGGAGATGCAGCAAAGTAGCATAAGTATTTCCCTCGGTTTTTTAGAACCAAGGTATCAATCCAGTAGGAGACCACGCGTGAGTCCCTCACACCTGCAAAAACAAATAAGAACTTCGTAGCTAACGCGTTAAGGGGTTGTCAATCCCTTTACGGTCACTTACGAAAGTGAGATCTGATAGAGATGATAGTTTATATTTTTGGTATTTTTAATTTATAAAAACAGCAAATAAAAGCGGTAAAAGTAAAGTAGATGTAGATTGATATGTTGAGAATAGACCCGGGGGCCATAGTTTTCTCTAGTGGCTTCTCTCATGATAGCGATATTCTACGGTGGGTAAACAAATTACTGTCGAGCAATTGATAGAAAAGCGAATAATTATGAGACTATCTAGGCATGATCATTGTATATAGGCATCACGTTCGAGACAAGTAGACCGACTCCTGCCTCCATCTACTACTATTACTCCACACATCGACCGCTATCCGGCATGCATCTAGTGTATTGAGTTCATAAGAACAGAGTAACGCCTTAAGCAAGATGACATGATGTAGAGGGATAAACTCAAGCAATATGATATAAACCCCATCTTTTTATCCTCGATGGAAACAATACAATACGTGCCTTGCTGCACCTACTGTCACTGGGAAAGGACACTGCAAGATTGAACCCAAAGCCAAGCACTTCTCCCATTGCAAGAACTATAGATCTAGTAGGCCAAACCAAACCAATAATTCGAAGAGACTTGCAAGGATATTATGAGCACACATAAAAAGTTCAGAGAAGAACCAAATATCTTTCATAGATAATCTTGATCATAAACTCACAATTCATCGGATCTCGACAAACACACCGCAAAAAGAGATTACATCGAATAGATCTCCTCGAAGACTGAGGAGAACTTTGTATTGAGATCCAGAGAGAGAGAGAGAGAAGAAGCCGTCTAGATACTAGCTATGGACCCGAAGGTTTGTGGTAAACTACTCACAACTCATGGTGAGGGCGATGATGATGATGATGAAGGCCTCCGTGATGGATCCCCCTCCGGTGGAGCTACGGAACATGCTCCAAGATGGGATCTCCACGGGAACAGAAGGTACGGTGGTGGAATTAGGGTTTTCTCTCTTTTCATGGAGTTTCTGGGGTACGTAGACTTATATAGGAAGAAGGAGGGCACCGGGGGACGCTCGAGGGGGCCACGAGGCAGGGGCACGCCCTGGGAAGGGGGGCGCGCCCCCCACCCTCGTGGGCCAGCCCTCTGTCCCCTGACGTGGTTCTCAAGCTCCGCGTGCATGATTTTCTCCAAAAATATCTCTCACGAAGGTTTCATTCCGTTTGGACTCCGTTTGATATTCTTTTTCTACAAAACCCTGAAATAGGCAAAAAAACAACAACTTGGACTGGGCCTTTGGGTTAGTAGGTTAGTCCCAAAAATGATATAAAAGTGAATGATAAAGCCCATTAAACATCCAAGACTTCATAAATAATAGCATGGAACAATAAAAAATTATAGATACGTTGGAGATGTATCAGCCATGTTTATAACAATTTTATATGGTTTTGGTATGATTTGCATGGAACTAACCCGGACTGACGCTGTTTTCAGTAGAACTACCGTGGTGTTGTTTTTTGTGCAGAAATGAAAGTTCTCTAAATGAGCTGAAACTTTTTGACTATTTTTTTTGGAACAAAAGAGGCCCCCGAAGCTTCGTGGAAGGACCAGAAGGTGAAGGAGTACAGCACGAGACACCGGGGCACGCTTGGGCCCTTTCCCGTGCCCCGGTGGGTTGTGCTCACCTCGAGGCCCATCCGGACGTGAGACCGATGTAAAAAAATTCCTATAAATAGGGAAACCATCATAAATAACCCTAGATCAGAAGATCCGCCGCCGCAGGCCTCTGTAGCCACCGAAAACCAATCTAGACCCATTTTGGCACTCTACCGGAGGGGGAAATCATCACGGGTGGCCATCTTCATCATCCCGGCGGCCACCATGATGAGGAGGGAGTAGTCTACCCTCGGGGCTGATGGTATGTACCAGTAGCTATGTGTTGTATCTCTCTCTCTCTCTCTCTCTCTCTCGTGTTCTTGATGGCATGATCTTGATGTATCAGGGGCTTTGTTAATATAGTCGGATCATATGGTGTTTTCCCCTCTCTATCTTGTGATGAATTGAGTTTTCCCTTTGAGATTTCTTTGGATTGAATACTTTTATGGATTTGAGAACACTTGATATATGGCCTGCAATTGAATACTCGTGGTGACAATGGAATATCGTATTGATCCACTTGATATATGTTTTGGCACTCAACTTGCGGATTCCCGAAGTGACATTGGGGTAATATATACATAGGGGTTGATGCATGTTTTTGTCTTTATTTCTCCGGTTTTAGTGTTATCTTAGTAGGAACTCTTGATAGATCGATCGGGAAGGATAACTTTGTGTTATGTTAGTACGAACTCTTGAAAGATCGATCGGAAAAGATAACCTTGTGTTATTCTAGTACGAACACTTGATAGATAGATCGAAAATGATAACTTTATGTTGTCTTAGTACGAACTCTTGATAGATTAAACAGAAAGAATAACTCTAGGGTGGTTTCGTTGAGGGGTGGTTATATGATCCAATTATATTAGCACTCTTGAGAGATTGCACTAGCGAAATAACAGACCCTAGGCTTTGTTTTCCATCATTGCAATACCGGTTGTGCTCACTTTTGTTACTTGCTACCTTGCTGTTTTTTATTGTTCGCAGTACAACAATATTTACTATCAATATTACACTTGTATCACCATCTCTTCGCCGAACTAGTGCACCTATGCAATTTCCCATTTTATTTGGTGTGTTGGGGACACACGTGACTTTTTATTATTTGGTTGCAGTGTTGTTTGAGAGAGACCATCTTCATCCTACACCTCCTACGGATTGATAAACCTTAGGTCATCCACTTGAAGGAAAATTGATGTTGTCCTACAAAACTTTGCGCTTGGAGGCCCAACACGTGTCTACAAGAATAAAGTTGCGTAGTAGACATCACTTACCACCAATGTCTTATTTTGATTCGGCGGTATTGTTGGATGAAGCGGCCCAGACCAACCTTACATGACCATGTTCATGAGACCGGTTCCATCGACAGGCATGCAACTAGTTTTGCATAAAGGTGGCTTGCGGGCGTCTGTTTCTCCTACTTTAGTTGAATCGAATTTGATTGCGGGCGGTCCGTGTTGAAGGTTAAAACAACAAACTTGATAAATCACCGTTGTGGTTTTTGTGCCGTAGGTAAGAATGGTACTTGCTAGAAGCCCGTAGCAGCCACGTAAACTTGAAACAACAAAGTAGAGGACGTCTAACTTGTTTTTGTAGGGCATGTTGTGATGTGATATGGTCAAGACGTGATGAGTTATACGTTATTGTATGAGATGATCATGTTTTCTAAGATATCTGACAACCGACAGGAGCCTTATGGTTGTCTCTTTATTGTATGAAATGCATACGCCATGTAATTGCTTTACTTTATCACTATGAGTTAGCGATAGTCGTAGAAGCAATAGTAGGCGAGACGACCACGACGCTACGATGGAGATCATGGTGTCAAGCCGGTGACGATGGAGATCATGACGGTGCTTTGGAGATGGAGATCAAAGGCACAAGATGATGATGGCCATATCATGTCACATATTTTGATTGCATGTGATGTTTATCTTTTTATGCATCTTATTTTGCTTAGTACGGCGGTAGAATTATAAGATGATCCCTTACTAAAATTTCAAGGTATAAGTGTTCTCCCTGAGTATGCACCCTTGCGACAGTTCTTCGTGTTGAGACACCACGTGATGATCGGGTGTGATAGGCTCTACGTTCACATACAACGGGTGCAACACAGTTTTTTCACATGAGGAATACTTGGGTTAAACTTGATGAGCCTAGCACGTACAGACATGGTGTCGGTGTACTAAAGTGGGGGTACCTTAGTATCCCGACTTGTGCATGGGCAGTAGCAGCGTCCCGTGGCAGGGCTTGCCACGCGCCCGCCAAGGCCCGCTTTGGTTCCCTTGGAGCCATTCAAGAACAAAGTATTCAAGTTTAAGAAACAAGACCCCGGCAAGAGGAGCTTGCCGGGAAGGCCGCTCCAGGCTCAAAACCACCCCTTTAGCACAAGACCCTGGCGAAAGGAGCTTGCCAGGAAGGCCAAAACATGGCATTTTAGGAGACTTACCGTGGCGCATCGCGCGCCCCGGCAAGGCCCGAAGAGCGACAAGCTTCCGGGCGCGGCAAGGTAGCGACCGCGGTGAGGCACTTGCCGCGACAAACTTCCACTGTGTGCCCGCGCTCCAGCTCATCCGGCCGCGTGTCGCCCTGGGGCCCTTCCAGGGGCACGCGGCAGAAGGCTGTGCAGCCTGGGGTACACGGTGGCGAGCCGCGATGACGAGGCCACCATCGTGGCGAACGGAGACGCCCTGACGGACGCTTTTTACACTGTTTGGGGCGACGGCGACGGACATTCAATGCCCTTGTCCCCCACCATCAGGGTTAGGTACAGAACACTGTACCTGCACTGTTACAACTACCACCATTTTTACGTTTTTTCCCTCACATGCGTTGCCACCTGTCGGTGACCCCTTTGATCTATAAAAGGAGGCCCATGCGCAACGTAGGGGGGGTTCCGATCTTCGATCACTCTCACGCTCGGTGTAGTCAGCAACAAGCACTGTAGCTCTTCTTGCTCCCGAGCCAAGAACACAATACACTCCAAGGCAGGAGTAGGGTTTTACGCATCCGTGCGGCCCGAACCTGGGTAAACTGCTCGCGTGCTCGCCTCGATCCGCTCTTCGTGCACCCTCCGCTCCCTTGCCGTATCGAAAAGGGACTCCGGTCCCATAGGTGTTCGTGGGCGATCAGTTTCCCCGACATCTTTGGCGCGCCAGGTAGGGGGCGTCGAGGTTGCGTGAACCTGATCCGGCGTTCACGCTGGCGAAATCTTCAGCAACTTCATCAACTTCGTTAACTTCATCGACATGCCGCCGAAGAAGAAAGCTTCGGAGGTAGGAGGCCCATCCGCGTCGATCCCGCCACCACCAGAACCAACGGTTGGTGGGGTAGACGCTGGCGGAAGGACGGACGACGGCGAGGAAACTCACGGCGCCGCCAAGTCCAAGGACAAGACGGACGACCGAGCGCACTCCAAGACCTCGGCGTCCGTGCACGCACCGCGCCCCTCTCAGGAGGTGCCGGACTGGCAGCGACGTGGTACGCAAGGTACCATCCGCTTGCTGGGCCAAGGACAAGTTGGCGGGTCGCGGGACGCTCAAGGCCAACGTGCTGGCACGAGCAAGGCGCGGTCGCCGGGACGAGAAGTTGCTTCTTCTAACGCTGTTAGAAGTCCGAGCATATCTCGCTCCTCGCACTGCTCGCCACCGCTCCCCTCCACTCCGGCAGAAGCTCTAGCTAGAGCTCAGCTACTCCTCGACTTCCCTCCAGCGGCAGACAAGGCCGAAGACTGGAGGGCCACCATCCAAAGCCTCATCGCCTTCGCCAACAATGACACGCCGCAGCAGCCAGCGACGTCGCGGCCGCGGCAAGTCAGCCAGGCGCGGGCTGATGGAGACAAGACCGCCGGGGGTGCAACTACCGTGCACTCCCCACCGCGAAGGCCGAAATCGCCGACTCACCGGATCAACATCGACGACGACTCCACGGCATCGTTGGATCCGCGAGCTCGCCGCGATCAACGCCAAGTCCTCGACGACAGACGACAAGAAGACGCTCGAACTCGCATCGAGCGTCGAAGAGAAGCGCGACGACAGTCCGACCAGCGCGCTGGGACCGCTGTCGACATGCACGCGCCCGGAGAACCGGGTGACTTGCCGTACGCGGCAGGTTGCCCTGCGTTCACCCGTGAGCTGCGGCAAGTCCAGTGGCCCAGCATGAAGAACTTCAAGCCCGACGTACCCGAGAAGTACGACGGCAAGACCCATCCCTCAGAGTTCCTCAGCATTTACACCATTGCGGTGCAGGCTGCCGGGGGACGAGACGAGAAGATACTGGCAAACTACTTCCCGCTCGTGCTCAAGACAAACGTCAGATCTTGGCTCATGCACTTGCCGAAGAACTCTATTTCTTCTTGGGCCGACCTGTGCCATCAGTTTGTCGGCGCCTTCACGGGTGGCCACAAGCCCCATGGCCAGGAGAGCGATCTTCATATACTCGCCCAGAAGGAAGGAGAGTCCCTGCGAAAATACATCCAGAGGTTCAGCCGCGTCCAGCACAACATCCCGGACGTCCACCCTACCGCGGTTATCAGTGCGTTCCACCAGAACGTGCGTAACCGCAGGATGATGGAGGAAATGGCGATGTGCAAGATCCGAGACGTCAGCGAGCTTTATGCCCTGGCTGACAAGTGTGCGCGCGCTGAAGAGGGGAGGAGACTCCCCGGAGAGGATGCTGGAGCAGGAGGAACGGATAGTGAGGATGCCGCCCCGGCAAGGAAAAACCGGCGGCGGAACAACAAGAAAAAGAAGAACAAGGAAGTACTCGTCGTTGAGCAGTCCGGCAAGGAGGCTGGCGCCAAGAAAGCTCAGGCTGGTGGCTCCGACAAGGAAGCTGCCACTGTAGCGGCCGCCGACAAGCAGGACGGCTCCGACAAGCAAACTGCAAGATCCACCGCACCAAGGGCCACGATCTCCAGAACTGCAAAAGGGTCGAGTACCTCATTGAATAGCAGAAGGCTGAGTACGAGCGTCGCGACAAGGAGAAGGCCCAGGGAGGTGGAGGAGAGTCCGGCAAGAAGCGGCCATTCAATGGCCGGGGAGGACGCCGCGGCAAGGCCAAGCAGCGGCAAGGAGATAGACCTCCCCGCGGCCGCGACAAGGACGAAGACGAAGACGACGACGAGGACATGGACGACGGAGACAACAACGAGCAGGAGTTCCAGAAGGCCACAGAAGTTCTGTGCATCGATGGAGGTGCCTCTCTGCATACTTCCCACCGCCAACTCAAACAATGGGTGCGGGAAGTTAATGCGGCAGAGCCACCCGTCGAGTCGCGCAAACTCCTGAAGTGGTCCAGCACGCCCATCATCTTCGACATTGAAGATCACCCCGACCGCACAACTGCGGTCGGGTGCTTGCCGATGTTGGTTTCACCAACCATCCGCAACCTCAAGGTCACCAAGATGCTGGTTGACGGCGGGGCCGGCCTGAACCTGATCTCCTCTGCTGTGGTCCGGAAACTACAGATCCCCGACAGCGAGCTCGAGGAGACCGACACGTTCCAAGGGATCAACCCGGGAAGGAGCAAGCCGAAGGGGAAGATCACATTGCCAGTAACCTTTGGCGGAGAGCTAAACTTCAGGACTGAGAGGATTACCTTTGACGTTGCCGATATCCCATTGCCATACAATGGGATACTTGGCCGTCCAGCGCTGGCCAAGTTCATGGCAGCCTCTCATTACGCTTACAACATGCTCAAGATGCCAGGCCCGATAAGCGTCATCTCTGTCCCCGGCGACAAGAAGGACGCGCTTATCTGCGCCGACAAGATCTACCGGGACACAGCAGCTGCAACAGATAACAAGACACTTGCCGCTGAAGCTCTCGGAGGGAAGAACAAGACCAAGTCCGGCAAGAGCTCTGGGGCCCACTCCGGCAAACGCACCTCTTCGGAGTGCTGCGCTGCCGTCGAGGACGCACCATCGAGCTCCACCGGCAAGTGCAAGAAGGGAATGGCAGCTCCACCTGCAACCAAGAAGGTGTCCGCCAAGGAGGACGGCACTGGTGGTACTTTCACCATCAGTGCCACGCTCGATCCTAAATAGGAAAGCGCGCTCGTTGCTTTCCTGCGGGCGAATGTCGACGTGTTTGCATGGCAACCGTCTGACATCCCCGGCGTTCCCAGGAAAGTAATTGAGCACAAGCTTGCCGTTTGTCCTCACGCGCGGCCCGTCAAGCAGAAGGTCAGAAAGCAAGCGGTAGAGCGCCAAGAGTTTATCGCTGAGGAAATCAAGAAGCTGGAAGCGGCAGGCCTTGTTAGAGGTGTACTTCATCCCACGTGGCTGGCCAACCCTGTTGTCGTGCGCAAAGCAAATGGGAAGTGGAGGCTTTGTATAGACTTCACTGATGTGAATAAAGCTTGTCCGAAAGATCCATTTCCCTTGCCGCGCATTGACCAGATCGTTGACTCCACGGCTGGATGTGAGTTGCTTTCATTTCTAGATGCATACTCAGGATACCACCAGATATTTATGGCTGAAGAGGATGAAGAGAAGACCGCGTTCATTACTCCATGTGGCACTTATTGCTTCATACGCATGCCCTTTGGATTGAAGAATGCGGGTTCAACGTTTGTGAGGGTAGTCCACACTGCTTTTGAGCCACAGATACACAGGAATGTAGAAGCTTACATGGATGATATTGTGGTCAAGAGCAAGGACAAGGATACCCTGATTCAAGACTTAGATGAAACTTTTGCGAATCTGCGCAAGATACAACTCAAGCTTAACCCCGAGAAGTGCGTCTTCGGAGTCCCCTCCGGCAAGCTTCTCGGGTTCTTTGTGTCCCAGAGGGGGATTGAAGCCAATCCCGACAAGATAAAAGCCATTGAGCAGATCGAAGCTCCGAAGCGCGTCAAGGATGTACGGAGGCTTGCCGGTTGTGTGGCTGCTCTCAGCAGGTTCATTTCTAAGTCTGCAGAACGCGCCCTGCCGTTTTTCAAAATCTTGAAAAAGGCAGGTCCAATGAAATGGACTCCGGAAGCGGAGGCAGCGCTGCAAGACTTGAAAGGGTACCTGTCCTCCACTCCAATACTTGTCGCACCTAAGCCGCAAGAGAAGTTGCTGCTGTACTTAGCAGCGACCAATCAAGTGGTTAGTGCTGCGTTGGTAGCGGAAAGGGAGGCAGAGGAGGAGCCCACAGCCCCGGCAAGCACGTCCAGCGACAAGCAGGGGGCTTCCCCGACAAGCCCTAGCCCCGACAAGGATGAGTCTGCACAGATGCGAGAAGAAGTGCGGAAGAAGATGGTGCAGCGCCCAGTTTATTTTGTCAGTTCCCTCTTGCAGGGGGCTAGGTCAAGATACTCCGGGGTGCAGAAGCTGCTTTTCGGCCTCCTCATGGCCTCGAGAAAGCTGCGCCATTACTTCCAAGCACACGAGATAACAGTGGTCACTCGCTTTCCGCTGAAAAGGATATTGCAAAATCCAGAAGCAACAGGCAGGATTGTCGAGTGGGCACTGGAGCTGTCAAGCTTTGGTCTCAAGTTTGAAAGTACTTCTACTATCCAGAGCAGAGCATTGGCAGAGTTCATAGCGGAATGGACACCAACGCCAGATGAAGAAGTTCCAGAGACAAGCATCCCCGTCAAAGAAGCGAGCAAAGAATGGATAATGTACTTCGATGGTGCCTTCTCGCTGCAAGGCGCCGGCGCCGGCGTGCTGCTCGTCGCGCCCACCGGCGAGCACCTCAAGTACGTCGTCCAGATGCATTTTCCCAAGCAGCAAGCAACGAACAATACTGCAGAGTATGAAGGTTTGCTTGCCGGCCTCAGAATCGCAGCAGAGGTTGGGATCAAGAAGCTGATTGTGCGGGGTGATTCGCAGTTGGTTGTCCGCCAAGTGAACAAGAGCTACCAGAGTCCATTGATGGAAGCTTACGTCGACGAAGTGAGAAAGCTTGAAGAGCACTTTGAAGGCCTACCGATGGAGCACGTTCCAAGAGCTCAAAATGACATCGCAGACGGCCTGTCGAAGTGTGCTGCACTAAAGCTACCTGTGGAACCAGGGATCTTCGTGCTCAAGCTAACTCAACCATCCGTTACACCATCAGTTGGGCAAAGCAAAAAGAGAAAGTTGGTCTCCGGTGATTACTTGCCGACAGAACTTCCTGAAGCCGCCGCCAAGGTCCCCAAGACCAACGACAAAATCGCTGAGGAATAGTCTGCTCCTGCGGACCCTAGGGTTCGTACAGTTGAAGCAGGCGTTCCCGACAAGCTTTGCCCCGGCAAGCTTGCCGGGGAGCGTCAAGCTCCGGCCGAGCCACAAGTCCTCGCCGTAGAAGCTGACGTTCCCGCAGCAGCAATGATGCCTTTGGTCCTTGTTGTTGAGCCTCAGGCTCCAGCATGGGCGCAGCAAATCGTCCGTTTTCTTCAAACCGGAGAACTTCCCGAAGAGCCAGAAGAGGCAGAAAGAATAACCAGGCAATCAAGTATGTATCAGTTCGTCGGTAATGAACTGTACAGAAGAAGACTCAATGGTGTCAGATTGAAGTGCATTCCCCGGGAAGATGGGCAAAAGTTGTTGGCAGAGATACATGGAGGCATATGTGGTCACCATATTGGTGCAAGAGCACTTGCCGGCAAGGCGTTCCGGCAAGGTTTCTTTTGGCCAGAAGCCCTCCAGGATGCAACTGCACAAGTAACCAAGTGTGAAGCGTGCCAGTTCCATGCCAAGCAGATACATCAGCCAGCTCAAGCTCTCCAGACGATCCCTTTGTCCTGGCCATTTTTGGTCTGGGGGCTCGACATCCTCGGCCCCTTTCCCCGCTCAGCCGGGGGCTTTGAGTACTTGTACGTCGCCATCGACAAGTTCACAAAGTGGCCAGAAGTGGAACAAGTGAGAAAGGTAACCGCACAGTCAGCAGTCAAGTTCTTCAGGTCGATCATTTGCCGTTTCGGAATCCCTAACAGAATCATCACCGACAACGGCACACAATTCACAAGCCGCACCTTCATGCAATACGTCCAAGACCTTGGCGCCAAGGTCTGCTTCGCTTCTGTTGCTCACCCGAGGAGCAACGGTCAAGCGGAGAGGGCAAACGCTGAAGTGCTGCGCGGACTCAAGACAAGAACTTTCGACAGGCTCCACAAATGCGGAAGAAACTGGATTGAAGAGCTGCCGGCGGCTCTTTGGTCAATCAGGACGACACAAAATCGAGCCACTGGACAGACACCCTTTGCTCTTTTCTATGGAGCAGAGGCAGTTCTCCCCACGGAACTCGTATACGGGTCGCCTCGAGTGCTCGCTTACGATGAGCTCGAGCAAGAGCAGCTGCGGCAAGATGACGCACTGCTCCTTGAGGAGGACCGTCTTCAGGCTGCTGTACGAGCTGCTCGATATCAGCAAGCTTTGTACCGCTACCATAGCCGCAAAGTTAAGGCCAGAAGTTTCGAGGAAGGCGACCTTGTTCTTCGGCGTGTTCAGTCCGCCAAGAATTCCAACAAGTTGACGCCGAAGTGGGAAGGCCCTTATCGGGTGAGGCAAGTCACAAGGCCCGGCGCTGTCCACCTTGAGACCGAAGAGGGCTTACCGGTGAGCAACTCCTGGAACATTGAGCACCTTCGCAAGTTTCATCCATAAGGCGCGGTTGCCGTGATCCGCTCCGGCAACCACCTTTTGTACAAGTCTTGCCGCTGTTGCATGTAAACCTTTGTACAAAGCCGGGCGCAGACCCCGTGCATCAGTAAAACTTTTGTGCCTTGCATGACTTGTCGTTTCATGCCTTTTCGTTTTTCTTGCATGTATTATCTGACACTTGGTGCAGCACGCACCCCCGGTAAGCAATAACGAGCCGCAAGGCTCCATGCCTATGTTTCCTCCCTTTTCTTTCTTTTCTCAAGCAGAAGAAGTTTTTCCTCGCGCACAAGTTTGCCGGGGGGGAAGGAGACGGTGGTATGGACCAAGTGCCGTTCAAGAAAGCCTCGCCTTGCCGGGAAGCAAACCACACACAAAAGCTAAGTTACCAAAGTTTGAGCATTCAAATCTTTAAATTTTTAAAAGTTATCTTCCTTGAACGACCGCACTTTGTATGGAAAACCTATGCGCGGAGGAACCTACCCGTAGCTAGCCGCGCCCTTACTTTGTTTCGAGCACGCTCAACGGCTTAAGTGTGCTGCGACAAGTGTCGCGCCCTTACTTCGTTTTCGAGTTTGCTCAACAACCTAAGTGTGTTGCGACTAGCTGCGGCGAGGTTTCTTGTCGGTAGAGGCATTGCCAGCGGGCTGCTGAAGTTCCGCACTCAGCGCTCGCGGCAAGGATCCCTTTGCCGGCAAGTTCCCTAAAAGCGTAGGGTAAAAGCATACAAAGTAAAGGAGTCGAACAAAGGAAGTAACGCTGCATTAACTACCCAAAATAAAGTTATATTACAAGATGACTTGTCGCTGTTCTAATAAACTACTGTCCATAACGTGATTGGCAGCGACAAGGGAAGCAGAAAGAAAGCAGCCTAGTCTGCACGGTCACCATCAACTCTCTTGATCTTGCCCACCTTGGCCACGATGGGGGCGACAAGGGCCTTCAGCGCCTCCTGGTCGGCGTCGGGCGGCAAGGTCCTGAGGACGTTCTCGAGGTTGAGCCCGGGGTTGCGGTAGACTATCTTCGTCAACACTCTCTCCACGACTCCCGTGCAAAGCCTGCGCGCCTCGTTCGCCAGCTGCGTGGGGATCCTCTCCCGGAGCTGCTCGAGGGCCGGCGCCACTCCCCTAAAGAATAAGCTTAGCTTGCCGTTGTGAGGGAGGTTCGCGTCGAGGGAGTACCCGAGGTGCTCCGTCCCCAGCCCCGCCAACTCCCTGTCGATGTCAGTAGCGGCGGCGACAAGCTCCTCGGTCCATTGCTCCACCGTCTGCCTGAAGGTGTTTTGGGTGAGGGCGGCGCTGTCCAACAGTGCCCTCTCAGCCCTGAGATCCTTCTTCAGCTTCGTCTCCCGGTTCCTGGCGCTGTCAAGTGATGCGGTGAGGGTGGACAGCTTCAGCTCCAAGTCTGCAATAGAATCCTTGGCGATGGCGAGCTCCTTGCCCTTGTCGGAGAGACGGACCTGCAGCTCCGAGTGACTGTGGGCGTCCTTCTCCCTCTCCAATGTGAGCGCAGCGACCTTCTCCTCGCTCGTCCTCAAGTTGATCTCCAATTGTGCCACCCTCGCCTCCAAGTCTCTCTTGGCGGTCTCTGCAGCTGCAGCGGCGTCCCTCGCTTCCTGCAGAGCCCCGCCAAGGGACTGTTCGCGCGCGGCAAGGTCGTCCTCGTGGCTATCAAGGTCGACCTTCCGCTGCGTCAGCTCACCTTCCCGCCGAGACAGCTCTTCGGCGGCGAGTCGTTGCTGCTCTTCTGCTTCGGCCTTTTCAAGGATGAACGCCTGATGCGCCTCGGCGAGCTCATCCCGCTCCTCCACCAAGGACCGGAGGGCCGCCTGGTTGGCGGCCCGGAGCTCTTCGGCGCGCTTCTCCAAGTCGACGCCCGCCTTGGCAGCTAGAGCCTCTCGGGACTCCAGCTTGGCCTGCCTGGCACGGTACAGGGCCAGAAGCCGGCGCAGAAGCTGCTCCTCCTCGGGCTCGCTACTGCTACCGGGCGCGTCGACGAACTTTAGCCCGGCGGAGGCGAGGACTTCCCCATCGAAGGCCTCTCCCTCCGCGGGCGCCCTTGATGTGGATGCCCACGAAATCTGAATGAAGACCCCGTTCCCGGCCTCCAAGTAGGCGCCGGTTCCGGCCGCGGCAGCAGCAGGGTCGGCGGTCGGCGCAGCGTCAAACGCTCCTGCGGCCTCAGGGCCGTCAGTGCGACCGCCAGTCCCCTCCTCAGCTGCTGCGTCGGCGGCCCTGGCTGCCTCTTCGACGGCGGGCTCGTCAGCACCGATCGCCTTTTCGATGGCTGCGGCGTCACCAGCATTGCCGCGCGCGGCTTCCTCGGTGGCGGCCTCCGTCTCCATAGGCTCTGGAGCGGACGAGTCTGAAGACAAGAAAAGAGAAAGAAAGAAGAATTGTCAAGCAAATATCCAAAAAAGAGAAATTCAAGGAAAGAAAAACACAAGGGTTACCTGCGTGTGCCTCTTCTTCGACGGGGTTCCTCGCCGGGGGGTCCTCCCTCGGCGGCGTGGTGGTAGCCCCCGCCGGCGGAGGGCCGCTGGCGCCTTCCCTTGGCGGGGTGCTCGCCCTTGGCGGAGTACTCGCCCTTGGCGGAGTGCTCGCCCTTGGCGGAGTATTCTCCCTCGCCGGGGAGCTCCTCCTTGGCGGAGAGGTCGAGACGTGCAGCTCGTCGGGAGCAGTCTCTTGGCGCTCCTGAGGCTGCGGCTCTGCTTCTGCACAAATCAGCAAACAAGCAAGACATTAGTAAGGATAAGAAGCCCACGCGCACCCGACAAGCGAAGAAGTGAACAAGAGACTTACGTTGGGGGCTGCGCTGGGGGCTGCTCTGCGGAGCAGTTGGCTGGTCCGGCAAGCCTGTCGCAGGCGCATCCCCTGCTGCTGCGACGGGCTCGTCCTCAAGGTCGACCACTGGGATCCTGGCCTTCTTCGCCGCCCTCTGCGCCAGGGTCCTGGAAGGCAGACAAAATCAGAATCAGACAAAGAAGATTCAAGACAAGAGCAACAAACGAAGAAAACAAGAGTTGCAAGTACTTACTCTTCCTCCTCCTCGTCGGAACTGAGAACGGAGAAGTCGAAATCCGCCTCGCGCGTCCCGGCGCGAGGAGCTGGAGGAGTAGGCTCCCTCGGGCGCTTGGCGGGCACTGGAACAGTGGTTTGCGAAGACCCCGCTCCGGTCGTCGCCGAGGCCCGAGGAGCGGAAGGAGCGGTGGAGCCGGCGCGGGAAGACCCTTCTCCAGCCGCTGCGGAGGCGCGGGGCGCTCCCTTGGCGGCCTTGCCCGCCGCGGTGGCGCGCGTCGGGCGGCACTGCGGCCGCGGGCCCGCCGGACGCTCCGCCACGACTGCAGCTTTGCGGGGGCGCCTCCTCGCTGGAGCTGGAGGACTTGCCGGTGGCGGTGAACTTCCCGAGGATGAAGAAGAGTCAAGGTTCAGAGACCAGCCCGAGTCTTCGGCAGAATCGCTTGATTCAGCGCCCTGCTCGGCGGGCTCGCTCGACTCTGTGCCCTGCCCGGTGGCCTCGCTCGTCCCAGCAGGTTCCCCGGCAGTCTTTATCAGTTTGAGGAGCTCTTCCTCCTCGGCCCGACTCACCGCCTCCGCTGCATCCGCCTCCTCCAAGGTATACCCAAACTCGCCCGCGGCCTCGGCTGCGGCTGCCTCCTCCAACCTGGTGGCAATGTACGCCATCTCCCAGTCGGTGGTGTCGCGGGTGAGGCCTTTCTTCTCGTCGGGTTCAATGGGCAGCTCCACCAAGTTGTCGAAGAACGTTTGCACGGCTTCGTCAGAAGGCGCCAGCCAAGTGGGGTCAATCCCATGGGAGTCACACCACGGCATCGCCGCGCGGATAGCGCTGAGCGACGAGTTGTTGCATAGCGGGACTACGCCCCGCGGCAATGCAATCCACTCCGGGTGTTTGGCGTCGTGCTTGAATAGCTCACGGAGCATCCCTTTGAGCTCCAGAACAGTGAAATTATAGTTGAGGCCTGGGCGCAGCCTCATACAGTCTGCCGCGTTACCAAAATCCCAAGCAGGCCTCTTCCTCTCCTGCAAGGGGGCGATGCGGCGGCGAAGGAAATCTGCCCCGACAGCCCCTACGGTGAGCTTGGCTTGCCGGAGGCGAAGGATCCTAGTGATGGCTATCTTCAGCTTGTCGTCCTCAGGGGCCAGGTCACTCCAGTCGTTGCCGCGCACTATTGCAGCTCGGCGCGGGGAAGTGAATTGCTCTGGGGCGTCCTCCATGATCCAGCACCAATTAGCCCTCCACTCCTCCCACTTGCCGCGGAGTTCCCCAGTCAAGTATGCCTCTTTCTTATGAAGCCTAAATATCCAAGAAATCCCGCCGGACAGAGGGGACCCAGACTCGACTCGAGGCGTGAAATAATGGCGGAAGAGGGCTACGTTGGGGTACACCCCGACAAAGTTCTCGCACAGATGTGCGAAAACGGCCATGGTCAAGACGGCGTTTGGGGTGAAATCAAGGAGATGAAACCCGTAGGTGTTCATAACATCGCAGAAGAATTCGGAGTATGGTGGGCAGAGTCCGCAATGGAAGAACATAGCGAAATAGGCGTACCCTCCCGGAAACATGTCGCAGGCCTCGGCGGGGAGTACCCTGGTGCGCGGGTGCGCCTTTGTCTCCCTCGACCAGAAGAGGTAGAAGGAGTCCTTCAGCTCCCTCGCACCGAGCCTCGGCGGGAAGACCACCATCTTCTTCCGCATTGCTGCTAGCTTCAGCGCCCGGGCAGTCTTCGCGGCCTTCGCCTTGTCGCTCTTCGGGGCCATGGCGGGGACGGCGAGGGAAGTCGACGGCGCTGGGGAGGCTGGCGGCAGCGGAGGAAGGGCGGAGCGCTGCTCTCTTTCAACCTTCGGGGAGGAGGGGAGCAGCGGGGGTTTCTGGAGGTTGAAGAAGCAATGAGCGAATGGGAGGAACTGCCCCTGTTTCCCCTGCTTTTAAGGGGGAGAGGGGGACGTTCCGCATTTTCTCCATTAAACAAACAGGCCACGATCTCTCCCACGACGCCGCAATCGACGCGTGCCGTTAGGGAGAGATGCGGCGGATACGGAGTGGGATGCGGCGCGCCGTGGGCCGCGTGTGCCCGTGCACTGTTTTGGGCCTGGCCCAACAGCGCTCGGCACCGTGTGTGGCCCAGGCCCGGGGGCTCCTATCGGTGTACTAAAGTGGGGGTACCTTAGTATCCCGACTTGTGCACGGGCAGTAGCAGCGTCCCGTGGCAGGGCTTGCCACGCGCCCGCCAAGGCCCGCTTTGGTTCCCTTGGAGCCATTTAAGAACAAAGTATTCAAGTTTAAGAAACAAGACCCCGGCAAGAGGAGCTTGCTGGGAAGGCCGCTCCAGGCTCAAAACCACCCCTTTAGCACAAGACCCTGGCGAAAGGAGCTTGCCAGGAAGGCCAAAACATGGCATTTCAGGAGACTTACCGTGGCGCATCGCGCGCCCCGGCAAGGCCCGGAGAGCGACAAGCTTCCGGGCGCGGCAAGGTAGCGACCGCGGCGAGGCGCTTGCCGCGACAAACTTCCACTGTGTGCCCGCGCTCCAGCTCATCCGGCCGCGTGTCGCCCTGGGGCCCTTCCAGGGGCACGCGGCGGAAGGCTGTGCAGCCTGGGGTACACGGTGGCGAGCCGCGATGACGAGGCCACCATCGTGGCGAACGGAGACGCCCTGACGGACGCTTTTTACACTGTTTGGGGCGACGGCGACGGACATTCAATGCCCTTGTCCCCCACCGTCAGGGTTAGGTACAGAACACTGTACCTGCACTGTTACAACTACCACCATTTTTACGTTTTTGCCCTCACCTGCGTTGCCACCTGTCGGTGACCCCTTTGATCTATAAAAGGAGGCCCATGCGCAACGTAGGGGGGGTTCCGATCTTCGATCACTCTCACGCTCGGTGTAGCCAGCAACAAGCACTGTAGCTCTTCTTGCTCCCGAGCCAAGAACACAATACACTCCAAGGCAGGAGTAGGGTTTTACGCATCCGTGCGGCCCGAACCTGGGTAAACTGCTCGCGTGCTCGCCTCGATCCGCTCTTCGTGCACCCTCCGCTCCCTTGCCGTACCGAAAAGGAACTCCGGTCCCATAGGTGTTCGTGGGCGATCAGTTTCCCCGACACATGGCCTCGGAACACTTGAGACCGAAAGTTCGAACGTGAATCATATAGTAGATATGATCAACATAGAGATGTTCACCATTAATGACTACTCCATCTCACGTGATGATCGGACATGGTTTAGTTGATTTGGATCATGTATCATTTAGATTATTTGAGGGATGTCAATCTAAGTGGGAGTTCTTAAGTAATATGATTAATTTAATTTAATTTATTATGAACTTAGTCCTGATAGTATTTACAAATTATGGTGTAGATCAATAGCTGGCGATGTAGCTCCCCGTTTATTTTTTATATGTTCCTAGAGAAAAATAAGTTGAAAGATGATAACGGCAATGATGCGGACCGGGTCCGTAATCTGAGGATTATCCTCATTGCTGCACAGAAGAATTATGTCCTTCATGCACCGCTAGGTGACATACCTATTGCAGGAGTAGATGTGGACGTTATGAATGCTTCGCAATCTCGATATGATGACTACTTGATAGTTTAGTGCACCATGCTTTACGTCTTAGAATCGGGGCACCAAAGACGTTTTTAACGCCATGGAACATACGAGATGTTCCAAGAGCTAAAATTGGTATTTCAGACTCATGCCCATGTCGAGAGGTATGAGACCTCTGACAAATACTTTACCTACAATATGGAGGAGAATAGCTCAACTAGTGAGCATGTGCTCAAAATGACTGGGTGCTACAATCACTTGAATCAAGTGGGAGTTAATCTTCCAGATAAGATAGTGATTGACAAAAGTTCTCTAGTCACTATCACCAAGCTATTAAGAACTTTGTGATTAACTATAATATGCAAGGGATGACGAAAACAATTCATGAGCTCTTCGCGATGCTGAAATTGGCGAAGGTAGAACTCAAGAAAAAGAATCAAGTGTTGATGGTTAATAAGATCACTAGTTTCAAGAAAAAGGGCAAGGGAAAGAAAGTGAACTTCAAGAAGAATAGCAATCAAGTTGCCACTCTCGAGAAGAAGCCCAAAGCTAGACCCAAGCCTGAAACTAAGTGATTCCGCGGCAAAGAAAATGGTCACTCGAAGCGGAACTACCCCAAATACTTGGCGAATAAGAAGGATGGCAAAGTGAACAAAGGTATATTTGATATACATGTTATTGATGTGTACCTTACTAGTGCTCATAGTAGCCCCAGGGTATTTTGGTACTTGTTCGGTTGCTAGGATTAGAAAGAGGAGTTGCAGAATAAACGGAGACTGGTTGAGGGTGAGGTAGCAATGTGTGTTGGAAGTGGTTCCAGAATTGATATGATCATCATTGCACACTCCCTATACTTTCGGGATTAGTGTTAAACCTAAATAAATGTTATTTGGTGTTCGCAATGAGCATGAACAAGATTGGATCGTGTTTATTGCAATACGATTATTCATTTAAGTCGGAAAATAATTGTTATTCTGTTTACATGAATAAAACCTTCTATGGTCATACACCCAAGATGAATGGTTTATTGAATCTCGATCGTAGTAATACACATATTCATAATATTGAAGCCAAAAGATGCAGAGTTGATAATGATAATGCAACATACTTGTGGCACTGCCGTTTAGGTCATATTGGTGTAAATGAAGGAAATATGCCCCAGAGGCAATAATAAAGTTGTTATTTATAATTCCTTATATCATGATAAATGTCTTTTATTCATGCTAGAATTGTATTAATCGGAAACTTGATACATGTGTGAATACATAGACAAAACTTGATACTAGACTAGCTTGTTGATCAAAGATGGTTGTGTTTCCTAACCATAGACATGTGTTGTCATTTGATTAACGGGATCACATCATTAGGAGAATGATTTGATCGACATGACCCATCCGTTAGCTTAGCATAATGATCGTTCAGTTTTACTGCTAATGCTTTCTTCATGTCAAATACATATTCCTCCGACTATGAGGTTATGCAACTCCCGGATACCGGAGGAATGGCTTGTGTGCTAAAGATGCTCTACAGGTATCTCCGAAGGTGTTTGTTGAGTTGGCATACATCGAGAATATGATTTGTCACTCCGAGTGTCGGAGAGGTATCTCTGGGCCCTCTCGGTAATACACATCATAATAAGCCTTGCAAGCAAATGACTAATGAGTTAGTCACAGGGATGATGTATTACGGAACGAGTAAAGAGACTTGTCGATAACGAGATTGAACTAGGTATGAAGATACCGACGATCGAATCTCCGGCAAGTAACATACCGTTGACAAAGGGAATAATGTATGTTGTCATTATAGTTTGACCGATAAAGATCTTCGTAGAGTATATGAGCATCCAGGTTCTGCTATTTGTTATTGACTGGAGAAGTATCTCAGTCATGTCTACATAGTTCTCGAACCCGTAGGGTCCGCACGCTTAACATTCGATGACGATTTGTATTATGAGTTATGAGTTTTTGGTGACCGAAGATTGTTCGAAGTCCTGGAGGAGATCACGGACATGACAAGGAGTCTCGAAATGGTCGAGGCATAAATAATGATATATTGGACGATATTATTCGGACACCGGAAGTGTTCCGAGAGGTACCGGGTAAATATCAGAGTGCCGGAAGGGTTATCGGAACCCCCGGGGAACTAATGGGCCTACATGGGCTTTAGTGGAGAGAGAAGAGGGCCGCAAGGGAGGTATGCCTAGGATATAGAGGAGTGAACCCTCCATCAGAGAAGAACCGGCATAACCTCCAACATCGAAAACATCATAGAAGATGCATGAGTGAACTTCGTTTTCGATGAACTCGAGCTTGTCATCAAGATGACCATAAGCTCCAAATCTCACAAGGAGAAAAACCAAACAATAACCAATAAATATGATGCATGGATGCAATGGTTTGAGCTCTCTACGAACGATACGATCAAGCTACTCATCGAGAGCCCCCCTTAATAGTACGGCAATAGATCCTATAACCCGGTCTCCCACAACTACCATGAGACCGGTAAAATAGAAAACCTATCAAGGGCAAACCTTTGCCTTGCACATAGTCCACTTGAGCTAGATGATGATGATCTTGACTTCCTCAAGTGGGACCACCTTTCTTGATTGCGTTGGCTAGGAGAAGACTAGTTGATTGCTCCCCCATACTCCACTATGGGTGAGCCACTCTTTTGCACATCTTCACAAGTCCATTGCCACCACAATGGGCGGCAAGCTTCAAGCATATGATCTCTTCGTGATGATCCTACTTGAACTTGCACACGGCAACCTAACCCCACAAAGAACTCTCACGAATACCATGGGTTAGTACACAAAGCGTAATTGACAATGCTTACCGTACCATGGGATCGCTTGATCCCTCTCGATACATCTTCCATGCTTTGTGTGTTGATAAACTTGATTCACTCTTTGACTTAGTCTTGATCAACCTTGAATCTTTCCAACTCTCTTCATTTGGATGATGTCTTGAAGGTAACATGAATGATCACACACTCTTCTTCTTCAAGACATGCTTGCTATAAGATCAACACTCATATGACCACTCTTTGGATAATTCCTTAGTAGCACCTTGGTCATCACAAACTCTCCTTGAAACCAACAAATGGACTCCAAGAAAAGCCTATGGACAAACCCTTCAAATATAACTCAAGGCAACCATTAGTCCATAGAGATTGTCATCAATTACCAAAACCAAACATGGGGGCACCGCGAGTTCTTTCAGCAAGCCATAGAGAATAAATGGATCTTCAAGAAGAAGACTGACGCTGATGGTAATGTTACTGTCTACAAAGCTCGACTTGTTGTGAAAGGTTTTTGACAAGTTCAAGGAGTTGACTATGATGAGACTTTCTCACCCGTAGCAATGCTTAAGTCTATCCAAATCATGTTAGCAATTGCCGCATTTTATGATTATGAAATCTGATAAATGGATGTCAAAATTGCATTTCTTAATGGATTTCTTAAAGAAGAGTTGTATATGATGCAACCAGAAGGTTTTATCGATCCTAAAGGTGCTAACAAAGTGTGCAAGCTCCAGCGATCCATCTATGGACTGGTGCAAGCATCTCGGAGTTTGAACATACGCTTTGATGAAATAATCAAAGCTTATGGTTTTATACAGACTTTCGGAGAAGCCTGTATTTACAAGAAAGTGAGTGGGAGCTCTGTAGCATTTCTGATAGTATATGTGGATGACATATTGTTGATCGGAAATGATATAGAATTTCTGGATAGCATAAAAGGGTACTTGAATAAGAATTTTTCAATGAAAGACCTCGGTGAAGCTACTTATATATTAGGCATCAAGATCTATAGAGATAGATCAAGACGCATAATAGGACTTTCACAAAGCACATACCTTGTTAAAGTTTTGAAGAAGGTCAAAATAGATCAGTCAAAGAAAGGGTTATTGTCTGTGTTACATGGTGTAAAGTTGATTAAGACTCAAAACCCGACCATGGTAGAATATAGAGAGAGAATGAACGACATTCCCTATGCCTCAGTCATAGGTTCTATAAAGTATG
Organism: Secale cereale; assembly: GCA_902687465.1. Classification (NCBI taxonomy): domain Eukaryota; kingdom Viridiplantae; phylum Streptophyta; class Magnoliopsida; order Poales; family Poaceae; genus Secale; species Secale cereale. Next base: position 852,043,636 of record LR738711.1, on the reverse strand, counting down.
CCATGTTGTGTGCCAGACCTATTGTGTGCCTTGCCATGAGTTTGGCAAGGGGGTACAATGGTGATCCAGGAGTAGATCACTAGACAACGGTCAAAATTATCCTTAGTTACCTAAGAGGACTAAGGAAATGTTTCTCGGTTATGGAGGTGATAAAGAGTTCGTCATAAAGGGTTACTTCAATGCAAGATTTAACACCGAATCAGATGACTCCGAGTCTCGATCTGGATACATATTGAAAGTGGGAGCAATTAGCTAGAGTAGCTCCATGCAGAGCGTTGTAGACATAGAAATTTATAAAATACAAACGGATCTGAATGTGGCAGACCCGTTGACTAAACTTCTCTCACAAGAAACACATGATCACACCTTAGTACTCTTTGGCTGTTAATCACATGGCGATGTGAACTAGATTATTGACTCTAGTAAATCCTTTGAGTGTCTGTCGTGGAGTTGTCACGGCAGATGTCCTAAGGAAATGACTTAATTGCGGAGCCATAGCGACGTGGTTAGCTTAAAGGGGTTAAAACGGGACAAAAGACACGGGGAGTTTATACTGGTTCGGCCCCTTGCGGTGAGGGTAAAACCTAATCCAGTTTGAGGTGGAATTGCTAGGGTGTCGATTGCTAGGGAGCGAATCCACTTGCCTGGCTCTCGACCTGTTGTTTCTTACCCTAAGCCGATGCCGGGTCGTCCCCTTATATACACAGGTTGACGCCCTGCGGCCTACGGAGTCCCGGCCTGGCGACTCTTGTTACATGCCTTACAATACAAGTTAACATATACTAGTCGCCAACCCGTGCAGTTGCACGGGATAGTTACTTGGATCATGGCAACGACACGTGACGAATTTGGAATCCGAGAATACAAATTGTAATAATAAATGACACCAAAATATTACTCCCTTCATAATAACATCTTATATTATGAGATGAAAGAACTACGTTCTTAGATAATATGGCATCATCTTTATAAGTTTTGTTTTCTTTCAAGACAGCAAAAATAAATAAATAAACAAAACTAATTACTGCATGGTCACCCTAAGCATTAGTTTTTCACCCGATTTCAGAAGAACGCGGAGCCACACAATGGCTTACTTCCTTAGGTTTATTCATGTGTATACGTTTTGACTTTTATACATGTAATAATTTTACAATATTAGCATTGTTAGCAGTGGTAGTCTGAGTACAAAAATACTAAAATGTATTAACTATGGCATGCCAATTGTTCAGAGATAGCAAGATTATGACCCTTGTAATGTTATCCTATAAAAATCCATAAGAAGAAACATATACCTGTTGTGCTGGCACTTCATGTATTTCAAAATAACCGAGTAAGAAAAACATTTTGTAACCAAATAATCCACCTTATTTAACAGTTTAGGATTAAAGTAATGTTGCAAAAAAATAGGTTGGAATTAAACAAAGGAGAAAACTTATTCTATTTGGAATATAAAGAACATGAAAAGTTACAAAGAGCTGATATTGTACATATAGGCAGGACCTTATATATAACGAATTTAAATTCAATTAAAATTTAGATTTTAGATTGTATGGACGTACTACATAGGTGATTGTATTAGGAGACAAATGGTCTTGCACATCTATGTACAGACCAAGTGACAATAGGTTGCATTTTTGTTGACTAAACACGATAAGTGCTCCGTATATAGTTCTTCTAGAATTTGTTTTAGGACCCTGCCATGTGTATCCTACCATACTTTTAAGCCGGCCGGCATATTACACGATAGGTTGTTTTTATACAGGAAGAGGAAAACATGGTGGATCAACGTTTGTGGGCCTTATCTCTTCACGCATCTTTTTTTGAGGTTTTTTTTTGTCAAACTGAGTGAAACTTTGGCCAAACACGTGAGCAGTTTTTTTTAAGGTTCCCATCCCATGCATTTTTTTTCCGGAGGAATACCTGGAGAGGCCTAGCTGACTACGACTCACACGACCATAACACGTGAGGAGCCAAAATTTGTTTTTTATCTGATGAAGACCCACGGCAGTTTCGGATGATCTAGACCGTAATAATTTGGTCCCACAAGATTAACGGCTCCTAATTTCTGATTAACCTAGAAATTTCTAGGGAGTCACAAATTAGTATAGAATATAGATGGCGGTTTATACTTACAGGCCTTAAGCCGCCCTGGGCCTTGGGCCCTTTATGAATTACTCTCATTTAAACCGCCATCTTCAACATGCTTCTGGGCTTGGCCCATGAACCGCCATTGGGTAACCCGGCCCCTCCTGGGCGGGTCATATCAAATACTTATATCCCCAACATTAGGCCATAGATTGATTTGAACTTGTTCATGTCAATATTTCTTCATCTTCTCACGAGAAATTATAACCTGCCATGAGGTCAGCCCTTGAAATGGTGGTAACCCGCCATGACGTCACTTGTTACTTGCTTTTGAACGGTGCAGATCTCAACAAATCTTCCGCATTTGTTGGGATTCCGATAATCGAGGCACCTGCACTGTTACTTACGTGTTTATCCGCCTCCTCGATTCTCGCGCGTGACCCTTATCCAGTCAGCTTATAAATAGGGCCAGGGGTTCCTTTCCATTCTCTCCCCTTGCCTCTTCCTCTTCATCTCCTTCCTCGCGACGCTTCACACACCCAAGCTCCGCCGGCGCCGTCGTCCTCTGCTTCGTCCTCAGCAGCGGCCACCGCATCATCCCAACGCGACCAGATCTCTTCCGCGCGTCGCCGCCGTTCACTCGCCCAGGTGCGTTCTTGTCTTTCTTCCCCCCTTGGATCCATTAGGGTTCCCGCAAGACTCGCCGGAGTTCTTCTTCTTCTTCTGCCGTCATGACTTCCCTCTCAAACTTGATATCCCTCTGTACGATAATATTGACACTATCTCTTAGCAAATACTGTAATGCCCCATCTATGCAAAAAGATTGATTCATCTCCACACTCTGCGTCATACTGATCTTAGGTCTACCTGTTCGTCGTTTTTAACTTTATTTTCTGAACTACTATAGATCCAAAGTTTCAGCTTCAATCTGTGAAAACTGTTTGTCCCCATACTTAGCAAAATCTGCTTTCCTGAATATCTGCGCTTGTCATGGCGGCTTAACTTTCCAGCTTATAATTATTCTTATGCCATTAGGCCCCATTTAAGCCGCCATACTAAATCATATATCGTAGTCTGTTTTCCGGTTTTAATGAATCAAGTTTGAACCGGCAACAATTTTCTTTCTTTTAGGCTTCTTTGTTCACAATGCCACCGAAGACAGTCACCACGTGCAACTGGGTCCCTTCCGTCGTTACTGAGACTACGCCTGCTGACTTTGTCAAGATTGGGTACCTGCCAAAGAAATCAGTTATGCATTACTGTGCCCCTAAACCGGGCGAAGAGAGGCCTAATCCAAAGGACAATGAAGTTATTGTCTTCACTAATCACATGAACCGGGGTTTTTCACCACCCGGCTCTAAGTTCTTCCGGGACGTTCTGCATTTCTTTCAACTCCATCCACAAGATATCGGACCCAACTCCGTGTCAAATATCTGCAACTTCCAGGTCTTCTGTGAGGTGTATCATCAAGAGGAACCCAGCCTCGAGCTCTTCAGAGAGTTCTTTTACTTAAATCCCTAGAATGAATTCACCAATGGACCCAGTTTGGAACTTGGGGCCGTCTCAATTCAAAGAAGGAGAGATTCTATTTTCCCTTATGTTTGTCTGCCGAGTCACTCAAAAGACTGGAATCAAACCTGGTACTACTGCAAAGATACTTCTCCAGCTTATGAGAATCCAATGCTGGGTTACCGTGTCGAGCGTTTAGACACAAATCATCCTCTTGCTGAGAAACTTACTGCTGCAGAACGCAAAAAGCTTGCTCCTACTCTTGCAAAGGTCAGGGCCCTACTGGGAAATGGGCTAACCGGAATTGGCTTGGCCCGGTGCTGGATCGCCTGGCGAATCATTCCCTTGAGCCGTAGGACCGGCTTAATGTGCGACTATACTGGTGAGACCACAGATCCATTACGTCACAGCCCTGATTACTTAGAAGAGGATGTAATCACAGACATGACCAAGACCGTTTTAAAAGAGAGCTTGGGAGACTGCAGCAAAGTGGGTCTGAGCCCTTTCTGCAAACTTAACCCGGCACCAGAGGTGAGTCTTAACTTTAACTGTCTTTACCTTATCATTTTGATTCCCCTGTTAACTCAAACTTGCTACCTCTCGTAGGCTAAGTCGGCTTTCTGGAAGAAAACTTATGACCATGAAGCTGCTAAAAAGGCCAGAATTGTTAAAAAAGCCGCCAAGAAGGCCGTGAAAAAGACCAAAAAGAAAACTAGCGCTTATGAGCTGTTGGAAATGAACTACAACTCTGAGTCGGAGATAGTCCTTGACTCTCTTGGCTCTTATTTCAATTATCTTATTGACACTGATTATTGCCAGGACGACACTGAGGCCAGCCAGGCTGCTGATGAAGAGGTAATCACTATTTCCTCCGGCTCAGAATCTTTGCCGAGACAGAAAATCCAATGAGTAACCCGAAAAGTAAGATTTTCACACCCTTTAGCTTATTTAAATCCTCACTTTATTTTGAAGAAACATCAACATGAGAAATGGCATCAGACGCGGAACACCGGAGACGATGAATTGTCCTCCGGCTTACCGAACACTCCGATTCGCCAAAAACGTCGAAATAAGGTCTTTCCATACTCAAACTCTCTTTACCCACTGGCGGGTCTTATACGTCAACCATTGAATTCTTCTGATTCGAACTATCAGGAGACTTCTCGCTCTTCCTCTAGCGATTCATCTCAAAGTCAACTTCCGGCTTTCAAGACTGCCCCTGGGTAACAATTTCTTCCATGTTCATCTTTTCCTTGAATCTTTGCAATTTTGTATTGACTCACTTTAATCCGTGCAGTGGCCAAGCCAAACCCATTAAGAGAGCCCGGGCGAGCAAAACAACGGTTGATCCAAAAGTCATTGAGCCGGAGCAGCGAGTTTCATCAACAGATGTTCGGAGACCAACAGAGGAAACTACTCATGATGCTCCTCCTGAAATTCCTGATGCCTCTATTGGTCTTGCCAACGTCGACTCTGCAACTGCTGAACCGATGGCCCCGTCTGAACCGACAGATAACCAAATTGGAGATGTTACAATAACTAGTACCGCTTTTAGAGAGCTGGGCAATCCAACTGTTCTGGCCAAACATACTGCCAAGCAAGAACTTGTTGAGAAACGGAGAGAAAGGTTCTACACGGCTCAATATGCACAGCTAAGCAGTGGTGAACTCCTTTCTAGATATCTCAGCCAGGTTCACAGCAGTCGTGACCTTGAGATTGATATGGCGAAGCAGATGCACAAGAAGTTTGAGGTAAGACTCTTGACCAAACTATATACATCCTTCCAGCCCCCAAGTCTATTGGACATGATAGAAGTGAATATGTTGTAGACTTAGAAATAATTCACTCCTTTATGAATCGGCACACCTCTTGATAGGAAATCTGTCATTGATGAACGTTGCATGTGTAGCCCCCAAGGGCCGGCTTAATCACCATGAATGAGTCGGTCCTCTTCTTCATTGTATAGAACTTGCCTGTATACCCCTCATAAGCTGGCGGTGATGATTATTTTGCCACCGGGTTTATATAAATGCATGATAATAAAAAAGCAATATGCATTAGCCCCCAAGTGCCAAGTACTCTAGCTTGCAAAGTGCTTGGGACTTTATTGATATGAACTGGGACATAAAAAGCACGTCAGCGTCCATTAGCCCCCAAGGGCCAAGTATTCTTGCTTGCAAAGTACTTGGGACTTTATTGAAATGAATCGACATTGAAAGAACACTTCAGTATCCATTAGCCCCCAAGTGCCAAGTGTTGTTGCTTGCAAAAGGCTTGGGACTTCAATCCTTGTAACTCGGAAACTAGTTTGCTTCATATTCTCTTTGTTTATACAGGATACCACTGCTGAATTGCAATTGCAATTGGATGATGCAAAGAGCCAGCTTAAGTTTCAAGAATCTGAGACCCAGAAGGCGGAATCGAAGTTTCAATTTAGTCTTACTGAAAAGAATAAGATGAAGGCTGAATTTGAAATGAAGAAGTCTGCCTGGGCTGAAGAGAGAACCGCCTTGATGCAGAGAGCTGAAAAAGCCGAATCAACCCTTGAAAAGGTGACAACTGAACTCACCGGGTTAAAGCATCGTGTCTCTGAAATGACTTCAGCTATCTTCGGTAAGCCGCCATGTTTCAATTTGAAATTTTCTTTAAGTAACATAAACCGCCCCTGACCAATTTATGACTCGTGTAGGTAGCAGAAGCAGTAATCTTGGCAGAGAGCCACTTGTAAAGCTTAAATCCATTTACACCCTTGTGGAGCAGTTATATACTCGAGCTCAGCGCGCATTAGCTGTTGTCTCTCCATCCAACTAGGCACCAATGTTTTTTGTGGATATTTTAAAAAGACTTTCTGTTCTTCCTGCCAGAATTGATGAGATGAAGCGGTCATCTGCGAGAGCCGGTGTCGTAACAACTTTGAGTCGGGCTAAGGCGTGGCTTCCAGAGTTAGACCCAGCCGACTTAGCCACTGGTTATCCAAGCTTAAAGGAAGACGACACGGCTTTTAATCACAAGGACTTTGTTGCCTGCGTTAAGAACATCCGTCCGCTGGCCAGCCTGATTGTTAATGAAACAGACTTGTCCAAATACCAGCCGGCTTACAGTATCGAAAATCAGAAGATGACTACTCCGTCTTACAAAGTGATGGAGCTGATCCCTCCAATTAGTAAGCATGCTTTCGCCCCTAAAATTGATCCATTTGAACTTGTTGATGAAGAGGCTGAATTTGAAGCTTTGGCTGGCTACAATTGGTTGGCACAGAACTTTCAGACAGAGGAGGACGAAGAACTGGAGAAGGATAATCCGGAGACCTCAAAGCAGCAAGGCCAAGAAGAGTAAATCGTCAGGCGGTTTATGTGACTGACCTCATAGAAAAAACACTTATTTTGAATGGCTCATAGAGTCTTTGTAATAGGGTAGTTTGAACTTGAATCACGCGTGCCATCGTTCACAGCTCTGCCTTTGCAAAATATTTATTGATCCGCCAAGTGCGAAAATATCGCTTTATATGCTTGTGACAGTATTAACTTGCGTAGATCAATATACCCCTTATCCTGCACAAAAACAGAGAACATATGCCCTGACGACTTACCGCCGGGCGGGTCATTATGCCCAACCGGTGCCACTGGGGATAGGTGTCCATAACCAGGGCCGGCTTAATCATTATAGAAAATAGTCATACCTGGAAGATACGATTTAGACTGCCGGCTTTATCAGTCTTCATGCAGTTATAACCGTGTAGAGGTATTGCTCCAGAAATAAGATTTGTTATTTTCTGGCGGCTTAGAGCCGTTCATTAGGTTGGGTTGCAGAGACCCGGAGAGGCTTCAAATATGAGCCATAAGTAGAGGCAGCTTGGCCGAATTTGCAAAGAACGCAACTTTAAACGCAAAAAACTCACAAAAAGCAAAAGAACCAGAGAAAAGAGATCAAAAAACATCCGAGGCTTTTGCAGGCCGCCAAGCCAAAGGTTCTTCTTCAATGAAACTAGCCTTGGTGGCCACTGGAAGGTACGTGCGTGCTGTGAGCCGGCTCTCATAGTACCCAATCGACATTTGAACCTAGACAAGTACATGTCTTTGTTTTAAAGATAGACTTGTCTAGATTACGCGTGGTCAGAGTTGCATCTTGCATCACAGGCCGAATTATCCAAGTTTCAAGGAAGGTGGGATTTTAAGCATGGATCTATCTTGACTATTTGTAAGTCGTGCTCTCGCATGACAGCCGGCGTTTGAACCTTAGCAAGCTCGGGTCTTGGTCGAATACTCCATATAAGACTGATTGCCAAGAGTTCGCCAGGTCAATCAGGATGAACTGATGGTGTTGAAGCAGCTGGGTACAGGTAGGATGACCCACAGGTTATGCCCTCTTTGGTCGAATACGCCTATGTTTGAACATAACCCAGTCAAATGGGTAGTAACGTTATGTTCTCTTTGGTCAAATATGCCTATGTTTGAACAGGAAGCCCCCAAGTGACATACTTACGAATTATTCTCATCAAGGGTCTATGCTCGAGCTGTGCTATGCATCCAACTTTATTTGAGCCCTGTAATTTGGGAATCAAGCCTCTTGAGTAAACATGTAGGATGATGATAAGGACTTAGCCTTGAAGGAAAATGACAGAGGCCCCGAATTATCAGGGATGCCGACTTTATTATATTGTTCTAATATTTACATCATCGAACTATATACATCATGAGAGCCGTAAGCTTAAGTATAGTAAGGCCGGAGATGAGCAATATTCCACGGCCGATTAGTCTCCTCCTCTGATGTGCGTGAAACCTTGTGCTCTCGAATGTCAATCAGATAGTATGACCCGTTGTGCAGGTTCTTTCTGACGACAAAAGGTCCCTCCCAAGGTGGTGAGAGTTTATGCATATCAGTCTGATCTTGGATAAGCCGGAGAACTAAGTCGCCTTCTTGAAAGGTTCTGGTCTTGACCCGCCGGCTATGGTATCGTCGTAAATCCTGTTGATAGATTGCTGAACGAGCCGCCGCGAGATCACGCTCTTCATCCAACAAATCCAATGCATCCTGACGTGCCTTCTCATTATCGGTTTCAACATAAGCCGCCACTCGAGGTGAGTCATGACGAATATCACTGGGAAGAACCGCCTCAGCTCCATAGACCATGAAGAAGGGTGTGTAACATGTAGACTTGTTGGGTGTTGTATGATGCTCCATAACACAGAAGGTAACTCCTCCACCCAACAACCCGGCGTTCTCTTCAAAGGAACCATAAGTCGAGGCTTGATCCCTCGTAGAATCTCTTGATTGGCTCATTCCGCTTGACCATTAGACTGGGGGTGAGCCACAGAAGAAACATCAAGTCGAATATGCTCACATTGACAAAATTCCCTCATAGCACCTTTAGACAGATTAGTGCCATTATCTGTTATGATACCGTGGGGAAAACCAAAACAGAAAATCACCTTCTTGATGAATTGAACCGTTGTTTCAGCATCACACTTGCTGACTGGTTCTGCCTCAATCCACTTGGTAAACTTGTCCACTGTCACCAAAAGGTGGGTTTTCTTATACTTGGACCTCTTGAAGGGCCCAGCCATATCAAGCCCCCAAGTCGCAAACGCCCAAGTTATTGGGATCATCCTCAACTCTTGAGCCGGAACATGAGCGCACCGTGAATATTTCGGACAACCGTCACATCTGTTGACCAAGTCCTCAGCATCAGCATGAGCCGTCAGCCAATAGAACCCGTGACGAAAAGCTTTGGCCACAAGAGATTTAGAGCCGACGTGGTGACCACAATCTCCTTCATGGATCTCCCGCAGGATCTCACAGCCTTCCTCGGGCGAGACACAGCGTTGAAACGCCCCTGTAACACTGCGATAGTGCAATTCTCCGTTGACAATCGTCATTGACTTAGACCACTGGGTTATTTGTATGGCCAAGATTTTATTCTCAGGTAACTCACCCCGGGTCATATAAGCCAAATACGGAACCGTCCAGTCAGGTATAACATGAAGAGCCCCCACCAATTGCGCCTCCGGGTCAGGAATAGCAAGGTCCTCCTCTGTGGGTAATTTGACAGATGAGTTAAGCAAAACATCCAAAAAGGTGTTGGGCGGCACCGGCTTACGCTGAGATCCTAACAGGCTTAAGGCATGAGTCGCCTCATTCTTCCTCCGATCAATATGCTCAACTTGGTAACCCTTGAAGTGACCCGCAATAGCATCGACCTCTCGCCGATAAGCCGCCATGAGTGGGTCCTTGGAATCCCAGGTGCCAGAAACCTGCTGAGCTACCAGATCTGAATCGCCGAAGCATCTTACCCGGCTTAAGTTCATCTCCTTGGCCATCCGAAGACCATGGAGCAAGGCCTCATACTCAGCTGCATTATTAGTACATGGGAACATCAACCAGAGAACATAAGAAAATTTATCACCTCGCGGGGCGGTTAAGAAAACTCCATCCCCCGAGCCTTCTAACTGTTTGGATCCATCAAAGTGAATAGTCCAGTATGTGTTATCCGGCTTTTCCTCAGGCGTCTGCAGTTCCGTCCAGTCATTGATAAAATCCACGAGCGCTTGCGACTTGATGGTCGTCTGAGGCGCATACTTTAAACCATGAGGCCCAAGCTCAATGGCCCACTTGGCCACTCGTCCTGTGGCTTCTCTGTTTTGGATGGTATCCCCTAAGGGAGCAGAACTCACCATCGTAATAGGATGACCCAGGAAATACTGCTTGAGCTTCCGGCTTGCCATGAAGACCCCATATACCAGCTTCTGCCAATGTGGATACCTCTGTTTGGACTCAATGAGCACCTCGCTGATATAATAAACCGGCCTTTGAACCGGATACTCCTTGCCAGCATCTTTCCTTTCCACCACAATCGCCACGCTGATAGCCCTGCTATTTGCAGTAATATATAATAATAAAGGCTCCTTGCCAATGGCGGCCTCAAGAACCAGTGGCTCAACCAATTGCTTCTTGAGTGCCTCGAACGCCTCGTCAACAGCTTCACTCCAGACAAAGTCATCTGTCTTTTTCATCATCTGATACAGAGGGATGGCCTTTTCACCTAGGCGGCTTATGAACCAGCTCAAAGCTGCTATCCGTCCTGCCAAACGCTGGACATCATTGATACACTTTGGTCTTGCCAAGGAGGTGATAGCCTTGATTTTCTCTGGGTTAGCCTTGATGCCTTGCTTAGAGACCAAAAAACCCAAAAGCTTCCCTGCTGGAACACCAAACACACACTTGGTCGGGTTAAGCATCATCTTGTACACCCGGAGATTGTCAAACGTTTCCTTTAAATCGTCGATCAGGGTCTCCTTCTTTCTGGATTTCACCACAATATCATCCACATAAGCATGAACATTACGTCCGATCTGGCCGTCCAGGCAATTCTGTACACGCCGCTGGTAAGTCGCCTGGGCACTCTTGAGCCCGAAAGGCATAGACACATAGCAGAAGGCTCCAAACGGAGTGATGAAAGTCGTCTTCTCCTGGTCCTTAACTGCCATCTTGATCTGATGATACCCAGAATATGCATCCAAAAAGCTCAGACGCTCACAACCCGCCGTAGCATCAATGATCTGATCAATACGAGGGAGGGCGAACGGGTCAGCTGGGCAAGCCTTGTTTAAATCCGTGTAATCCACACACATTCGCCAAGTGTCGTTCTTCTTAAGCACCAAAACCGGGTTAGCCAACCACTCAAGATGAAAAACTTCAACGATGAACCCGACCGTCAAGAGCCGGTCCACCTCTTCACCAATGGCCTTCCGTCTCTCCTCGTTAAAACGGCGAAGAAACTGTCTGACCGGCTTATATTTCGGATCAATATTGAGAGTGTGCTTAGCGAGTTCTCTCGGTACACCCGGCATGTCTGAAGGCTTCCATGCAAAGATGTCCCGGTTCTCACGGATGTACTCGATGAGCGCGCTTTCCTATTTCAGATCCAGGTTAGCACTGATGATGAACTGCTTAGATGAATCACCGGGAACAAAGTCAACCATCTTGGAGTCATCCGCGATTTAAATTTCAGCAAGGGGTCATGCTCCGTAGTTGGCTTCTTCAAAGACGTCATATCTGTCGGGTCAACCTTATCCTTGTAGAACTTGAGTTCCTCTGTGGCACAGACTGACTCTGCGTAAGCCGCACCGCCCTCTTCACACTCCACGAATATCGTGCGACTCCCATGCACTGTAATGGTCCCCTTGTGACCAGGCATCTTAAGCTGCAGATAAACATAAAATGGCCTTGCCATGAATTTAGCGTAAGCCGGCCTCCCAAACAGAGCATGATAAGGGCTATGGATCCTAACAACTTCAAATTTCAGAGTCTCCGTCCTGGCATCATATCCATCCCCAAAAGTTACCTGCAGATCAATTTTGCCCACCGGGTACGCCGACTTACCAGGCATGACTCCATGAAAAACAGTGTTGGATGGTCTAAGTTTCTTGTCAGTCAATCCCATATGACGGAAAGTATTATAGTAAAGGATATTGATGTTGTTGCCTCCGTCCATGAGTACTTTAGTGAATTTATATCCCCCAACCTGAGGTGCCACCACCAAAACCAGCTGACCCGGATTATCAACTCGGGGTGGGTGATCCTTGCGGCTCCACACAATGGGTTGCTCAGACCATCGTAAGTAACGGGGAACTACCGGCTCAACAACATTCGCCGCCCTTTTATGAAGCTTCTGGTCCCGCTTGCACAAACTTGTGGTAAAGACGTGGTACTGCCCACTGCTCAATTGCTTCGGGTTACTCTGATAACCGGACTGCTGCTGATTCCCTTGACTGTTCTGCTGGTTGTTGCCGCCTTGATTTCCTTGGCCCTGAAACCTGGAGTTTGAGCCGCCGCCTCCATGACCCGGACCATGAAAACCGGACCTTGAACCGTCGTTTGGTCCATAGTTGTTCTGGATAGACTCCCTGTAATACCTCATGATGCTGCAATCTTTCCACATATGGGTAGCCGGCTTTTCGTCTGTTCTGTGCTTTGGACATGGCTGATTCACCACCTCATCAATGTTATATCTTTGAGGTGGCTTCCCCTTGCGACGCTAGTTAAAATTCCGTGCCCAAGTATTAGCTACAAAAGCGTAAGCCTTGCGCTTGTTGCCACTATTCTGATTGGCCAGGTTACACTAATGTCCTCCCGGGTCATTACTATTCTTTCCCTTTCCTGGTCTTTCAGCCTCAGACTCAGGGTCCTTGGTACTATCAGAGTCGGCATATTTGACAAGAGCCGCCATGAGCTCCCCCATATCGTCACAATGACGCTTAAGCCGCCCCAACTTCAGCTTGAGCGGAAGGAACCGGCAATTTTTCTCCAACGTCAAAATCGCGGATCCGGCGTTGATCTTATCTGAAGAATGCATAATAGTTGAGACCTGGCGCACCCAACTGGTCATCGATTCACCTTCGTTATGAACGCAAGAGTCTAGATCCTCAATTGACGTTGGTTGCTTGCATGTATCCTTGAAATGCTTGATAAACTTGGCCTTCAGCTCTACCCATGACCCAATGGAATTGATGGGCAATCATTTCAACCAGTTACGAGCTGTGCCTTCCAGCATCATGGTGAAATACTTAGCGCGCGTGGCTTCACTAACATCCAGCATCTCCATAGCCATCTCATAACTCTCTATCCAAGCCTCAGGGGGCTGATCTGTTGTGTAGTTAGGCACCTTACGAGGGTCCTTGAAATCCTTGGGCAACCGCTCATTCCCTATAGCCGCCGTTAAGCACGGTACACCCCAAGCTCTAGAAGTTCTGCCTGTCTCTACTGAGGTTGCTGGGTAATATGGCGCCGGCTGACGATCGGCCGCCTGAGCCGCCAGCTCGGCCTCCCAGCGCATTCTGCCCTGATCCACTAAGTCTTGTGCATTGACGTCATGCCGCGCCGGGTTATGCCCACGAGGCGGGTTACGGTGCCGCTATGTGCTTGAAACCTCAGGCGAGTCAACATGCCTGCTATAGCTGGCACTTGGACGGGGGGTTGAGTGAATCCGGTCCCGACTATAAGAATAAGCATGTTGCTGCTGAAGTGTTGTCTGAAGAAGTTCCTGGGCCCTCTGGGTCTCCACTGCCACTAGAATTTCACCCTCGATTGGTAAAGCCGCCAATCTCGTCGCTGCTGCTATCATGTTATCCAGGGGTTGGAATAATGACCCGCCGGTGTCGCCGGGTAATGAGGTGTCGGGCGGTTTTGACTTGCATACAGAGAACATGCCATACGCTGGTGAACCGGCCCACCGGCCCTAGGTACTTGAGCCATCCGGTTTGCCCCCGGCGGGCTACTGCCCCCCGCTCCAGCTGTGTTGAAAAGATTCCTCGGCTCATAAACGAAAGACACACGACTCTGTTGCCTTCTCCTTATGACCTCATTAGCAGCATTCTGATCCACCGAGAGCCGGTAAGAATCCGCTTGAATCCGCTGAGCCCGGGCGTCCAAAACAGCCCATTCCGTAGTCATCCTGGTGTTCTCCGCCGCCGGGTCTTCATTTGCTTGCGCTATCTCCTGTCGCAGCTTGTCCACTTCTGCCTTGTGTTGGTCCTGGTTCTCTGGGGTTACCTCCGTCCCCATCAGAGTCGTTAGAACCTCCAACAGATCTGTCAAGACTTGAGTCGGCAGGCGTGTTGATCCGCCCGCGCCTACTGCAGTTGCTGTCGCGCTGGGTGTTATGGCCCCGACGACGGTCGAGCCGAGAGCCGGTTGGGTACTAGTCATGAAAATTGTCGCCCTGCTCGGCGGCTCACAGGGGTCCGGAATACTGCTACCATCGGACCAGCCCCCAAGACGTCTGCTCTGCATCTGATACATTGAGTTAGTCTCACGTGTGGACGACTCACCGTCGGAGAGGACGACCATCTCACCGCGAGATCCAGAACCTCCAGCGCCCTGGATGTATCCAACAAAGGTACGCTTCACGGCGGGCTGAACCTGGGCGGGTCGCGCATGCTAAGCCGTCTCGATGATGCTGGTGCTGGTGTCCGGCTCAGGGCCCGATTCGCTGATCTTGCCGATGAAGACGTGAATTCAGCCGAAGGGGGCCTGGTACCCGTACTCAATTGAGTCGCGTCGGGACCCCAGCCTGCATCGTCGATGTAGAGCTTGTCGCGACGACTCTTGGTCATCCGGCCCACAGCGTAACCCTTGAGCCCTTCGAAGTTGCCATTCAAGAACTCGAAACCACAGGCTGCAGGCCCCACGGTGGGCGCCAACTGTCGTGGAGTTGTCACGGCAGATGTCCTAAGGAAAGGACTTAATTGCGGAGCCATAGCGACATGCTTAGCTTAAAGGGGTTAAAACGGGACAAAAGACACGGGGAGTTTATACTGGTTCGGCCCCTTGCGGTGAGGGTAAAACCTAATCTAGTTTGAGGTGGAATTGCTAGGGTGTCGATTGCTAGGGAGCGAATCCGCTTGCCTGGCTCTCGACCTGTTCTTTCTTTCCCTAAGCCGCTGCCGGGTCATCCCCTTATATACATGGGTTGACACCCTGCGGCCTACGGAGTCTCGGCCGGCTCATACAATCGTGTTCGGCCTGGCGACTCTTGTTGCATGCCTTATAATACAAGTTAACATATATGGCGGTTTATACTTACAGACCTTAAGCCGCCCTGGGCCTTGGGCCCTTTATGAATTACTATCATTTAAACCGCCATCTCAACATGTTTTTGGGCTTGGCCCATGAACCGCCATTGGGTAACCCGGCCCTCCTGGACGGGTCATATCAAATACTTATATCCCCAATAGTGTTGGTCACATGGCGATGTGAACTATGGGTGTTAATCACATGACGATGTGAACTATCAGTGTTAAATCACATGGCGATGTGAACTAGATTATTGACTCTAGTGCAAGTGGGAGACTGAAGGAAATATACCCTAGAGGCAATAATAAAGTTGTTATTTAATATTTCCTTATATCATGATAAATGTTAATTATTCATGCTAGAATTGCATTAACCGGAAACTTGATACATGTGTGGATACATAGACAAAACATCGTGTCCCTAGTAAGCCTCTAGTAGACTAGCTCGTTAATCAAAGATGGTTAAGTTTCCTAACCATAGACATGTGTTGTCATTTGATGAACATGATCACATCATTAGGAAAATGATGTGATGGACAAGACCCATCCGTTAGCTTAGCATAATGATCATTCAGTTTTATTGCTATTGCTTTCTTCATGTAAAATACATGTTCCTCCCACTATGAGATTATGTAAGTCCCGGATACCGGAGGAATGCCTTGTGTGCTATCAAACGTCACAACGTAACTGGATGATTATAAATATGCTCTACAGGTGTCTCCGAAGGTGTTTGTTGGGTTGGCATAGATCGAGATTAGGATTTGTCACTCCGAGTATCGGAGAGGTACCTCCGGGCCCTCTCTGTAATGCATATCATAAGAAGCCTTGCAAGCAATGTCACTAATGAGTTAGTTGCGGGATGATGCATTACGAAACGAGTAAAAAGACTTACCGGTAATGAGATTGAACTAGGTATGAAGATACTAACGATCGAATCTCGGGAAAGTAACATACCGATGATAAAGGGGATAACGTATGTTGTCATTTCGGTACGACCGATAAAGATCTTCGTAGAATATGTGGGAGCCAATATGACCATCCAGGTTCCTCTATTGGTTATTGGCTGGAGAAGTGTCTCGGTCATGTCTACATAGTTCTCGAACCTGTAGGGTCCACACACTTAACGTTCGATGACGATATTGTATTATATGAGTTATGTGATTTGGTGACCGAATGTTGTTAAGAGTCTCGGATGAGATCACGGACATGACGAGGAGTCTCGAAATGGTCGAGATGTAAAGATTGATATATATGACGATGATATTCGAACACCGGAAGTGCTTCGGGATGCACCGGGTACTTATTGGGTCACCGGAAGGGGTTCCGGCACCCCCAACAAAAGATATTGGCCCTATGGGCCAAGAGGGGAAACATGCCAGCTACATAGGGGCTGATGCGCCCCCCATATGGGTTGGTCAATTTGGAGAAGGAAATGGGAAGGTGAAAAAGGAAAAAAGGAATAGGATTTTCCATTCCCCATCTTCCCTTCCTAATCCGAATAGGAATAGGAGAGAGGACCCCAAGTAGGATTCCTCCTACTTGGGGCGCGCCCCTTGGCTGCCTCTCCTCCCCTCCAACCTATATATACATGGGGAGGGGGTGCCTAGAACACACAGCTATTGTTAGCTGTGTGCGGCGCCCCCCTCCACAGTTTACGTCTCCGGTCATATTCTCGTAGTGCTTAGGCGAAGCCCTGCGCGGATCATTTCACCATCATCGTCACCACGCCGTCGTGTTGACCGAACTCATCTACTTCCTTGACACCTTTGCTGGATCAAAAGGACGAGGGACGTCATCGAGCTGAACATGTGCAGAACTCGAAGGTGTCGTACGTTGGGTGCTTGATCGGTCGGAGCTAGAAGAAGTTTGACTACATCAACCGCATTGTCAAACGCTTCCGCTTTCGGTCTACGAGTATACTTCGACACACTCTCCCCTTCTCGTTGCTATGCATCTCCTAGGTAGATCTTGCGTGAGCGTAGTAATTTTTTTGAAATTGCATGCTACGTTTCCCAACATATATACCACCTCACCAAAATGTACAGACTATAAGATAGTTTTTAAACCCTAACCACACAAAATATACATCGTCATCGTCGCCGTCCAGGATCACGCACGTCGTCGCCACCAGCAGAAGCAGCACTAGTAGTAGTGCTTGCGCAGGCCTGCCCTTGGCCAGAGCACCCTGTGGGCTTCTCCCGTGGCAACAAACCCAACACCCTGGGGTTTGTTGTCCAGCAGGTGGCTGAGAGCCACAATGAGAGCCTCTGGGCTAAAGCCAATCTGCTCCATGACGGCGCTGTAGAGCTCAGGGTGGATGTCCACACTCTTGCTCTCCCTGATGGCAGTGGCCACCTCCTTCACTGCCTCAGTCATGCCGTTGAAGACGTTGAGCTCCTCGTCCATGAAGCCTGCCCGCTTCCTCTTCCTTTCAAGCACTTCCTTCTCAGGAGTATCAATGTTGATGCTCTCTGGATCGAGGTTGTCTGGATACTCGGGCATCGGCAAGGCCAGCGGCTGACCCGAGCCCATGGCAAGCTTGCCGGTTGCCAGCCCGAAGGAGAAGATCTTGCCGGTTGGGGAGTTGTGCGGAAGCGAGGAGGCGCGGCGGCGACCGGCGGCGGCGGCGTTGGGTGGGAGGGCGGCGGTGATCGGTGGCGGTGCGATGGAGGCGCGGCGACGACGGCTAGGTCTAGGAAGGACCTGCGATAAATACCATGTGGAAGACACGAATAGGACGTGCAACGCAATGCACTGACCGGTGCACCGGGCACATATATATATGATGTATATGATGGGGTACAACCTCAACTATACATGGAACTAAAAGATGAGCCCAAGACATAATATACACGTACACAATATATCCAACACAATCTATGTATAATCTATCATCTTCACAGGTACGGCGAATGGCGGCACACTGACAAGCGATCATCCGTGACGCAGCCAACACTGACTTGTTGATCTGGTCCCTTTTTTATATCTTCGTTGGCCGCCATATTTGGCCATCCGACCGACGTTCAGGAAACGGAGCGAGATCCAAGTTCAAACGCGAGAATCAGCAAATCTGCGAACTCCACGGAAAGGATCAACAGCAAGCATCTAGCAGCTGGGAAATCCTGCCCTCCGTTGCCAAAGCTTTACTTTGCTGAGACGGAGGCCACGGCCGGCGGCAAGATGCACGTCGTGATGCTGCCATGGCTGGCCTTCGGCCACGTGCTCCCCTTCACGGAGTTCGCCAAGCGCGTCGCCCGGCAGGGCCACCGGGTCACCCTCCTCTCCACGCCGAGGAACACCCGCCGCCTCATCGACATCCCGCCGGGCCTCGCCTGCCTCATCCGCGTCGTGGACGTCCCGCTTCCACGCGTCGACCGCCTTCCGGAGAACGCCGAGGCGACCATCGACCTGCCATCCGACGACCTCCGCCCGTACCTGCGCCGCGCCTACGACGCTGCCTTCGAGCGCGAGCTCTCGCAGCTACTCCAGGAGGAAGAGGAGGCGGGATCGAGGCCGGACTGGGTCCTCGTCGACTACGCGTCGTACTGGGCGCCCGCGGCCGCGGCGAGGCACGGCGTGCCGTGCGCGTTCCTCAGCCTGTTCGGCGCCGCGGCGCTCAGCTTCTTTGGTACCCCTGAGACGCTTCTTGGCCTCGGGAGGCACGCCAAGACGGAGCCGGCGCACTTGACGGTCGTCCCCGAGTACGTCCCGTTCCCGACCACCGTCGCGTACCGCGGCTACGAGGCGCGCGAGCTGTTCGAGCCGGGCATGGTTCCGGACGACTCCGGCGTGTCTGAGGGCTACCGGTTCGCCAAGACTATCGAAGGGTGCCGTCTCGTGGGCATCAGGAGCAGCTCGGAGTTCGAGCCGGAGTGGCTCCGGCTGCTCGGAGAGCTCTACGGTAAGCCAATGATCCCGGTCGGCCTGTTCCCCCCGGCGCCGCAGGACGACGTCGCCGGCCACGAGGCGACGGTGCGCTGGCTGGACAGACAGGCGCCAAACTCCGTCGTGTACGCGGCCTTCGGCAGCGAGGTGAAGCTGACGAGCGCGAAGCTGCAACAGATCGCTCTCGGCCTGGAGGCGTCCGGGCTGCCGTTCATTTGGGCGTTCAGGGCGCCAACCAACGCCATCTCTGGCGGCCTGCCCGAGGGCTTTGAGGGGCGAGTCGCCGGCCGCGGAGTCGTGTGCCGAGGCTGGGTGCCGCAGGTGAGGTTCCTGGCCCATGTATCAGTCGGGGGTTTCCTGACACACGCCGGCTGGAACTCGATCGCCGAGGGCCTGGCGCACGGCGTGAGGCTGGTGCTGCTGCCGATGGTGTTCGAGCAGGGCCTCAACGCCAGGAACCTGGTAGACAAGAAGGTCGGCGTTGAGGTGGCACGGGATGAGCAGGACGGGTCGTTTGCCGCCGACGACATCGCGGCGGCTCTGAGGAGGATAATGGTGGAAGGCCAAGGGGAACAGTTCGGGGCCAAGGTGAAGGAGATGGCCAAAGTGTTTGGAGACGACGAGGAGAATGATCAGTGCGTGCGAGATTTTCTCAGGCACCTGTCGGAGCACGGCAAAAAGAACCAAGAACAGGCCTGAAACTTTCAAATATCATCAACTATCTTTCAGTGAAGTGAAGCATGCTACATGTGATTTCCAAAAGCGATCGCCATTACAAATTTACAACCCCATAAACCGTGCTATTCCTTTTGACAGGAAAACTCAACAGGGGTGTGTGTACAACCAAAAGGTCAAAATTAGCGGCACATAACCGGTCCCTTCCAGCCAAAATCGTCTGTCACACCGCACCAAAATCCACCAGATCATCGTCACCCGCTGTCACCGGTGGCTGAGTTCACCAAATATGTTGAAAACATCGTAAGGGCGATAAATGTACCTTTCACCGTGGAAGCCCCAGCAGAGTCCTTGTTCTGTGCACGAACAAATCCCGGGATTTCCACATTGCAGGAAGGTGCCCTAAGACCGTGGCAAACGATAGCTGCGCCACGGCATCCTTCTTACCGAGTGACACCATTGGCATTGTTGTCGAATGTTTATATTTCAATAGCTTGCTGTCTTTAGCCCCATGCATCAAAAGCTTTATGTTTTTGGAGACTATCATGGCATGCCTCTGCACGAAATATCCTTGCTCGGGCTCCTGCAACAAAGCATATTTCTTTACAGGTCAGAACTTTCGAAAACCACATGTGCAGTAATATATTGACCAAGAAATTAGTGATACTATGAACGCATCTGGGCTAACTGCTTTAATTTAGGTGGAAGTTCGATAGCAGAAATGGAAGTACAGTATGAACTTACCGGAATGTCAATGATATCACCAGCAGCAAAAATATTAATTTGTCCTTTCACTCTTAGATTTGCATCAACCATCAATCTTCCATCATTGTCCAAGCAATCTTTCAGCTCAGAATCTCTAATCCATGATGAGCTCAGTGGTCTGTCGAGGCACGAGAAGTGGCAATCAGCCGTTATCTCTATCCCCGACAATGTCCTGTAGAGCCTGTCTCCCTCCGACATGGACTCTAGGTCGACTGACTGCTCCAAATAAACTTCAACGTTCTTTGATCTCAGCCAACGCAGTGCCTTACCACCAGCTTTTTGACCAACAGATTCCAACAATCTTGGTCTATCATGAACCAGTGTCACCTTCTTGTCTGGATAATTCACAGCTATTTCAGCAGCAAGCTCAACGCCTGATGGCTCACCCCCAATAATAAGAATCGAATCCGAATATTTTATCTTCACATTATCTGGAAATGTAGATGAGATCAGATATTCAAGAGCTAACAATATCCATTGCAAACAAGAAACCGTACACAGGAAACATTCACCATGTCGTATGTTATAGTAAATTACATTTTGAAAGGGTACACAATAGCCTGGATTGATTGTAGGCTTGTGTCTAAGCACCGAGTTATGACAGTTGTTTGATATGTGCTAGAGTAGACACGTCCATTAGAAAATAAGTAAGTCATATTTGTTTTTGTAGAGACATTTTTGTTGCTACATATAACACATATCAAACGATATGGGTTTTACTTCTCCAACGAGTGAGGCGTACATATTATTTTATCTGGTTTCTCTAAATAACTATAAGTGCATCTAAATGATAGACAAGTGGATATAAAAAATAAACTTATGAAAAGAAAGCAACAATTGGATGAGCATGGTGGCTTGCCTTCTTGAAACTGTTCTAGTCTGTCTCTCCTGTTCCGTGGACACTGATTTGTGTGACCTGTGGCTATGACAAGGTATGTGTACTCCACCAAACGACCCTCTGCTGTGATCACAGCCTCTCCGCTTACATCAGCAGCAGAGGCGGTAATGACTTGACCGCTCAAGTAATCACTGTGGTTAATTAATGATTTCTCGGCAACAGATGGCTCCACCTTTGATCTCATGTTAGTCCATGGAATTTCAAGGTACTCCTTCCTATAATCAAGCAAAAGAAAGGCAAAAATATATTTTGGTACAGATGAAGAGAGTACAACTTGGGGTTATGCACTTATGCTAGCATTCTCCAGATATTGCTCTCGAGAAAAAGCATTCTCCAAATATGTTAAAAAAGATTAGGGGCTTGCTCGGCATTCCTCCATTGGAAATTATGACTTGTGAGTTTAAAGCACACATGGTGCGAAGCTGACGAGTGACGACGAACATAGACCATTTCTTTAAGACTACATAACCACTACAATTGTAAGTGGTTAAGGCTCACTGTTATTTATTACCCAATCAAGTCACATGCACCGAAGGAGTGAAGGTAGACAAATCCGTCGCCATTAAGTTCGTATGGACATCTCAAGCAGGATGTGACATAAAATAAATCGGGTTGTTGAAACAAAATCTGGATGGAGATATTATTTTAAAGGGACTATTTTTGTTACAAATTTGCCCCTACTAACTACTAATGTGTCTGCCTTAAATGTTCACAAACATCTTTATAAGGAGTATATCAACCAAGGCCCCCAAGGTGATGTCTAATGTGGTAACTACAAGATGTTCTATACATAACAGGTAACCAAAGTCTATTCCCACCTCCGTTTTAAAAACATCACACCACTTTTTTTGACTCATTCATTTTGTTTTGGATTCTAATAACCGTTTTTCTATATACTGTGAGGGCAAAATAGACGATAACCCCCCAGTTCGTACCCCTTTGATCATAAACCCCCCTTTTGTGTCACTGACATGTGGGACCGGACCCCACATGTCAGTGACACAAGGGGGGCATATGATCAAAGGCGCACGAACTGGGGGGGGG
>LR738711.1:852006678-852021130 GCA_902687465.1 Secale cereale | reverse complement strand
GGGGGGGGGTTATCATCAAATGCTACTGTGAGCACCCAATGTAGTACAAAGTAAAGTAACACAGGCTTGGAAACAGTGACGGATATTCCTAGGCGATTCATAAGGTTCTGTTTCAATGTGGAAGTAGTGGAGTAACTGAATATCTGCATCGAGTCGATCAAGACTTCACCCCAAAAAAGTAAAAAAATGATCACTATTATCAGAACATATGCAGATATACAGGTCAAATCTTCCCGACACCATGAAATGTTGAACAGCGGGATTTTAGATACTTATTGGTGAAAAAAACTGGCGAGGGCTCTGATCCCAGGAAACTAATTCTGTTTTGAACAGTCCAGCAAATAAATTCCTATTCAACAAGTGAAAGATCAATCCAGCAAATCACAACTGATTCTTATTTAGCAAATCAACATCTCATATTCTCGACCAATCTAGCAGGGATTATATTCAGGCAGAACAAATGTTACAAGTTATCTGAATCAAAGGGTTAATGGATGAATTTACATAGGAAGTAATCAGCAATGAGCACAGTTACATCAAGCACGCCACAGTTTCGGCACCAGCTTATGAACAATCTCACGATATGACTCATCGGTTAGCCATAGTTTTGGGGATAAATTGTTGCATCGGCAAATCCAATAGTAACAGAAGTAAACAGGTGTAAGAAGATATGTGCAGAGAGAGCGGCCGAAAGGGGCTGATTTGATGCTTACGGATCGATTATGACGACGTCGGCGTAGCTCTGGAGGGATTTGGCGATGAGCGCGCCGGCAACGCCACCACCGACAACCACCACGACCGCCCGCCGGCTCTCGTAAGGATGGATCCATCCGGCACCGCCGGCCATCGACCACGGCCGGCGAGCGGAGGAGCGGAAGGAGTAGGGGGCGGTAGGCAGCGGCGGCTCCCGGTGGTGGCGAGTGCTGCCTCGGACGGGAGGCCGGGGTCGCCATTCTTAGGCAATGGGGGCTCTGGTGCCTTCGCCGCGCGCGAAGCGGGGATTGCCGATGGCTCCCGCGACCACGAGGATCACAACTGGACCCCTATTTTCCCGGTGAAATCAGAAGCGAAGGTTTGCGTCTCCTGTTGCTGCCACATCTCTCGGGGCATCTTCTTTGATTAAAGTAAAATGCTTTCTAAAAAGAATTTGATTGATTTACATTTTCTGGATTTTTCTACATGCACCGTTTGATTTAGGCCACTGTTACGGATCAGCCGGATGATTTTTCTGCGCAGCCATCACATTTTCCCCCGCAGCCGTTGCCCGTTGGATTCGCATTGAAGAAGCAACATGAGAGCATCTCCAACAGCCGCGCTATACTAGCGCCGCGTCCGCAAAAAACGTCATTTTAGCGCGCGCGCAACGTGTCGGATAGCTCCAGCGGGCGCGCAAAAAACGCGCGCGCGCTAAAACGAGTTGGGCGCGCTGGTGAATGCCCCATCCCGCGCTGTTGATTTGGTGCGTTCACTTCCGCGCGCGGCACACTCTCGCGCGCGCGCGAACTCTCCTTTCTTCTTTCTTCCACCCCCGCGCGCCGGCTCTCCCGCGCTCGTTCCTCCCGCGCTCGCTCCCCATCCGGCCGCGCCGCCGCCGCCGCTCACGCCCCCGGCGACCTCTTCCCCGGCCTATCCCGGCGCCGCCCCCGCGCCCGCCGGCGACTCGCGCTTCCCGGTCTGCCTCCGCTGGCGCCCGCCTCCCGCGCCCGCCGGCGACCGTTCAGGCGCTTCGCCGGCCTCCCCGCGCCGCTGCGCTTCCGCCCCACCCCCTCCTAGTCCGACCGGACCTCGCGCGCCTCCGACGTCCGAAGAACAGCGCCCGACGGCTCGCTTCCGCGCCGCGCCCGCAAGGTGTTCGACAAAAAACCTACAAGGTATGTATTGCTCCAAACTGAATTTGGTGCATATTTTGAATTGTAGTTTTGATAGTATAGTATTGAACATTGTAGATGAGTTCGTCGCATGATTCATCCGAAGATGAATTTGATATGGAAGAGGAGGAGGATCTTGCAATGATCATAGCAATGCATATCAATAAAAAACCGAAGCACGGTGGTTCGGTTATAGGTCGGGAAAAAATTTGGAGAGATAGGATTGATGCCCATAACAGATTGATGAAGAACTATTTCGTGGAGAATCCCACATACCCGGAGTCATATTTTCGTCGCCGGTTTAGGATGAGCACAGACTTGTTCAAGCGCATTGCAGAGAAACTAGCGATTCATGACCGTTTTTTCCAGCAAAGGAGGAATGCTGCTGGAGAGCTCGGGCATAGCACCTTTCTGAAGGTGACAGCCGCTTTGCGTATGTTGACATACGGTATACCGGCCGATCTAGTTGATGATCACTTGGCTATGGGTGAGAGCCAAGCCATCATGTGTGTCAAGCGCTTTGCAGTGGGAATTGTGCAAGTGTTTGGCGAGGAGTATTTGAGATCTCCCACTGTTGAAGACGTCGCAAGGCTATTGGCGATGAACAAATCTCGCGGCTTTCCTGGCATGCTTGGCTCAATAGATTGCATGCATTGGAGTTGGAAGAATTGTCCAAAGGCATGGCATGGGCAATTCCACGACCAAAAAAAGGGTTCCACTATAATCCTTGAAGCGGTGGCCGATCAGGAGACTTGGATATGGCATGCATTCTTTGGAATGCCTGGATCTTTGAATGACATCAATGTTGTCAACCGGTCACCACTGATGAATAAGATTGCGAATGGTGAGTTGCCACCGGTTCAGTTTGTAGCAAATGGCCATACGTACAACTATGGCTATTATCTAGCGGATGGCATCTATCCAAAGTGGCAAACCTTCGTGAAGCCGTTGAAAAAGCCAGAAGGTAAGAAAAATCTTGATTTCCACAATGCTCAGGCAGCTGCTAGAAAAGATGTTGAGAGAGCATTAGGGATTTTGCAAGCCCAATTTGCTATTGTGAGAGGACCGGCTAGATTTTGGGATCAAAAAATGCTTTGGTACATCATGCACGTTTGTGTGATCATGCACAACATGATCATCGAGAATGAGCGTGGCCAAGATTTAGACTACTCACAGTATGAGCTCTTGGGACATCCCGTGCGAGTGCGACGGAGGGCTGAAAGGGTAGCCCGTTTTGTTGCCTCCTATCATGCCATTCGGCGTCCCGCAACGCACAATGATCTTCAGAAGGATCTGATTGAAGAGTGGTGGGCATGGCATGGACAACAACGAGCATGATTTCATTGCATTTTATATATTGTATTGTTCATGAACTATTGGTTGTGTTTATTTATTGCATTATTTGTTGTACTGAACGATAAAACTATTTGTTTCAGTTGTAAACTATTTATTGTTGATTTATTTTGTTTGTTTGATCGTTTTTCTTCTATTTGTTGAACTGTATATGTGCTTTGCGCGCGCTGCATTTTTGCGCACCGCTGGAGCGGCGCGCGCGCTGCATTATAGCGCTGCTGCTGGAGCCAGCGCTGCGCGGCGCGGAAAAACAGCCTAAGCGCGCGCGGTATATGGTTTTTTTGGGCGCGGCGCTAAGCGCGCCTGTTGGAGATGCTCTGAGTCGCTGCTTTCGCTTTCGCTTCCGCAGCGCCACGCGGCTTCGCAAGCAGGAGCCGCATCCCGCACCCCTCGTCGGCGGAGTTGTGCGTTCGGCAGCAATGGCAGCGCCAACACCAGCGGTAGTGCTTCAACGCAGCTCCAGCGGACTGTCGCAGCTTCGGCCATGCGCCATTGCAGCACCAACACTGGCACGCGATGCTCCAACCCAGCGCCGACGGCCCTTCGCAGCTCCGGCCATGCTTCATTGCAGCCGTGGCCCCGACATGCAGTGCTCCAACGCAACCTCGGCGGTGATCGGTGAAGCTCCATTGCAGCACGCGACGGCCTCGACGAAGCTTCATTGCAACACCGGAGGCCACCGGCGAAGCTCCATCGGCGGTGACGGGTGTTGTGACGCAGCGCGTGGCGACGACGACGGAAAGCTGAGATGTGGCGCCGCCGACGGCCATGGCGGATGCTGCGATGCAGCGTTGGCGTCGATGGGTACTACGATGCATCTCAGCGGCCATGGCGGAAGCTCCCCGACGCAATGTGCAACGACGACGGCGAGAGATGCGATGCAGCGCGGGATGCTGGGATGCAGCTCTGGCGGCCCGCGTTGACGGCGATGGGTACTACGATGCAGCGCGGCGGCCATGGCGGAAGCTCCCTGACGCAGTGCACGGCGACGATGGCGAAAGCTGCGATACAGGGTGGGATGCTGCGATGCAGCGCCGACAGGCCGCAGCTTTGTCGACGGCGATGCAGCGTGGCGGCCATGGCGGAAACTGCGAGGCGGCCATGGCGAAGCGAGATGCAGCGACGCAGTCGGCGGGAAAAGGAAAATGTGTGGACGTGGCTTCCGTGCGTGGATAAGATGGAGATGGGGAGCGGCGTGTGAGGCCAGCCAGGGACACGTGTTGATCGCTGAAGGAGGCTTACATCTCGCTGTTTTCAGCCGGTTTAAAACAAGACTTTTCCTTGATTTATGAAATTGCATATCATAGATTTTTTTTCTAAGGATTCATTTGTTTTTGATTTTGTATGAAATTTCAAGTCCACTTCATTCTCATGTGAAGAAACCTTTTATCTTTCCTGTGCACCATCAGACTACATGCAATAGTTAGTATTTTAGTATTGAACGGTCTTCTAGGCTCGGACGACGCTTAGACTGATGGATGCACTTCATCTTTGAGTCGGTTTTTGGGCTCTGGTCCTCTTCAAATTCGTTCATTTGAACGGATTAAACAGAGCTCATATATAGATTTCTATCGGCTCCTTGGCGAGGTTACGATTTCTCATTGTGTGTATGCGATGCCAAGATTTGGCATCAGATTCTTCAAATCGATTCTAGAGTTCAACGATGACAACTGGGGCTCTCGGACGTTGATCTTTTGGGACACATGCATGAAGAATTCCTGGTTGTCACCGGTAGCGTTAGACCGTCTCCGATGTGAGAACGGCGACAACAACGCATTGACATCTTGACAACGGCAATGTCATTTGATGGTTTAGGGGGCTTGATGTAATTTTTATTATATGTATTTGGGATGCTTCGTACTTTTGGTGATCTTTTATCATTTATTGTTATAAAGATCAAAGTTTTCACATGTTTTTAAGAATCATCTGGACCAGAGAGGCCCTAATACATCTAAGCGTCATCAGGGGTAGTGTCTGGTGGCTTCTCTCTCTCTCTCTCTCTAATCTCAGGAGCCTGGCATAATCCACCTGTCGGACAAAGGCTCACATACAATCTACGGCCAAGATCGTGTCATGCTAGTATGCGAGCCACTGAACGTTAGCGCTATATGATTACTGCTCCAAAAAATATTGGAACTGATATAGAGCGACGTTCGCTCTGGGCAGTTTTGATGTGAATGCAACGTCACCTCTCCAACTTGACGCCGTAAAATAGTCGTTCGTTATAGATCCTCCTTAGAGGGAATGGCGTAATCATTTGTTGCAGAACGCCCTCAGAGCAAACGACGTGCACTTTCTGTGTTTTATCCATTTCTAAATCTCGAACAAAGTGGTTTATCTAAACATGGCAAGTTCTGCTTTTTTAGGCTTTTTGCGCATGGTAACCCCTTTATTTTAAAACATGACATGGCAACTTTTGCGTTCCCATTGCACCATGACAATTCTCTATCTTGTAGCATGGTAATTCCCTAGACTCGTGTGGCAATTTTCTCTGTTGTACCATGGAATTCTTTTTTTGCTGCAGCATGGAAAACATCTTCTTCTACTCGCAAAAAAAAAAAACATATTCTTCTAGCATGCAATTTCTAAACATGTAGGCAATTTTATTGTCTACAACATGGCAATTATTTCTGCTACAACATGACAATTCCTAGACTCGCGGGCATGACAATTTTTGCTATTCTAAAAAATTGCCATGTTCAGAATGACAATTCTCTGCATGCACAACATTGCAAAACACCTAAACATATGACAAGCTCTTCTGTTGTAGCATAACAATTCTCTGTATAAGGATTCAACACACAACACATGAACACAACGCTCACGCTCACGCTATCAGCGCCCGGGCTGGTACAAGCAACCGAAGGTTGAGAGAGAGAGAGAGAAAACAAGCATCATCGCCCACGGCACGAGGGAGAGCGCAAAACGATGTGCTGCAGCTGCTACTACGGAAAGAGTGGGCTGCAGGCTGCAGCTGCTACACGGAAACAGTGTGCTGGCAGCGGTTTATCCTTGGCACGCGACGTGCATGCCAGCTCCGGTCAGCCACTTGGCAGTACAGTATGCTATCTGTATTCCCATTTGTGTATCTGGGCAACAAACACACGAAGCAGCGTGGACGGGGCAATAAACCTCCGAGGTGGCGACGTGCGCAACACACGGCCGACGACGAGAGTGACATTACGACGGGTCCTCTCCCCACATCCCCTCTCCCTCTACAAAAGCATTGCCTAGTACTGTTGCTGCCACTTCAGAAGTCTTTTCAGACTTCTTGGTACCCTTCCGTTTCTCTAAGTTTGCTGTACCTTCAGTGTTAACACTAGGCCGAGCAATCGTAGTCTGTTGTACATCTTACCCCAATGGAGTAGCTGCTGCCAGGGCCGAAGTAGAGGCAGCAATCACGTGACTAGCAAGCTGAGCCACCGGTTCAAAACCCGGTGGGTACAGGGGCCCGTCCTCATGCTTTTCATTTGTTGCCTGAACCTGAACTGAGTTGGTGTGCAGTGGCGTCTGAATCCCCTCGATCCTCTTATTCTGCAGAACATTAGCAGGGGGAGCAAGGGACAGCCCCGCCTGCGTTTCAGCCCCCTCGCCACTCCCAGGTACGGCGAAAGCAGTAGGAGCCACCGAGGACATCTGTGTTTTGGCAGAGGATCCGTCAGCCGAAACTTGCAGACCACTGACTGCTGCGACAGCAGCCTGCACCAGCGGGTTTGCCAACACCTCGTCCGGGACTCGCTCAAACTCTGACCTGATAGGACTCCCTCTGTCATGAGCCACCTCCTTCCCGAAACTGAGAAGGCGACGGGCACTGCTGGCTACCGGAGCAACATAGCCTCCTCTACTATTACTTTTCTTGTACGGGGAGGCACGCATTGTTGCCGTGTACCTCATCTCTTGGAGGTCCACCGGCAACTTACAGTCGCGTTGTCCATGCCCGAGAAAGCCACAAAAACCACAAAACCTTGGCACTCTCTCGTACTTCACTTCTAGGAAAAACAACTCATTTTTTGCCCTATCATGGGAGGTGATCTTATCACGGAGCGGCTCATCTACATCATGTTCCACACGCACTCTAATAAAATCTCCCCAGACCTTACCACAATTGTCCGTGTCGACCTCCAGAACCTTGCCAAGCTTAGCGCCTAGCTTCCATGCCACCCCCTCATCCAGCATGATCGAGGGTACGTCGTGGATGCGGACCCATATAGGCATGTAGGCCACTTCCACCTCGCCCGGCGGATTGCCGCCGTCCACCGCCACCATCAGGAAGGCATCGCCATTGTAGGTCCAAGGACCGTTGTCGAGGATGAAGCGTCGGTCCCCTTCCCTCTCAAACTCAAAGAGGAAACGATTGTTCTTCAATGGCTTGTAGCTGAGGCGGCCGCGAAGCCCTCACTTGTTCTTGAGGGCTCCGATCAGACCCTCGTTGCTGTAGGGCAAGGGCGAGAAGTAGAGCCCTACAGCGATCCATCTGGTCCTCATGGCCTCTCTTTCCTTGGTGAGGTCCAGCTCAACGACGTCGTCGACCCGAGGTACAAGGTTGACGGGGAACCTCGGGGCAACCACATCGCCGCCGGCGCCGTACCTTCTCAGGTTCGCCCGGCCATCCTGGTTGCGGGAAGAGTCCCCGCGGAGGAGCACCCTGGAGATGTTGCCACCCCCGCCGCCGCGCGGCGCAACATTGCTGTCTTCCACGACAGCCTTGTTCTTCAGGTTCTCCTGGTTCGCCATCGCCGGAGATAGAGCACTGGCAGAGCAATAGGCGAGAGATTGTGTGCAGCAATTGAATGTCTCCCCACTCTTTATGCCCACAGGCGTTTGGACCAAATCGGGCTGTATTTGATCGGGTGATTTGTTCTCCGCTAATTTCCTTCCGTAATTATTCTCATCCCCTCCTTCAGATCTTGAGAGCCCTCGCCATTTGTCAGGCGGCTCATCCTTCGCCGGACTAGGGATCTCCCCGCGATTTGACTTGCATTTCCTCTCCCCAATCCCCTGGGCCAAATCCTCTCTCATTGATTTTATCCTATCTCTGATCATCACCATCACGTCATTGGCTGGGGCCGATGATCTTTCATCGGGAGCGCTCTTGATCCGGGCTGTCTGCTTCCTTTCCAACGCGATCCGCTTGATCTCTTTCCTGGTGTGCAGCCATGCTTCCCGCAGACCCAAAGGATCTGCTTCCCTAGGCACCTTCCAATCTCCATCAACACACGATCTCATGTCTCCCAGCTCGTTGAATCCTCCCGTCGTCCGGCCGGACGAGATCTTGATCGGGGATCGCCCCCTGATCGCTCCGACAGGGGCTCCGTGATTTCCGCTAGTATTTCCGTGATTTCCGTGATTTCCGTTATTTTGAGACAGTGGAGTACTCGTTTGTGTATTTGGACAACACAAACACATGTTTCCATCCAACGGGGGAGTACTCGTTTGTGTATTAGTATCTCCATTTGTGTATTTGGACAACACAAACACATGAAGAAACGTGGACCGGGAAATAAATGACGAAGCGGCCCATATAGCATAGCAAAAACCTCGACGACGTATCGGTTCGACCCCTCAAAGGTGGTTGTGACACAAGAACAGATGACCGACTAGACGAGCGAGAGTGACACTACGAATGTTTCTAAGCTCGACCTAAAATGAGCTTGGATGAACAGTTAAATTCCGAAATTTTAACATTGACAAATGTGGCTACAAATTTTTATCATGGAATGACGTTCATGATAAAAATTTGCAAGTACTCAAAACATTTATCAAAGTTCATCAAAAAATAAATAGAATAGTTTGAATTTGTTTTCAAGTTTTTTCTTTCTATTTTATAAGAGCATCTACAGCCGCACTTGGAAAATTCGACCCCTCAAATGCCCACGGATGCGTCCGCGGGCACTGACTGGTCATCCCTGAAAATAATGGCGTTCACATCCGGACACCTCAATTAACATATCTCAAATCCATACAAACTCATGCAACTACGTCGATGCACACACATCGTCCAGCTACTCCATCACTACTAAACTACATGTCATTGGACTACCAAAATTTGGCATGTTTGGCTATAGTGGAGTTCATCCACGGCTGCCCTTGCCCTTCCCGGCGCCCTTGCCGTCCTTCTCGCGTAAGTATCGGTCAAAACGCAGTACGGATTGAGCCGGATCTGCACGTCGCCGGAGCTGTCCTCGTCGTAGCTGTCTTTCTTCTCCTCATTCGGTTGCAGTCCGACCATGGCACGGACCGCCCGATTCTAATCTCGGGCGAGGGCGCGTGTGTTCCTCCGCTACCATTTTTTCATGATGTGTGCGCAGATGACTTCCTCCTCTGCGGTCGCCGCATCAGCCGCGCCCCGCCGCCGCCATTTTCCGCCACGATACAGGCCTTGACGACCCTTATCCTCTTTTCCCATGGCGGGCTGCCCGTTTCCGGTGGGACTCATACTCTGCCCGACCGGTGATGGGGAAGGAGAGGTGTTCCGGCCGGGACTGCAAGGATCCAACACCAGAGGACCCGAGCCCGTGGTGAGCCGGGACTATGGTGTCGCGGCGGACGGATCCGTTCGTCGGTCGGGCGTTGTTCTCCACGGAGCGGCGGAGTGCAATGCGGACTGCCATTGTCTGATTTGGTTGTACAATTTTTTTACACGGTCAAAACGTAGGAAGATCTGTATTCTCATTTGTATTTGAGAGTATTTAACCAAAAACTACCACATTTCATGAAAACGTGCCCAGAAACTACCACTTTACGATTTTGTGCGGAAAACTACCACTTTTTACCTAATTCGTGGCAAAAAAAATACCAAGTCGTGGAATTGCCCGCTTCGCCACAGTTAATCCCATTTCTGCCAGGTCGGGCCCATAGTTCACGCACCAGCGTGGCCAACGGTGGAGGTCGCGCGTTAACGTCTGTTAACGGCGCATGTGCAGTCGGGAAGCGGCTGTCGGTTGTCCAATAAGTGGGCCCACAATGAGAGTGAGCTCAGCCACTCTCTCCCTCCTCGCTCGCTCACTCATCCTCATCCTCTCCCTCTCCCTCGTGCTCTGAGCATATCGCCGTCGCCGTCGCCGCCGACGGCATTGTTGCCGGTAGAACTTGAGGATGCCATCCTGGAATGACGAGGAGAGCTCGGACGAGGACATCTGCATGGTTTCAATGGATGCTCAGCTCTTTGCAAGTACATAATGGTGGAACAGAGTTAGGGTTAGGTCATCCAAATTCAAGATTACTAGTTTCTTTTGGTTAAAATGTTTGATTCCAAGTTTCTTTTGCAGGAAACACCCGATAGTGTGGTGGATCCATCTTTTTGTGGTTCTTTCATTGAATCTGAACCGACGTGATCATCAAAGGCCGAAGAAGATGGTAGTTTTTGAAGGCGCTTTGACTGGGAGGCGATTCCTCGGTTGTCCTGTACAATAGGTATTAAATCTTGAACGCTTACTTGTTTTGCTGGTGGAGATGTGTGGTGTGTGATGTGTTTTGCTGGTTGAGATGTGTGGTGCAGCAGGTATTAAGTTGTGCAGAGATGTGTGGCGTGTTCTGAACTCAAACTGACAAGTGCCTTACATATGGAAGCATATATGTGAAATTAGATCTTGAGTTAACTGAATTCAATAAACACTTGATTGAAACTGAGAACACCTGTTAACTGTTAAGTGTTAACTTAATATATCTGTTAGTTGTTAACTGAATATATCTGTTAACTGGATATAATTGTTAACTGAATTTATCTCTGCTAAGTTGTATGTACTAAGTTTGGTAGTAAGGTGCTTTGTGCTTAATTTTGAAGAATTGCTTCTGCAGGATGAAGGTGTCAACTGTGGGGTGGTGGAGTGGGTGGATGGTCCTTAGCCAGAGATTCTTTAAAGGTGCCTAGCAAGGATTTAGGACATGTACCATGAGCAGAACTTGGGTAGGGTAAAGGACAAACAAGCTCATGAGAAAGAGGTGGGGAAGCTAAAGAAGGAAATTGACTTCCTGACAAACAGCTACAGCCAGTTGGTGGAAGATGTATCCAAGCTTTTTGACTATCAAGATGGCAAGATGTCTCATGACATGGACGATACCAGTCAGGCAATCAATGATCTAAATGAAAAGAAGAAACAACTTGAGGATGAGGCAAAGATTGAGATAAGTATGGAAAAGCTAAAGCTTGCCAAGGAGCAAAGGTGCATTCTTCAAAGCCAAGCAGATATCATTCAGAACATGAGGAAGGCCATGAAGGAAGTTGTAACGTCCGGATAATTAAGCTACAGTAACCACACACTAATGATGCCACGTCATCAAGATTACTCTTGTTAAACTCGCGTTGGTTCGAATCCGGTTTGAATTCAAATTTAAAATAAAGTCAAACAAATAAAGTTTTCAAAGTGTAAAATCTAAAATGTTCAGAGTGTGGCAAATAATCTTTGGATATTTGTCATATAGAAACCACACTTCTATAAAGTGTTTAAATATCCCAAAATAATTAAAACAGTGGCTAAAAACAATTATTAAATGCTTTTAAATAATAAGCTAACATAAACCTCTTTTATTAAGGTATTAAACTTTTTGTGGCAGAGGTATATTTAATAATACTAATTTAGAAACTAGTTTTGTATTTTATTTAACGACATATGTATGTGGCAACCATGTGGCAGATTGCAAAACTGCCACGCGCATCCAACGCCGTCAGATCTGGCAACTGCTCGATCTGCACCTTGTCCGTTCGCAACTCCTACGCCCCAGCGGCAGCGCGGGCCTCCGCTGCAGCTGCGAGCTACGGGAGGACGGGGAAGAGGGCTCCGGTGACCGAGCCTACGGGCGGTCGCGTCGGCAGCGACGGAGCCCGTGAAGGCGGCCACGGACGCCGAGTTCTTCCAGCCCTCCGACTGGAGGCCCATCATGCTCTTCGACGGCGTGTGCAACCTCTGCAATGGCGGCGTCCGGTTCGTGCGGGAGCGCGACCCCGGCCGGAGCATCAGGTACATCCCCCTCCAGAGCGACTCCGGGAGGAAGCTCCTGTGCCGGTCCGGCAGAAGCCCCGACGACATCTCCAGCGTCATCCTTGTCGAGAAGGACAGGTAACCAACCCA
This sequence comes from Secale cereale, assembly GCA_902687465.1. Taxonomy (NCBI): domain Eukaryota; kingdom Viridiplantae; phylum Streptophyta; class Magnoliopsida; order Poales; family Poaceae; genus Secale; species Secale cereale. Next base: position 852,008,841 of record LR738711.1, on the reverse strand, counting down.
AATCTACTCGAGCTGCTCTGCTATTCTCGATCGACATTAGCCATGGTCAAGTGTGGTGAGAAATGTTTTTTCCTCCTCAGGTCATACATCAAGTCTGAAGCCGCGCTGAGGATAATGGAGTACCCGAACCTGCCGTTCCCGCAGCTCGCCGCGTTCCTCAAAATAGTCCCCCTATAAGCTCAATTCACATTCAAACTGAACCACTTTTAATTATAGGAATTACTAATTCGTTGCAATGATGCCATGACCAGGTTTGTCAGGGACTTCGCCTACGACAACGTTGCGAACAACCGGTATGTGGTGTTCGGCCGGTCAGAGACAGAATCATGCGAGATACTCTGAAGTCTGAATTACGGCCACAGATAAGCACCTCAGTGCTCATGCTTATATTATAGATGGAAGAATTGCCATACATTGAGAAGTTGTAGGCATGACAGATATGAGATGGCATGAACCACCATCATTACAACCAATCCAATTTTAGGGCTACTACCCTGCCTCACATGGCGCTCACCTAAGGTAAGCATTTTTGCACTTGCTTCTCTGTCTATGTCCAAGCACTATGTTCAAAGTGGAGAGCACTGGGGATCAAAGGCCGCGGAAGCGCACTTGTGGCTTCACCGTGCCCGCGACGCTTCCTTGGGCATTTAGGATTTTGGCTTTTGTTGGGGCCTTGTGCTTGGCCCAAGAGAGGTCAATGTTGTCGAGAAAAATCCCCTGGCACGGCATGCTTTTGCTGCACAAGAGAGGTCAATTTTGGCTTATGTTTTCAGTTTTCAGTTTTCAGATACAGATTTCGTTGGTTGGAGGTTGAAGACAACATTCTCGGTGGGCTTTAGAGGGAGAAAAGGGTTGGGCTGGGCCCAGTGCTGGGTAGAGGCCTAGCCATGAAAAGTTAATGTTGGCTAAAGAAAACATGTTTTATCGGGTTTTTTTGGCTTCTCTAGTGCATCATTTGTACTACATTTTAAGACGTAATGACTTAAGTATTAATATCATGCTAACTTTGACCGAAGAAAGATTGACGTAGAAATATCTATGTAAATATCGTGGTAATTTATATACCATTGATCTGATAATTTACGTACAAACACCACGATAAATTTGACCTACAAAACTATTAATGAAAACAAACCCCGGTAACTCTATGGAAATAGCACGGTAATATACGCATTGTATACATGATAACCTGCGCAAGAGCACTGCGGTAATTTTGAACCAGGAAAAAAGTTATCGGAAACATACCCGTAGACCTGATAATTTTACCCGCAAACATCGTGGTAATTTTGACCTGAGGAACAAAGTTATTGAAAAATGTAACCACGTTAACTCATGTGTAAATAAGATGATAATTTACGCTCCGCGGACTTGATAACATACTTACAAACACCACAATAACTTTGATCCAAAGCGTGTATTAAAAATATGCCACCAGTTATTTCTATGTAAATAACGCGGTAATATAAGCACCACTTACCTGATAACTTACATACAAAACATGATGGTAACTTTTGACCCAGTTTTTTTTGTCGAAAAACATATTCCCGTTAATTTATGTGTAAATGATACGGTAATATACGTGTCGCATACTCGATAATTTACGTACAGAACACCGCGGTACCATTAATCAAAGAGAAAAGGAAAAAGTTGTTTAAAAATGCACCCTTGATAACTTATGTGAAAATAGCACGGTAATATAAGACTAATCATCCTGGTAACATTTTTTACGAAGGGCAAAAGTTGTTGAAAAACATACGCCCCATAACTTAAGTGTAAGTGTCATGATAATATGTGAAGATATGATAAATTGGGTATAAACGCCACGGTAACATTGACCAAAATGGGACAAGGTGGTTGAAAAACATACCCCTGGTAACTTATGTGCAAGTAGTATGGTAATACACAAACCGAAGTATTGATAACTTATGTACAAACACCACGGTAATTTTTGACCTAGGAGAAAAAAATTGTTGGAAAAATTACCCCTAGTAATATGTGTAAATTGGAGGATAATATATGAACTCAAACTTGATAACTCTATAAACATCGCGGTAATTTGAAACTTGGGATGTAGTATGTCAAAACTTCATGTCTTTTCGCCATCTTTTTGTATGCTACCAAAACCTACACCCAAAACGCCATGGTAACTTTCACGAAGGGTAA
>LR738711.1:851926910-852006630 GCA_902687465.1 Secale cereale | reverse complement strand
CCCCCCCCCCCCCCCGCGTAAAATTTTGTGCAAAGTTACGATGTTGCACATCTTAAATTTACTGTGATTTCCACGCTATATCTCATGATATAGTTACCAGCTTTATCATGTCATTTTTTAAACTAGAGCATTAATGTTTGAAGTAATCAGCATACACATGTGATAGTTATCATGCTGCTCAGCCAAAGTTATCAAGCCTAAAATTCAGCTTTTTGTTGACATGGTAGAAAAAAGAAGGGTTCAAATTCCTTTGTTTACATACTATGGACAACAATTTAAGATGGGTTAGTTGGTTATTAGGCATAGTAGATACACATTAGACCTGAGTTCAAGTCTGCTTTTATGCACTTTATTATTTCTTTTTCTTCCCACCTAAATTGACTAGCATAAAACCGAAGAGATAAGAAGATCAATTTGAAAATCGGTGGAAGCGTTTTCAACGCTCCTACGATCGAGCCTAGTTGAAAGCGCTCGTTCGATCGAGCGAAAACGAGGCCTTCCACAGGCTGTTTGGTAATTTCGCTGTCTGAGAAAGATACAACTAGTATGTAAGTTTTATGTAGTCAGTTAGGTGGGTTAGTTCTGCTGGATGTTGAAACTTAGTTTTGTATGAGGATCTGGGTTCGATTCCCCTATAGCGCCATATTTTTTGTGTATTTTAAACTACGGACCCAAAAACAACTGGAGAAGGTGGGATCGAAGGAGGGCAGTCGCTCGGTAGGAGGTGGGATCGAAGGGAGAAGAGTGGTGTGGTACTTTTAGCAATCTGGCACACGTGTGCCAAATATCGTAGTCCTTTATTTAAACTAAAATAGTAAGCAGAAAAGTTTTGAAAAGAATAAAAGAAAACAAAATAAAAGGTAAAAATAGAAAAATAGAAAACCCCCTAACCCTGGGCCAAATGGCCCAGCTGGCCTCACTGGCCGACCAGGCCGACCCACCCTTGCACCTAGCCACCCCTCTACCCTGTTCACGCTACCGTGGACGCCGGCGATGGCCGCCACGGCACAGGGCTGTTGGGGAACGTAATATTTCAAAAAAAAATGCTACGATCACGCAAGATCTATCTAGGAGAGCATAGCAACGAGCGGGGAGAGTGTGTCCACGTACCCTCGTAGACCGAAAGCGGAAGCGTTTAGTAACGCGGTTGATGTAGTCGAACGTCTTCGCGATCCAACTGATCAAGCACCGAACGCACGGCACCTACGCGATCTGCACACGTTCAGCTCGATGACGTCCCACGAACTCTTGATCCAGTTGAGGCCGAGGGAGAGTTTCGTTAGCACGACGGCGTGGTGAAGGTGTTGATGAAGTTACCGACACAGGGCTTCTCCTAAGCACTGCGACAATATGACTGAGGTGTGTAACAGTGGAGGGAGGCATCGCACACGGCTAAAACAATTATCAACTTGTGTGTTCTAGGGGTGCCCCTTGGCCATGTATAAAAAGGAGCAAGGGAAGGGGGCCGGTCGGCCTCATAGGGTGCGCCCCAAGGGGGAATCCTACTCCTACTAGGAGTAGGTTCCCCCTTTCCTAGTCCAACTAGGAGGGAAAGGAAAGAGGAGGAGGGGAGAAGGAAAGAGGGGGCCGGGCCCCCAAGCCCTAAACCAATTCGGTTTGGGCCTAGGGGGCGCGCCCTACACCTCCCTTGCTTCCCTCTATTTCCACTAAGGCCCATGAAGGCCCATTGACCCCCCGGGGTGTTCAGGTAACTCCCCGGTACTCCGGTATTTATCAGGTGACCCCCGGAACCCTTCCGGTGTCCGAATATAACCTTCCAATACATCAATCTTTATGTCTCGACCATTTCGAGACCCCTCGTCATGTCCGTTATCTCATCCGGGACTCCGAACAACCTTCGGTTCATCAAAACACCTAAACTCATAATACCAATCGTCATCGAACGTTAAGCGTGCGGACCCTACGAGTTCGAGAACTATGTAGACATTACTGAGACACATCTCTGGTCAATAACCAATAGCGGAACCTGGATGTTTATATTGGCTCCTACATATTCTACGAAGATCTTTATCGGTCAAACCGCATAACAACATACGTTGTTCCCTTTGTCATCGGTATGTTACTTGCCCGAGATTCGATCGTCGGTATCATCATACCAAGTTCAATCTCGTTACCGGCAAGTCTCTTTACTCGTTCCGTAATACACCATCTCGTAACTACCTCATTAGTCGTTTGCTTGCAAGGCTTATTACGATGTGTATTAACGAGAGGGCCAAGAGATACCTTTTCGACACTCGGAGTGACAAATCCTATTCTCGATATATGCCAACACCACAAACACCTTCAAAAACACATGTAGAGCATCTTTATAATGACCAAGTTACGTTGTGATGTTCGATAGCACACAAGGTGTTCCTCCGGTATTCGGGAGTTGCATAATCTCATAGTCATAGGAGCATGTATAAGTCATGAAGAAAGCAATAGCAGTAAAACTAAATGATCATAGTGCTAAGCTAACAGATGGGTCTTGTCCATAACATCATTGTCCTAATGATGTGATCCCATTGATCAAATGACAACACATGTATATGGTTAGGAAACATAACCATCTTTGATTAACGAGCTAGTCTAGTAGAGGCATACTAGGGACACTCTGTTTTGTCTATGTATTCACACATGTATCAAGTTTTCGGATAATACAATTCTAGCATGAATAAAAGACATTTATCATGATATATAAGGAAATATAAATAACAACTTTATTATTGCCTATAGGGCATATTTCCTTCAGTCTCCCACTTGCACTAGAGACAATAATCTAGATTACATAGTAATGATTCTAACACCCATGGAGTCTTGGTGCTGATCATGTTTTGCTCATGGAAGAGGCTTAGTCAACGGGTCTACAACATTCAGATCCGTATGTATCTTGCAAATTTCTATGTCGCCCTCCTTGACTTGATCGCGGATGGAGTTGAAGCGTCTCTTGATGTGCTTGGTTCTCTTGTGAAACCTAGATTCCTCCGCCAAGGCTATTGCTCCAGTGTTGTCACAAAATATTTTCATTGGACCCGATGCACTAGGTATTACACCTAGATCGGATATGAACTCCTTCATCCAGACTCCTTCATTTGCTGCTTCCGAAGCACCTATGTACTCCGCTTCACACGTAGATCCCGCCACGACGCTCTGCTTGGAACTGCACCAACTGACAGCTCCACCGTTCAACAAAATATGCATTCGGTTTGTGACTTAGAGTCGTCCGGATCAGTGTCAAAGCTTGAATCGATGTAACTGTTTACGACGAGCTCTTTGTCACCTCCATAAACAAGAAACATATCCTTTGTCCTTTTCAGGTACTTCAGGATGTTCTTGACCGCTGTCCAGTGATCTACTCCTGGATTACTTTGGTACCTCCCTGCTAGACTTATAGCAAGGCACACATCAAGTCTGGTACACAACATTGCATACATGATAGAACCTATGGCTGAAGCACAGGGAATGCCTTTCATTTTTTTATCTTCTGCAGTGGTCGGGCACTGAGTCTTACTCAACTTCACACCTTGTAACACAGACAAGAACCTTTTCTTTGCCTGATACATTTGAACTTCTTCAAAACTTTATCAAGATATGTGCTTTGTGAAAGTCAAATTAAGTGTCTTGATCTATCTCTATAGATCTTGATGCCCAATATATAAGCAGCTTCACCGAGGTCTTTCATTGAAAAATTCTTATTCAAGTATCATTTTATGCCATCCAAAAATTCTATAACATTTCCAATCAACAATATGTCATCCACATATAATATCATAAATGCTACAGAGCTCCCATTCACTTTCTTGTAAAGACATGCTTCTCCAAAATTCTGTATAAAACCATATGCTTTGATCACCTCATCAAAGCGTATATTCCAACTCCGAGATGCTTGCACCAGTCCATAGATGGATTGCTGGAGTTTGCACACTTTGTTAGCACCTTTAGGATCAACAAAACCTTCTGGTTGCATCATATACAACTCTTCTATGAGATATCCATTAAGGAATGCAGTTTTGACATCCATTTGCCAGATTTCATAATCATAAAATGCGGCAATTGCTAACATGATTCGGACAGACTTAAGCATTACTACGGGTGAGAAAGTCTCATCGTAGTCAACTCCTTGAACTTGTCAAAAACCTTTCGCAACAAGTCGAGCTTTGTAGACAGTAACATTACGATTGGCGTCAGTCTTCCTCTTAAAGATCCATTTATTTTCAATGGCTTGTCGATCATCGGGCAAGTCAACCAAAGTCCACACTTTGTTCTCATACATGGATCCCATCTCAGATTTCATGGCCTCTAGCCATTTTGCGGAATCTGGGCTTATCATCGCTTCCTGATAGTTCGTAGGTTCATCATGGTCTAGTAACATGACTTCCAGAATAGGGTCACCGTACCACTCTGGTGCGGAACATACTCTGGTTGACCTACGAGGTTCAGTAGTAACTTGATCTGGAGTTTCATGATCATCATCATTAGCTTCCTCACTAATTGGTGTAGGAATCACTGGAACTAATTACTGTGATGTACTACTTTCCAATTCGGGAGAAGGTACAATTACCTCATCAAGTTCTACTTTCCTCCCACTCACTTCTTTCGAGAGAAACTCCTTCTCTAGAAAGGATCCATTCTTAGCAACGAATATCTTGCCTTCAGTTCTGTGATAGAAGGTATATCCAACAGTTTCCTTTGGGTATCCTATGAAGACACATTTCTCTGACTTGGGTTCGAGCTTATCAGGTTGAAGCTTTTTCACATAAGCATCACAGCCGCTAACTTTAAGAAATGACAACTTGGGTTTCTTGCCAAACCACAGTTCATAAGGCGTCGTGTCAACGGATTTAGATGGTGCCCTATTTAACGTGAATGCATCCGTCTCTAAAGCATAACCCCAAAACGATAGTGGTAAATCGGTAAGAGACATCATAGATCGCATCATATCTAATAAAGTACGGTTACGACGTTCAGACACACCATTACGCTATGGTGTTCCAGGTGGCGTGAGTTGTGAAACTATTCTACATTGTTTCAAATGAAGATCAAACTCGTAACTCAAATATTCGCCTCCGCGATCAGATCATAGAAACTTCATTTTCTTGTTACGATGATTCTCTACTTCACTCTTAAATTATTTGGACTTTTTAAATGTTTCAGACTTGTGTTTCATCAAGTAGATGTACCCATATCTGCTCAAATCATATGTGAAGGTCAGAAAATAACGATACCCGCCACGAGCCTCAATACTCACTGGACCGCATACATCAATATGTATGATTTCCAATAAGTCAGTTGCTCGCTCCATTGTTCCGGAGAACGGAGTTTTAGTCATCTTGCCCATGAGGCATGGTTCGCAAGCACCAAGTGATTCATAATCAAGTGATTCCAAAAGTCCATCAGCATGGAGTTTCTTCATGCGCTTTACAGCAATATGACCTAAACGGCAGTGCCACAAATAAGTTGCACTATCATTATCAACTTTGCATCTTTTGGCTTCAATATTATGAATATGTGTATCACTACGATCGATATCCAACAAAAATAGACCATTCATCAAGGGTGCATGACCATAAAAGATATTACTCATATAAATAGAACAACCATTATTCTCTGATTTAAATGAATAACCGTCTCGCAACAACAAGATCCATATATAATGTTCATGCTCAACGCTGGCACCAAATAACAATTATTTAGGTCTAAAAGTAATCCCGAAGGTAGATGTAGAGGTAGCGTGCCGACGTCGATCACATCGACTTTGGAACCATTTCCCACGCACATCGTCACCTCGTCCTTAGCTAATCTTCATCTAATCTATAGCCCCTGTTTCGAGTTATAAATATTAGCAACCGAACCAGTATCAAATGCCCAGGTGCTACTATGAGCATTAGTAAGGTACACATCAATAACATGTATATCAAATATACCTTTGTTCACTTTGCCATCCTTCTTATCTGCCAAATACTTGGGGCAGGTCCGCTTCCAGTGACCAGTCCCTTTGAAGTAGAAGCACTCAGTTTCAGGCTTGGCTCCAGACTTGGGTTTCTTCGCGGGAGTAGCAACTGGCTTGCTATTCTTCTTGAAGTTCCCCTTCTTTCCCTTGCTTTTTTTCTTGAAACTAGTGGTCTTGTTAACCATCAACACTTGATGCTCCTTTTTTTTATTTCTACCTCTGCATCTTTGAACATAGCGAAGAGCTTGGTAATTGTCTTCTGCATCCCTTGCATATTATAGTTCATCACAAAGCCTTTATAGCTTGGTGGCAGTGATTGAAGAACTCTATCAATCACACTATCTTCATCAACTTTGCAACCAAGTTGAGTCATGTGATTGTAGTACCCAGACATTTTGAGTAAGTGTTCACTGATAGAAATGTTCTCCTCCATCTTGCAGCTATAGAACTTATTGGATACTTCATATCTCTCAGTTCGGGCATTTGCTTGAAATATTAACTTCAACTCTTCGAACATCTCATATGCTCCTTGACATTCAAAACGTCTTTGAAGTCCCGATTCTAAGCCGTAAAGCATGGCACACTGAACTAACGAGTAGTCATCAGACTGCGTCTGCCAGACGTTCAAAGCGTCTACATTAGCGGGAGGGGGCTTGTCACCTAGCGGTGCTTCAAGGACATAATTCTTCTGTGCAGCAATGAGGATAATCCTCAAGTTACGGACCCAGTCTGTGTAGTTGCTACCATCATATTTTAACTTAACTTTCTCTAGGAACACATTAAAATTCATGGGAACGGTAGCACGGGCCATTGATCTACAATAACATAGACATGCAAAAACTATAAGAAGTTCATGATAAATTAAAGTTCAATTAATCATATTACTAAAGAACTCCCACTTAGATAGACATCCATCTAGTCATCTAAATGATCACGTGATCCAAATCAACTAAATCATGTCCGATCATCACGTGAGATGGAGTGGTTTTCAATGGTGAACATCTTATGTTTATCTACTGTATGATTCACGCTTGAACTTTCGGTCTCCAGTGTTCCGAGGCCATGTATGTACTTTCTAGGCTCGTCAAGTTTAACCTGAGTATTCTGCATGTGCAAAACTGTCTTACACCCGTTGTATTTGAACGTAGAGCTTATCACACCCGATCATCACATGGTGTCTCGACACGATGAACTGTCGCAATGGTGCATACTCTGGGAGAACACTTGTACCTTGAATTTTTTTAAGGGATCATCTTTTAATGCTACCGCCGTACTAAGCAAAATAAGAAGCATAATAAGATAAACATCACATGCAATAAAAATATGTGACATGATATGGCCATCATCATCTTGTGCTTTTGATCTCCATCTCCAAAGCATTGTCATGATCTCCATCGTCACCGGCTTGACACCATGATCTTCATCGTAGCGTCATGGTCGTCTCGCCAACTATTGCTACTACTACTATCGCTAACTCATAGTGATAAAGTAAAGCAATTACATGGCTTTCACAATTCATACAATAAATAGACAACCATAAGGCTCCCACCGGTTGCCGATAACTTCACAAAACATGATCATCTCATACAATAACGTATAACTCATCACGTCTTGACCATATCACATCACAACATGCCCTGCAAAAACAAGTTAGACGTCCTCTACTTTGTTGTTGCAAGTTTTACGTGGCTGCTACGGGCTTAGCAAGAACCGTTCTTACCTACGCATACAAAACCACAATGATTTTTCGTTAAGTGTGCTGTTTTAACCTTCAACAAGGACCGGGCGTAGTCACACTCGATTCAACTAAATTTGCAAATATTGTCAGGACTAAGTTCATGATAAATTAAAGTTCAATTAATCATATTACTAAAGAACTCCCACTTAGATAGACATCCCTCTAGTCATCTAAATGATCACGTCATCCAAATCAACTAAACCATGTACGGTCATCACGTGAGATGGAGTAGTTTTCAATGGTGAACATCTTATGTTGACCATATCTACTATATGATTCACGCTCGACCTTTCGGTCTCCAGTGTTCCGAGGCCATGTATGTACATGCTAGGCTCGTCAAGTTTAACTCGAGTATTCTGCATGTGCAAAACTGTCTTACACCCGTTGTATTTGAACGTAGAGCTTATCACACCCGATCATCATGTGGTGTCTCGGCACGACGAACTTTCGCAACAGTGCATACTCAGGGAGAACACTTATACCTTGAAATTTTTGTAAGGGATCATCTTATAATGCTACCGCCGTACTAAGCAAAATAAGAAGCATAATAAGATAAACATCACATGCAATCAACATATGTGACATGATATGGCCATCATCATCTTGTGCTTTTGATATCCATCTCCAAAGCATCGTCATGATTTCCATCGTCACCGGCTTGACACCATGATCTTTATCGTAGCGTCGTGGTCGTCTCGCCAACTATTGCTACTACGACTATCGCTAACTCATAGTGATAAAGTAAAGCAATTACATGGCCTTCACAATTCATACAATAAAGAGACAACCATAAGGCTCCTGTCGGTTGCCGATAACTTCACAAAACATGATCATCTCATACAATAACGTATAACTCATCATGTCTTGACCATATCACATCACAACATGCCCTGCAAAAACAAGTTAGACATCCTCTACTTTGTTGTTGCAAGTTTTACATGGCTGCTACGGGCTTAACAAGAACCGTTCTTACCTACGCATACAAAACCACAACGATTTTTCATCAAGTGTGCTGTTTTAACCTTCAACAAGGATCGGGCGTAGTCACACTCGATTCAACTAAAGTGAGAGAGACAAACACCCGTGGATCACCTTTAAGCAACGAGTGCTCGTAACGGTGAAACCATCCTCGTGTAAGCGTACGTGTAATGTCGGCCCGGGCCGCTTCATCTCACAATACCGCCGAATCAAAGTATGACATGCTGGTAAGCAGTATGACTATTATCGCCCACAACTCATTGTGTTCTACGCATGCATATCATCTACGCATAGAGCTGGCTCATGATGCCACTGTTGGGGAACATAGTATTTCAAAAAAAAATCATACGATCACGCAGGATCTATCTAGGAGAGCATAGCAACGAGCGGGGAGAGTGTGTCCACGTACCCTCGTAGACCGAAAGCGGAAGCGTTTAGTAACGCGGTTGATGTAGTCGAACGTCTTCGCGATCCAACTTATCAAGCACCAAATGCACGGCACCTCCGTGATCTGCACACATTCAGCTCGATGATGTCCCACGAACTCTTGATCCAGTTGAGGCCGAGGGAGAGTTTCGTCAGCACGACGACGTGGTGACGGTGTTGATGAAGTTAACGACGCAAGGCTTCGCCTAAGCACTGCGACAATATGATTGAGGTGTGTAACAGTGGAGGGAGGCACCACACACGGCTAAAACAATTGTCAACTTGTGTGTTCTAGGGGTTCCCCATGGCCACGTATATAAAGGAGCAAGGGGAGGGGCCGGCCGGCCTTATAGGGTGCACCCCAAGGGGGGAATCCTACTCCTACTAGGAGTAGGTTCCCCCTTTCCTAGTCCAACTAGGAGGGGAAGGAAAGAGGAGGAGGGGAGAAGGAAAGAGGGGGCCGACCCCCCAAGCCCTAAACCAATTTGGTTTGGGCCTAGGAGGGCATGCCCCACATCTCCCTTACTGCCCTTTATTTCCACTAAGGCCCATGAAGGCCCATTGACACCCTGGGGGGTTCAGGTAACTCCCCGGTACTCCAGTATTTATCAGGTGACCCCCGGAACCCTTCCGGTGTCCGAATATAACCTTCCAATATATCAATCTTTCTGTCTCAACCATTTCGAGACTCCTCGTCATGTCTGTGATCTCATCCGGGACTCTGAACAACCTTTGGTTAATCAAAACACCTAAACTCATAATACCAATCGTCATCGAACGTTAAGCGTGCGGACCCTATGGGTTCAAGAACTATGTAGACATGACCGAGACACATCTCTGGTCAATAACCAATAGCGGAACCTCGATGTTCATATTGGCTCCTACATATTTTACGAAGATCTTTATTGGTCAAACCGCACAACAACATACGTTGTTCCCTTTGTCATCGGTATGTTACTTGCCCGAGATTCGATCGTCGGTATCATCATACCTAGTTCAATATCGTTACCGGCAAGTCTATTTACTCGTTCAGTAATACATCATCTCGTGACTAACTCATTAGTCGTTTGCTTGCAAGGCTTATTACGATGTGTATTACCTAGAGGGCCCAGAAATACTTCTCCGACACTCGGAGTGACCAATCCTATTCTCGATCTATGCCAACACCACAAACACCTTCGAAAACACATGTAGAGCATATTTATAATCACCTAGTTATGTTGTGACATTTTATAGAACACAAGGTGTTACTCCGGTATTCGGGAGTTGCATAATCTCATAGTCTAAGGAACATGTATAAGTCATGAATAAAGCAATAGCAGTAAAACTAAACGATCATAGTGCTAAGCTAACGGATGGGTCTTGTCCATCACATCATTCTCCTAATGATGTGATATCGTTGATCAAATGACAACACATGTCTATGGTTAGGAAACATAACCATCTTTGATTAACGAGCTAGTCTAGTAGAGGCATACTAGGGACACTCTGTTTGGTCTATGTATTCACACATGTATCAAGTTTCCGGTTAATACAATTCTAGCATGAATAAAAGACATTTATCATGATATATAAGGAAATATAAATAACAACTTTATTATTGCCTCTAGGGCATATTTCCTTCAAGGGCGATGTCGTGGCGCCCATCCACCGCGCCCCCTCTTTCATATATCTACCCGGCGCCCCCTCCCCCCGGCGAACCCTAATCCCCCACTTCTCCCCTGCGCGCCCCAACCCCTCGAGCTCGAGCTCACCCGAGACCGCCGCGCCGTTGACCCGGCGTCGAAGCTTGTCGTCACCGCCCCGAGGACTCGCCATCGACCACCGCATCTCCGACGCCTCCGCGACTGATGACTGATAGGACTACGTCGTTTTTCCCCATAGAGGAAGGGATGATGCAGTATAGCAGCGGTAGGTATTTCCTTGAGTGGTGAAACCAAGGTTATCGAACCAGTAGGAGAACCAAGCAACACAACGTAAACAGCACCTGCACACAAATATCAAATACTTGCAACCCGACGTGTAAAAGGGGTCGTCAATCCCTTTTGGGTAACGGATGTGATAGAGTTGTAAATATTGATAGATCTAAAGATAAACAAGATAAATTGCAGCAAAGTATTTTTGGGTTTTTGGTTCAGTAGATCTGAAAATAAAAGCAAAGGAAAATAGATCGCAAAGGCAAATACTATGAGAAAGAGACCCGTGGCCCGTAGATTTCACTAGTGGCTTCTCTCGAGAAAATAGCAAACGGTGGGAAAACAATTATTGTTGGGCAATTGATAGAACTTCAAATAATCATGACGATATCCAAGGAATGATCATTATGTAGGCATCACATCCAAGATTAGTAGACCGACTCTTGCTTGCTTCTACTACTATTACTCCACACATCGACCGCTATCCAGCATGCATCTAGTGTATTAAGTTCATGGAGAAACGGAGTAATGCAATAAGAACGATGACATGATGTAGACAAGATCTATTTATGTAGAAATAGACCCTATCGTTTTATCCTTAGTAGCAACGATACATACGTGTCGGTTCCCCTTCTGTCACTGGGATCAAGCACCGTAAGAGCGAACCCACTACAAAGCACCTCTTCCCATGGCAAGATAAAGAGATCAAGTTAGCCAAACAAAACCCAATATCGCAGAAGAAATACAAGGCTATAAGCAATCATGCATATAAGAGATCAAAAGAAGACTCAAATAACTTTCATGGATAAAAAAAGATAGATCTGATCATAAACTCAAAGTTAATCGGATCCCAACAAACACACCGCAAAAGAGTTACATCATATGGATCTCCAAGAGACCATTGTATTGATAATCAAAAGAGAGAGATGAAGCCATCTAGCTACTAACTACGGACCCGTATGTCTACAAGGAACGACTCACGCATCATCGGAGGGGCACCAATGGAAGTGGTGAACCCCTTTGTGATGTTGTCAAGATTGGATATGGTGGTTCTGGACTCTGCGGCGGCTGGATCAAAATTCCGTCGACTCCCCTATGGTTTCTGGAATATTGGGGTATTTATAGAGCAAAGAGGCGGTCTGGGGGCACACGAGGTGGGCACAACCCACCAGGGCGCGCCTGGGCCTCCTGGAGCGCCCTAGTGGGTTGTGCTCCCCTTGGAGCACCCCCTGGTGCTGCCTTGGCCCATTGGATGTCTTCTGGTCCAAAAAAATCCTCAAAAAGTTTCGCTGCATTTGGACTCCATTTGATATTGATTTCCGGCGATGTAAAAAACATGCAGAAAGCAACAAGTGGCATTTGGCACTATGTGAAAAAGTTAGTACCAAAAATTGATATAAAATAACTATAAAATGATTGTAAAACATCCAAGAATGATAATATAATAGCATGGAACAATAAAAAATTATAGATACATTGGAGACGTATCAACATCCCAAAGCTTAACTCTTGCTCGTCCTTGAGTAGGTAAGTGATAAAAATAGATTTTTTATGTGGAATGCTTCCTATCATGTCACATCATATTCTTTTCTTTATAGCATGGACTTTTGGACTTTTATATGGTTCAAAGCAATAGACTAGTTTTGACATGAGATTTAAATACTCAAACATATCAATAAGCAACCATGTCTTTCAAAATATCAATGATAAAATAAGTTATCCCTAGCCCATCATGCTCAACCATTGATCCATTCATGAAACATACTCGCATATTAGTTACACCCAATGCTCAAGTACGATCATAGTGTTTCCTAGTTGGTGCTTGTAAGAGAAGATGGAGAATCAAATTCAAAAATAAAAATTGCATAAATAAAAGAAAGGCCCTTCGCAGAGGGAAGTAGGGATTTGTAGAGGTGCCAGAGCTCAAAGCTTAAATTGAGAGATATTTTTTTGGGAGGTATACTTTTCCCACCAATGAAAATGACTTGAGGTTCCCAACACTTTCCATGCTAGATATATATATATAGGCGGTTCCCAAAGATAAAATAAAGTTTATTCCTTTTCCACCAAACTTTCACAAGCCATGGCTAGCCAAATCCACAGTTGCCTTCCATGCGAACACTTTCCAAGGAATTTATTATTTGACAACATAAAGTAAATTTGTTTTTCATTTTGCGACTGGGCATCCCTAATACCTTTGCCTTACTCTCGTGCAATGACAAGTGAATAAACACTCAACGTGAGAATAACACATCTAGCATGGAAAATATTGGCCACCCCTCACCGCCTCGCGAGCGGTACGGGAACACAAAAGTGAAATATATTTTGAAAATTAGAGATGGCACATACAAATTTGCTTAGAACGGAAAGGAAATACCGTATATAGGTAGGTATGGTGGACTCATGTGGCAAAACTGGGATAAAGGATTTTGGATGCACAAGTAGAGATCATACTTAGTGCAAAATGAAGGCTAGCAAAAGACTGGGAAGCGACCAACAATGAAACGAATAATCTCATAAGCAAACAATGAGCATAAATAACACCGAATAATGCACCACAAGTAGGATATAATTTCATTGCATAATTATTGACTTTCGTGCTGGCATAGGGAATCACAAACCTTAACACAAATATTCTTACTAAAGCATAATTACTCATTAACATGACTCACATATCATATCTTCATGTCTCAAAACTATTACAAGGAATCATGTTTATTTTGTCCAGTGATCTTCATGAAAGTTTTTATTATATCCTTCTTGGATATCTACCACTTTGGGACTAATTTTCATGTGTTGCTTTTGATAAGCTCAAACAAATATAATTGAAGATCGTGAGCATAATAATTATCTTTCTCCCAAAATAATTTATGTGAAGCAAGAGAGAATTTCTTAAAAGTTTACTAACTCTCAAATAAATCTAAGTGAAGCAAGAGAGTATTTCTTCAAAAATATTAAAGCACACCGTGCTCAAAAAGATATAAGTGAAGCACTAGAGCAAATCCATAGCTCATAAAATTTAAGTGAAGCATAGAGAGCTATTCTAACAAGTCATGGCATAATTTGGGCTCTCTCAAATAGATGTGTAAATAAAGGATTGATGACTTAAAAAGAAAAACAAGATAAGCAAATACTCATATCATACAAGACACTCCAAGAAAAACACATATCATGTGACGAATAAAAATATAGTTTCGAGTGAAATACCGATGTTCATTAAAAGAAAGAGGAGATGCCACTGGGGGCATCCCCAAGCTTAGTTGCTTGCTTCTATTTGGATAATAGCTTGGTGATACATCCAAAATGCATCACTATTTTGTATCATAATTCATCTTTATTCATTGATATATTTCACGTTATGATGATGTTCTTATGTTGTTTTGGTCTATTTTACACAGTTTGCAACTTTCCGATACCGAAACAGCAGACGCAGGATTCAGCAGGAAAAAGTGGATGCTGAGTTGCTGAAGAAGAACACCTCCAAATTACCTGAAAATTGACGGGAGGTATTTTTCAGAAGAATAACGAAGACACGCAAAAGGGGAGTCAGAGGGGGGCCACAGGGTGCCCAGGCGGCCTGCCCCCCCCCTCGCCGCGCCGGGGGGGGGGGGGCCTGGAGCCCCTGGCCCACCTCTGGCCGCCCCCTTTTGCATATATGTTCCCCGTCCTCCGAAAACCCTTGGCACGGGACTTTTTACGGAGTTCCGCCGCCGCTTCGAGGCGGAAACCTACAGAGAAGAAAAGGGCATCTCCGGCGGACAGATTCCGCCGGGGAGATCACCTCCCGGAAGGGGATATCGTCGCCATCGTCATCACCATCGTCACGGGCATCATCGAGATCATCATCAACATCATCCCCAACACCAGCACCATCTCCATCTTCATCCAAATCTCATCTTTCCATCGCAACTCATGTTGTAACTTGTACTACCTATCCTCTCTACTCCATCGGTGTTGATTACTACTTTGTGGTGAATGCTATTGAGTTTTGTTGGAGAAATATTATTATGTCCAGATTGTTTATCACATATTTATCCCCTCTGATCATGATCTCTTTTATGTCTTGTGAGTAGTTACTTTAGTTCTTGAGGACATGGGGAAAGTCTTGTTGTTAGTAGTCATATGCTGTTGAAGTAATATGTGTTGTTTGATACTTAAGTTGTGTTGTCATTCTACTAGTGGTGTTGTGTGAGTCGAACACCCAACACTTCGCCTTATTAAGGACCTAGGAGAATACATTGTGTATAAAGAATGCTTATGGTGGGTTGCCGGAGTGACAGAAACATGAACCCCAGTTCACACGCTTTTGCATAAGGGAATAATGGATCCTCGATCGTATTGCTATGGTTAGGCTTTTGCCTTAAATTCAATCTTGTATTTGCGGATGCTTGCAAGGTGTTTAATCATAAGAGTGCATTCATCTTAGTCTAGAGAGTGCACTAGCATAGATCCACCCACCAACACTTATCAACACATAACATAGTATCGATACGGAATATGGCGAAAGCACATGACTACCTCTCCCGTGTGTCCTCAAGAACGCTTTAGTCTTTATAAGTTCAGTTGCTAGGCCTCTCCTTTGCAGAAAAGGATTGGGCCACTTGTTACTCTCAGTATCTTTCACATTACTTGCCTTTACATTCCTGTTGCTTATATCGAGAAAACCCCTAAAAGTTATGTTTCAGTGCTTGCAGTAATTTCTTGCTCAGAGTCGCTTATCAATACCTTCTGCTCCTCGTTGGGTTCGACACTCTTACTTATCGAAAACGCTGCAACAGATCCCTTACGGTTGAGGGTCATCAAGTACCGTTTTCTGGCGCCGTTGCCGGGGAGCGTAGCGCTATTGGTAAAGTGAAACTGGTAAGAAAGTCTTTTTATAATTCTGTTTTTATTTTTGTTATTGCTGCTCTCTGTCCTTATGGATAACCCTATTATTGGAGCGTTGCTTGCGGGAAGACACCCCACACCTGTGGTGGTTGATCCTCCCCCTACTGAAATTGTGCCTTATAAAATACCAGCTGGCATTATCAATTATGTTTTGGCTAATCGTTATGCAGGAGACAGACATCCCAGTGAACACTTGCTATATTTGTCACGACTATGTTCATTATTTAGGCTTGCAGGTGTATCGAGGGAGTTTGTCATGAGGAAATTGTTTGTCGTATCCCTTATAGATAAAGCTTCAGATTGGTATGGGCTTCTCGATAACCCACACTTGCTGGACTGGCAGGAGCTTATGTCTCTCTTTTATACTAAATTTTATCCTCTTCATGAAATTCATCGAGACAGGAATTATATCTATAAGTTTAGGTCTCGTGACGGAGAAAGCATTGCTCAAGCTTGGGGGAGATTGAAGTCCCTAATGCTCAAATGCCCTATTCATAAGCTTCCCAAGGAAATTATACTTACAAATTTTTATGCTAGGCTTTCTCGTGAGGATAAGGAGATGCTGGATGCCTCCTCTAGTGGGGTATTTCAGAAGAAGAGTGTTGAAGAAAGGTGGGATGTCCTTGAAAGAATCTAGAGGAATACCGAAGATTGGGAAATTGCTAAAGGTATTGAACCCGCTATAAATTTTGAACATGATTATATTGAGAGCTTTGTAGAAACTGATTACTTCAATACTTTTTGCTCTAAGATTGGTCTTGATTCCCATCTAGTGATTGATTTGTGTAAGAATTTTTCCTCTCACGTTGATTCTTTTAAAAAGAATAGAGACCAGCACCATGCACCTTTTAAGGAAAAACCTATTGATATTTATGTTGCTGAGCCTATTTTGCCTGTAGTTATATATGAACAGCCTCCTTTTCCCACGAGGATAAAGGAGCACTCTCTTGTGACAGGCATAATAAATAAAAGTGAGAGAAAAGTTGATGAACCTGAGGAACAGATCAGGGTCGATCCTCGAGTTGCATTGATTAAAGACCTTGTTACTGATGATGTTTTGGATTCCAATATAACTTTTTGTGCTGTTTCCACTAACCTTGTCACAGCCAAGAACAAAGGCCCAATTTCAGGTACTCCAGTGGTATCTGTTAAAATAGGAGATCACAATTATTATGGGCTATGCGATTTGGGATCAAGTGCGAGTGCTATTCCTTATTCACTCTATGAAGAAATCATCGGTGATATTTCCCCTTGTGAATTTGAAGAAGTTGATGTTACTATTCATCTTGCAAATAGATCAACTATCTCTCCTATCGGAATTGTGAGGGACGTTGAAGTCCTATGTGGAAAGGTAAAATACCCTACCGACTTTTTGGTACTTGGTTCAGCCAGGGACAATTTTTGTCCCATCATTTTTGGTAGACCTTTTCTTAGAACTTGTGGAGCTATAATAGATTGCAAGAAAGGTAAAGTTTCTGTTGAATTCAATGGTGAGCCATATGAATTTAATTTTTCTAAGTTCTCTAAGCAGCCTCGTGGTACTGATTTACCTAGTGATGATAAAATTATTGAAAGAATTGCCTCTAATGCTATTCCCCCTGATGATCCTTTGCAGCAATACATGGAGGACCACGAGAATGATTTACATATGCAGGAAAGAAATGAACTAGATGAAATATTCTTGAGGCAGCCTGCTATCCTGAAGCACAACCTTCCGGTTGAACCTTTGGGAATTTTATCAAAACCGAAAGAAGACCCGGTGTTCGATCTTAAACCTCTTCCCGATACGCTCAAGTATGCTTATTTAGATGAAAAGAAAGTATATCCTGTTATTATCAATTCTAACCTTTCAGGATATGAAGAAGAGCGATTATTGGAAGTACTTCGTAAACACCGAGGCACAATTGGCTACACCCTTGATGACCTTAAGGGGATTAGTCCATCTATCTGTCAACATACTATCAACCTTGAGCCTGATGCTAAACCAGTTGTTGATCATCAACGACGGTTGAACCCGAAGATGATGGATGTCGTGAGAAATGAGATTCTCAAGCTTCTAGCCGCAGGTATTATCTACCCTATAGCTGATAGTAAGTGGGTAAGTCCGGTACATTGTGTTCCTAAGAAAGGAGGTACCACTGTGGTTCCTAATGATAAAAATGAACTAATACCTCAGAGAATTATTATTGGATATAGAATGTGTATTGATTACAGGAAGTTGAACAAGGCAACCAGGAAGGATCACTACCCGTTGCCGTTCATCGACCAAATGCTTGAAAGGTTATCCAAAAATACCCACTTTTGTTATCTCGATGGTTATTCTGGCTTCTCTCAAATTCATGTTAACACTGTCGATCAAGAGAAGACCACTTTTACTTGTCCTTTTGGTACTTATGCTTACAGACGTATGCCTTTTGGTTTATGTAATGCCCCTGCTACTTTTCAGAGGTGTATGTCTGCTATCTTTCATGGTTTCTGCGGGGATATTATGGAAGTCTTCATGGACGATTTCTCCGTCTATGGAAGTTCATTTGACCATTGTCTTCACAACCTTAATAAAGTTTTGTAGAGATGCGAGGAGACAAATTTGGTACTCAACTGGGAGAAGTGCCACTTTATGGTTAATGAAGGAATTGTTCTTGGTCACAAGATTTCCGAAAGGGGAATTGAAGTGGACAAAGCCAAGATCGAAGCTATTGAGAGGATGCCTTATCCAAAAGACATCAAAGGTATTCGCAGTTTTCTCGGTCATGCAGGTTTTTATAGAAGATTTATTAAAGACTTTTCTAAAACCTCGAGACCCCTCACTAATCTTCTCCAGAAGGATGTCCCTTTTGCGTTTGATGAAAATTGTATGGAAGCTTTTGAAATCCTTAAGAAAGCTTTAATAACTGCTCCTATAGTACAACCACCTGACTGGAACTTACCTTTTGAAATTATGTGTGATGCAAGTGATTTTGCTGTTGGAGCTGTTTTAGGACAAAGGGTTGATAAGAAATTGAATGTTATACATTATGCTAGTAAGACCCTTGATAGTGCTCAAAGAAATTATGCTACTACTGAGAAGGAATTCTTAGCTGTAGTTTTTGCTTGTGATAAGTTTAGGCAGTACATTGTTGATTCCAAAGTTATTATTCATACTGATCATGCTGCCATTAAATATCTTATGACAAAGAAGGATGCCAAGCCAAGGCTTATCAGATGGGTACTCCTTCTCCAAGAATTTGATTTGCAGATTGTTGATAGGAAAGGAGAAGACAATCCGGTAGCGGACAATCTTTCAAGAATGGAAGATATACCGCATGACCCCATCCCAGTTAACGATAGTTTTCCAGACGAGCAACTTGCCGTTGTAAAAATACAACCTCTTTCCGACCCTTGGTATGCAGATTATGCTAATTTTATTGTTGCGAAGTATTTGCCTCCAGGTCTAACATTTTAGCAGAGGAAGAAGTTCTTTCATGATTTGAGGCACTACTTTTGGGATGACCCACATCTTTTCAAAGAAGGTCCCGACGGGATCGTGAGAAGATGCATCCCGAAACATGAGCAGAAGGACATTCTCAGACGGTGCCATGACAGTCCCTATGGAGGACATCATGCCGGTGAGAGGACTGCACATAAGGTTCTTCAATCAGGTTTTTATTGGCCCACTCTCTTTAAAGATGCTAGAAATTATGTTTTAGCTTGTGATAAATGTCAGAGAGTTGGTAACATTAGTAGAAGGAATGAGATGCCTATGAATTACTCACTAGTGATTGAACCTTTCGATTGTTGGGGTTTTGATTTTATGGGTCCTTTTCCTTCTTCGCACAAGTACACTCACATTTTAGTAGGTGTTGATTATGTGAACAAGTGGGTTGAAGCAATCCCCACTGAAAGTGCTGATCACAAAACATCCTTGAAAATGCTTAAGGATGTAATATTTCCTAGGTTTGGTGTACCAAGGTACCTCATGACCGATGGAGGATCACACTTCACGCACGGAGCTTTTAGAAAAGCTTTGGCTAAATACGATGTTAATCATAGAATTGCTTCACCTTATCATCCTCAAACTAGTGGCCAAGTTGAGCTCACCAATAGAGAGATTAAGTTGATCTTGCAGAAAACAGTAAACAGAAATAGGAAGGATTGGTCAAATAAATTGGGAGATGCTTTGTGGGCATATAGAACTGCTTACAAAAACCCCATGGGCATGTCTCCTTATAAGATGGTGTATGGCAAGGCTTGCCATCTGCCATTAGAGCTAGAGCACAAAGCTTTCTGGGCTGTTAGAGAGCTTAACGCTGACCCAAAACTAGCTGGTGAGAAGCGTCTCATGAACTTGACTTCTCTAGATGAATGGAGAAGTGAAGCTTACGAGAGCGCTAAAATGTTCAAAGAAAAGGTAAAAAGGTGGCATGATAGGAAGATTCTGAAACGTGAATTTAATGTTGGTGATAAAGTTTTGTTGTTTAGATCCCGTTTCAGGTTTTCTCCAGGTAAACTACTTTCCAGGTGGGAAGGACCATTTCATATTGAAGAAGTTTATCGGTTTGGCGCAATTAAGATTAATAATTTTGAAGGCACCAAACCTCAAGTTGTGAATGGGCAAAGACTTAAACATTACATAGCAGGAGACCCTGTCGATGTTGATGTGAATATAATATACACAACAACCCACGAAGAACATGTTGCAGCCCTGTTTCAGACGCCAGCAGAAGCAGAATAAAGAAAAGGTATGTAGTACGGTAAGAAAACACCGCAAAATATCATAAAAGTTCCGTATTATGAGTCTTTGAAAAAATAGTAAAATTCCGAGTCGAAGTGGAGCCGGAGATGACCACCAGGGAGTCCAGGCGCCCCCCTGGTGCGCCCCCCCTGGGCCGCACCGGCAGGCCGCCTGGACACCCTGGTGCCCGTCTCCGACCCCGCTTTGGTCCGTTACCTTCCTTTCTGTGCATAAAATTTTCCTATATATTTGCCCGGGGTGTTCCGGCAACGTATCTTGCGATTTCACATGTTTTCTCTTCGATCTGTTTCTGCCAGGAAATCTTTCAGCTAAATTTAGGTGCCATGGCTTCTCCAAGTTCCCCAAGGACACGTTCGTCGTCAACGTCATCAACCCTTACCTCGCTGAGGTGAAGAAGCACCCTCAGGTGGTTGAGATGAAGGAGGGCGTCCTTCATCAAGAAGATATGAAGGGACCTATCAAGGAGGGGAGCATCCAGGCTAGGCTGGAAGAGGTGGAGCAAGAAGTCTTCAAGTACAAGAAGATGATCGAGCGTGGTGTCGAAGCTAACTTTGACATCACCAACGAGCTGAAGAACTACTTTCTGAAGGAGATGAAGGAGATGTGGGAAAGAATCGCCGTGTCTGAAGACAGAATCATAGAACTCCAAGGGAAAATTAATGATCTACATAACCAGAACTGTGAGTATGAACTAAGGTTTCTACGCATGGGTTTGGGTGCTGAATGCAGGATCCAGGAGACGAGCTTCTCATATGAGACTGGAGAACCCCTTCCATGGAAGAGTTTCGCCAAGAATTACTTGATTAACGCCAACAAATATGGGTGAAATCTCCGTGGGTAATGGCATTCCCTTGGCTTGTTCCAAGCTTGGGGGAGTGCCCGGTATCTTTATCTTTTACCTTTTGTCTTTTAGAAGTCAAGTAGAGTCGTATCATGTCTAGGGAGGTTATTATATGAGATAGGTGTGTGCATTGAGGTCTATCGCCCCCTTGGTGAAGAATTGTATCCGTGTGTGTGGAGTCGTCTATGATGGAATATTATGAGAAGTTTATCAGTTCCTTTTTGCTGCACTCGGTATTCTCTTCACGCAATCGACCTTATATGATGATTCTTATGGGGAGTATTGACCTTATGTCAGGTATGGCTATGAAACTTTATTTAATCTTGGCAAACATAGCTTTGGTCATAACAACAAGCATGATTCTCTTAAAGTATCAACATAGCCAAAACCTTTATGCTATTATACTTGAAGTGTTATGTTGACAAGGAAGACAACTTGATGTGTTATGCTTATTTCAATGTTCATGCTTTATATTGCTTTGCATCTTAGTCATCATCAGTTGTCTGCTCTTTCAAAACCTTTGCTAGCCTAACTCTGTACTAAGCGGAATTCTGCTTGTGCGTCCATACCCCTAAGCCAATACCTTCCATATGAGTCCACCATACCTACCTACTCGTGGTACTCCACTACCATCTCCTAAAGTATATAATTTATGTGTTATCCTTAAATGTTCAAATCTTTTATTTTGTGCCTCTGCTTTAGCTCATGAGGAAGTAGTAGCTAATTCATGACCTTTTTGAGTTGGACAAGCTTCATCCCGGGATTGCATGTATAATGTGCAAACCCATAATACGAAAAGGAACTGGCATTGAGTGCGCCCGGCTTAAAAATAATATAACAAACAAACCCTCCTTCACGCTTTGTTCATGAGAAATCAGAAAACTTTGGCGGTGATAAACAAAGGAGAATACGAGGATGTTATCGTCCTCATACGGGAGCCGTTCCTCGAAACTTGTCCGGTTCAAGAAGTAATTGAGTTATCTATTAGCATTCGTTGACGAATCATGCACCTCTCAAAAATTTGTTTTCATTCTGTTTGATTTGAGGATAGCACATGAGTTTTCCCTACTACCCTAGAGCAGGGCCTATCTTTTAATTTTAAGTTGAGTCAGTTATTCCTACTTCCTTCTATTTCTCAAAGAGAGCAGACGTTTGATGTTGATAAGGATTCATGCATATAAAGCTGCATTAAGATTTGTCATATCATATCCTTGTTGACATTATCATTTGATAAGTAAGTTGTTTGTCATGCCTAGCTAAGGCAAATATCTTCCTTCGTGTTAACACTTTCACTTCTTGCTTATTAACTTGTTATTTCAAAAAGCTTCAATTAATCTCATCAAAAGCAAAAGTTAAAATTATTTGTTGTTCTTTGACCAAAGGACATGTTTGCCATGATATAATGAGTTTCCATTGGTCCTACTTTCGAATATAAGTGTTGACACTCTTTCATAAGAGCCTTATGAGTTGAAGATTGCTGCTGAGGATATTTGAATTGGCGAAGAGACTATGATGCTTCTTGTCCGTATTCTATTTATCGACACTTCACTCTCTAAACTTGTGGACAGGTTTACCGAGTTCATATTCGCTTGGGGACAAGCGAGGTCTAAGCTTGGGGGTGTTGATACGTCCAAAATGCATCACTATTTTGTATCATAATTCATCTTTATTCATTGATATATTTCACGTTATGATGATGTTCTTATGTTGTTTTGGTCTATTTTACACAGTTTGCAACTTTCCGATACCGAAACAGCAGACACAGGATTCAGCAGGAAAAAGTGGATGCTGAGTTGCTGAAGAAGAACACCTCCAAATTACCTGAAAATTGACGGGAGATATTTTTCAGAAGAATAACGAAGACACGCAAAAGGGGAGTCAGAGGGGGGCCACAGGGTGCCCAGGCGGCCTGGGGGCGCGCCCCCCTGGCCGCGCCGAGGGGGCGCCTGGAGCCCCTGGCCCACCTCTGGCCGCCCCCTTTTGCATATATGTTCCCCGTCCTCCGAAAACCCTAGGCATGGGACTTTTTACGGAGTTCCGCCGCCGCTTCGAGGCGGAAACCTACAGAGAAGAAAAGGGCATCTCCGGCGGGCAGATTCCGCCGGGGAGATCACCTCCCGGAAGGGGAGATCGTCGCCATCGTCATCACCATCGTCACGGGAATCATCGAGATCATCATCAACATCATCCCCAACACCAGCACCATCTCCATCTTCATCCAAATCTCATCTTTCCATCGCAACTCGTGTTGTAACTTGTACTACCTATCCTCTCTACTCCATCGGTGTTGATTACTACTTTGTGGTGAATGCTATTGAGTTTTGTTGGAGAAATATTATTATGTCCAGATTGTTTATCACATATTTATCCCCTCTGATCATGATCTCTTTTATGTCTTGTGAGTAGTTACTTTAGTTCTTGAGGACATGGGGAAAGTCTTGTTGTTAGTAGTCATATGCTGTTGAAGTAATATGTGTTGTTTGATACTTAAGTTGTGTTGTCATTCTACTAGTGGTGTTGTGTGAGTCGAACACCCAACACTTCGCCTTATTAAGGACCTAGGAGAATACATTGTGTATAAAGAATGCTTATGGTGGGTTGCCGGAGTGACAGAAACCTGAACCCCAGTTCGCACACTTTTGCATAAGGGAATAATGGATCCTCGATCGTATTGCTATGGTTAGGCTTTTGCCTTAAATTCAATCTTGTGGATGCTTGCAAGGTGTTTAATCATAAGAGTGCATTCATCTTAGTCTAGAGAGTGCACTAGCATAGATCCACCCACCAACACTTATCAACACATAACATAGTATCGATACGGAATATGGCGAAAGCACATGACTACCTCTCCCGTGTGTCCTCAAGAACGCTTTAGTCTTTATAAGTTCAGTTGCTAGGCCTCTCCTTTGCAGAAAAGGATTGGGCCACTTGTTACTCTCAGTATCTTTCACATTACTTGCCTTTACATTCCTGTTGCTTATATTGAGAAAACCCCTAAAAGTTATCTTTCAGTGCTTGCAGTAATTTCTTGCTCAGAATCGCTTATCAATACCTTCTGCTCCTCGTTGGGTTCGACACTCTTACTTATCGAAAACGCTGCAACAGATCCCTTACGGTTGAGGGTCATCACTTGGTATGTTGGGGAATCCCCAAGCTTAGGCTTTTTCTTACTCCTTATTCCTCCATCCATCGTAAGATAACCCAAAACTTGAAAACTCCAATCACACAAAACTCCAACAAAATTTTCATGAGATCTGTTAGTATAAGAAAACAAATCACTACCATAAGTGATGTAGTAAACCAATTCATATTTTGTATTTGTATTATATCTACTGTATTCCAACTTTTCAATGGCAAAAACTCATCAAAGAAAACCATATAATCATCAAAACAAGCACATAACACAATAAAAACAAAATCTGTCAAAAATAGAATAGTCTGTAGTAATCTGGAAGTTTCGAATACTTCTGTAACTCTAAAAATCTTGAAAAACATAGGGCCGCGTGAGAAATCTGTATATTAATTTTATGCAAAAAGAATCAACCAAAACACACTTTTCTGTTAAAAATGAGAATTTTTCTCGTGAGCGCAAAAGTTTCTGTTATTTCAGCAAGATCAAATCTACTAACACCCAATGTGTTCCTGAGGCTTTGCTTGGGAAAAACTTTTATTCAAACCACAAAAACACATCTCAACAGAGGTATTAAAGATTTTTTTTCACAAGAACAGAAAACAAAAAGCAAAAATTTATTTAGTTCGTTGGGTTGCCTCCCAACAAGCTCTATCTTTATATCCATTAAGATAGGTTTGGAATTTCAATGATGCTCATATGAAAGACAAGAATTGAAGCACAAAGAGAGCATCATAAAATATGTGACAAACACATTTAAGTCTGACATACTTCCAATGCATAGGAATTTTATAAGCAAACAAATTATCAAGACAAGAAATGTCTAGCATATGCAAAGGAGAGGAATAAAACATTCAAAATCACAACATAACGAGAGGTAATTTAGTAACATGAAAATTTCTAGAACCATATTTTCCTCTCTCATAAAAATTACATGCAGGATCATACTCAAATTCAACAATATAGCAATCATATAAAAATTTCTTTTCATGATCGACATGCGTAAAAGTCTTATAATCGTCCAAGATAGTGGGACTAACATCAAATAAAGTCATGACCTCTCCAAACCCACTTTCAATATTATCGCAAACATATTCATCACGAGGCTTAAGTAAATTTTCCAAGATCGTAACAAGAATCATCCCAATCATGATCATTGCAATAAGTAGAGGACATATCAAAATTAGCATCCCCAAGCTTGGGTTTTTTCATATTACTAGCATAATTGACATTAATAGAATTTATTACAACACCATTGCAATCATGCTTTTGAAGGAAATATGCCCTAGAGGCAATAATAAATTTGTTATTTATATTTCCTTATATCATGGTAAATGTTTATTATTCATGCTAGAATTGTATTAACCAGAAACTTAGTACATGTGTGAATACATAGATAAAACAGAGTGTCCCTAGTATGCCTCTACTTGACTAGCTCGTTGATCAAAGATGGTTATGTTTCCTAACCATAGGCATGTGTTGTCATTTGATGAATGGGATCACATCATTAGAGAATGATGTGATGGACAAGACCCATCCGTTAGCTAAGCACTATGACCGTTTAGTTTTACTGCTATTGCTTTCTTCATGACTTATACATGTTCCTCTGACTATGAGATTATGCAACTCCCGGATACCAGAGGAACACCTTGTGTGCTATCAAACTTCACAACGTAACTGGGTGATTATAAAGATACTCTACAGGTGTCTCCGAAGGTGTTTGTGGTGTTAGCATAAATCAAGAATAGGATTTGTCACTCCGAGTGTAGGAGAGGTATCTCTGGGCCCTCTCGGTAATACACATCATAATAAGCCTTGCAAGCAAACGACTAATGAGTTAGTCACGAGATGATGTATTACAGAACTAGTAAAGAGACTTGCCGGTAACGAGATTGAACTAGGTATGATGATACCGACGATCGAATCTCGGGCAAGTAACATACCGACGACAAAGGGAATGTTGTTATGCGGTTTGACCGATAAAGATCTTCGTAGAATATGTAGGAACCAATATGAGCACCCAGGTTCCGCTATTGGTTATTTACCAGAGAAGTGTTTCGGTCATGTCTACATAGTTCTCGAACCCGTAGGGTCCGCACGCTTAACGTTCGATGACGATCGGTATTATGAGTTTATGAGTTTTTGATGTATCGAAGGTTGTTCGGAGTCCCGGATGAGATCAAGGACATGATGAGGAGTCTCAAAATGGTCGAGACGTAAAGATCGATATATTGTAAGACTATATTCGGACATCAGGAAGGTTTCGAGTGATTCGATTATTTTTCGGAATACCGGAGAGTTACGGGAATTCGTATTGGGCCTTAATGGGCCATACGGGAAAGGAGAGAAAGGACTCAAGGGTGGCCGCGCCCCTTCCCCATGGACTGGTCCGAATTGGACTAGGGAAAGGGGGGCCCCTTCCTTCCTTCTCCTTGTCCCTTCCCCTTTTCCTATTCCATGTGGGAGGTGGAATCCTACTAGGACTAGGGAGTCCTGATAGGACTCCGCACTTTGGGCGCGCCCTATGAGGGCCGGCCTCCTCCTCCCTCCATCCTTTATATACGTGGCCAGGGGGCACCCCATAGACACACAAGTTGATTTTAGCCGTGTGCGGTGCCCCTCCCCACAGTTACACACCTCGGTTATATCATTGCAGTGCTTAGGCGAAGCCCTGCGCCGGTAGCTTCATCATCACCATCACCACGCCGTCGTGCTGACAAAACTCTCCTGTGACGCTCAACTAGATCAAGAGCTTGTGGGACGTCATCGAGCTGAACGTGTGCTGAACGCGGAGGTGCCGTACGTTCGGTGCTTGGATCGGTTGGATCGCAAAGACGTTCGACTACACCAATCGCGTCACTAGACGTTTCCGCTTTCGGTCTACGAGGGTACGTAGACATACTCTCCCCACTCGTTGCTATGCTTCTCCTAGATAGATCTTGCGTGATCGTAGGAATTTTTTTGAAATACTATGTTCCCCAACAGATTTTCATACAAAGAGCTAGCATGCATCACTTCATAAATTTCTTCTTTTATCACTTCATCACAATTATCGGATTCATGAGTCTCAAGCAAAACTTCATAAAGAATTACATCATATGGATCTCCAAGAGACCATTGTATTGATAATCAAAAGAGAGAGATGAAGCCATCTAGCTACTGACTATGGACCCGTAGGTCTACAAGGAACTACTCACGCATCATCGGAGGGGCACCAATGGAAGTGGTGAACCCCTCCGCGATGGTGTCTAGATTGGATCTGCTGGTTCCGGACTCTGCGGTGGCTGGATCGAAATTCCGTCGACTCCCCTAGGGTTTCTGGAATATTGGGGTATTTATAGTGCAAAAAGAGGTGGTCCGGAGGGCATCCGAGGTGGGCACAACCCACCAGGACACGCCTGGGCCTCCTGGCACGCCCTGGTGGGTTGTGCTCCCCTCGGAGCACCCCCAGGTGCTGCCTTGCCCCATTGGATGTCTTCTGGTCCACAAAAAATTCCTCAAAAAGTTTCGCTGTGTTTGGACTCTGTTAGATATTGATTTCCTGCGATGTAAAAACATGCAGAAAACAGCAACTGGCACTTGGCACTATGTCAATAGGTTAGTACCAAAAAATGATATAAAATGACTGTAAAACACCCAAGAATGATAATATAACAGCATGGAACAATGAAAAAATTATAGATACGTTGGAGACGTATCAACGACTCCTCCTCGAGCCCACGTGTGCACACCTGCAGGGCTCGGTGAGCTCCGTCATCCGTTTCCCAACCTTCCCCGATGCTCCCGTCGTCGTGCACCGCTGATGTCTACTACACAACCTTCTTCTTGTAGACGTTGTTGGGCCTCCAAGTGCAGAAGTTTGTAGGACAGTAGCAAATTTCCCTCAAGTGGATGACCTAGGGTTTATCAATCCGTGGGAGGCGTGGGATGAAGATGGTCTCTCTCAAACAACCCTGCAACCAAATAACAAAGAGTCTCTTGTGTCCCCAACACACCCAATACAATGGTAAATTGTATAGGTGCACTAGTTTGGCGAAGAGATGGTGATACAAGTGCAATATGGATGGTAGATATAGGTTTTTGTAATAAGAAAATATAAAAACAGCAAGGTAACTAAAGGTAAAAGTGAGCATAAACGGTGTTGCAATGATAAGAGACAAGGCCTAGGGTTCATGCTTTCACTAGTGCAAGTTCTCTCAACAAGGATAACATAATTGAATCATATTACTAGCCCTCAACATGCAACAAAGAGTCACTCCAAAGTAACTAATGGCGTAGAACAAACGAAGATATTATGGTGGGGTACGAAACCACCTCAAAGTTATTCTTTCTGATCGATCTATTCAAGAGTCCGTAGTAACGTTCAATCTATCACAGAGATCGTACTAGAATAACACCTTAAGACACAAATCAACCAAAACCCTAATGTCACCTAGATACTCCATTGTCACCTCAAGTATCCGTGGGCATGATTATATGATATGCATCAGACAATCTCAGAAACATCTATTCAACCAACACATAGAACTTCAAAGAGTGCCCGAAAGTTTCTACCGAAAAGTCAAGACGAAAACATGTGCCAACCCCTATGCATAGATTCCCAAGGTCACGGAACCCGCAAGTTGATCACCAAAACATACATCAAGCAGATCACGTGATATCCCATTGTCACCACAGATAAGCACATGCCAGACATACATCAAGTGTTCTCAAATCCTTAAAGACTCAATCCGATAAGATAACTTCAAAGGGAAAACTCAATCCATTACAAGAGAGTAGAGGGGGAGAAGCATCATAAGATCCAACTAGAATAGCAAAGCTCGCGATACATCAAGATCGTGCCATCTCAAGAACATGAGAGAGATAGAGATCAAACACATAGCTACTGATACATACCCTCAGCCACGAGGGTGGACTACTCCCTCCTTGTCATGGAGAGCGCCAGGATGATGAAGATAGCCACCAGAGAGGGATCCCCCCTCCGGCAGGGTGCCGGAACAGGGTCTAGATTTTTTTTGGTGGCACCAGAGGCTTTCGGCGGTGGAACTCCCGATCTAGGTTAATTTCTGGAGGTTTCAGTATATATAGGAGGTGTTGGAGTCGGGGCCAAGCAAAGGGGGACTACGGGACGTCCACGAGGCAGAGGGCGCGCCCAGTAGGGGGGCACGCCCCCACCCTCGTGGGTAGCCCGTGGGTCCTCTCGTCCCCCTCCGGCACTTCCTGGGCTTCTTTATGGCCAAAAACTTCTTCCGTTAATTTTCAGGTCAATTGGGCTTCGTTTGATATTCCTTTTCTGCGAAACCCTAAAACATGAGAAGAACAGAAACTGGCACTGGGCTCTGGGTTAATAGATTAGTCCCAAAAATCATATAAAAGTGTATGACAAAGCCCATTAAACATCCAAAACATCATAAATAATAGCATGGAACAATAAAAAATTATAGAAACGTTGGAGACGTATCAAGCATCCCCAAGCTTAATTCTTGCTCGTCCTCGAGTAGGTAAATGATAAAAAACAGAATTTTTGATGTGGAATGCTAACCAACATAATTTTCTATGTAATTCTCTTAATTGTGACATGAATGTTCAGATCTGAAAGATTCAAGACAAAAGTCTATATTGACATAAGAAATAATAATACTTCAAGCATACTAATAAAGTAATTATGTCTTCTCAAAATACTTTGGCTAAAGAAAGTTATCCCTACAAAATCATATAGTCTGGCTATGCTCCCTCGTCATCACACAAAATATTCATATCATGCACAACCCCGGTTTCAACCAAGCACTTGTTTACATACTCTATTCTTTCAAACCTTTCAACTTTCACGCAATACATGAGCGTGAGCCATGGACATAGCACTATGGGTGGAATAGAGAGGTGGTTGTGGAGAAGACAAAAAGGGGGGAGATAGTCTCACATCGACTAGGCGTATCAACGGGCTATGGAGATGCCCAACAATAGATATCAATGTGAGTGAGTAGGGATTGCCATGCAACGGATGCACTAGAGCTAAAAATGTATGAAAGCTCAACAAAAGAAACTAAGTGGGTGTGCATCCAGATTGCTTGCTCATGAAGACCTAGGGCATTTGAGGAAGCCCATCGTTGGAATATACAAGCCAAGTTCTATAATGAAAATTCCCACTAGTATATGAAAGTGACTAAACATGAGACTCTCTATCATGAAGAACATGGTGCTACTTTGAAGCACAAGTGTGGAAAAAGATAGTAGCAATTGTCCCTTTTTTATTTTCTTTTTTCTTTCTTTTTATTGGAGGGGCTTTCTTTATTTAGCCTTTCCTCACATGGGACAATGCTCTAATAATGATGATCATCACACTTTCATTGAATTACAACTCGATATTACAACTCGATACTAGAACAAAGTATGACCCTATATGAATGCCTCCGGCGGTGTACCGGGATGTGCAATGAATCAAGAGTGACATGTATGAAAAATTATGCATGGTGGCTTTGCCACAAATACGATGTCAACTACATGATCATGCATGGCAATATGACAATATGAAGCGTGTCATATGAACGGAACGGTGGAAAGTTGCATGGCAATATATCTCGGAATGGCTATGGAAATGCCATGATAGGTAGGTATGGTGGCTGTTTTGAGGAAGATATATGGTGGCTGTTTTGAGGAAGGTATATAGTGGGTGTATGGTACCGGCGAAAGTTGCGCGGTACGAGAGAGGCTAGCAATGGTGGAAGGGTGAGAGTTTGTAATATCCATGGACTCAACATTAGTCATAAGAACTCATATACTTATTTCAAAAGTTTACGAGTCATCAAAACAAAGCAATCAACGCATGCTCCTAGGGGGGAGGTTGGTAGGAGTTAACCATCGCGCGCCCCCGACCTCCACACAAAGGATAACACTCTACAAATACATCATGCTCTAACTTCGTTACATAGCGGTTCTCCATACGTGCATGCTACAGGAATCACTAACCTTAACACAAGTATTTATCAATTCCATAATAACTCCACTAGCATGACTCTAATATCACTATCCTCATATCTCAAAACAATTATCAAGCATCCAACTTCTCATCATATTCAATGCACTTATTGTGAAAGTTTTTACTACATTGATCTTGGATGTTTATCATGTGAAGGCTAGTTTTATAGCCAAAGCACATTACCATGCTGTTTTAATAGACTCTCTAAAAGATATAAGTGAAGCATGAGAGATCAAAAATTTCTACAAAATATAATTACCATCGTGTTCTAAAAGATATAAGTGAAGCACTAGAGCAAAAACTATTCCACTCAAAAGATATAAATGAAGCACATAGAGTGTTCTAACAATTCCTAGGCCATATTTATCTCTCTCAAAAAGGTGTGTCCAGCAAGGATAATTTTGGCAAACTAACAAGAAAAGACTCAAATTATACATGACACTCCAAGCAAAACACATATCATGTGGTGAATAAAAATATAGCTCCGAGTATAGTTACCGATAGATGAAGACGAAAGAGGGGATGCCTTCCCGGGGCATCCCCAAGCTTAGGCTTTTGGTTATCCTTGAATTTTACCTTGGGGTGCCTTGGGCATCCCAAAGCTTAGGCTCTTGCCACTCTTTGTTCCATAGTCCATCAAAGCAATACTCAAAACTTGAAAACTTCACAACACAAAACTTAGACAAGAATCTCGTGAGATCCGTTAGTATAAGAAAACAAACCACTACTCAAAGGTACTGTAATGAACTCATTCTTTATTTATATTGGTGTTAAACCTACTGTATTGCAACTTCTCTATGATTCATATCCTCCAATACTACTCATAGATTCATCAAAATAAGCAAACAACACACGAAAAATAGAATCTGTCAAAAACAGTACAATCTGTAGTAATCTGTAACTTTCGAATACTTCTGTAACTCCAGAAAATTGAAATAAATTGGTAAACGTGAGGAATTTGTCTATTAATCATCTTCAAAAATAATCAACTAAATAGCACTCCAGTAAAATCTGGTGACTATTCTCGTGAGCGCTAATGTTTCTGTTTTTTACAGCATGATCATATAAACTTCACACAAGTATTCTCAAAGGTTCTACTTGGCACAAACACTAATTAAAACACAAAACCACGTCTAAACAGAAGATAGATGTAATATTTATTCCTAAACAGAAGCAAAAGCAAAGAAAATAAAATAAAGTTGGGTTGCCTCCCAACAAGCGCTGTCGTTTAATGCCCCTAGCTAGGCACAATGATTTCTATGATGCTCGCATAAAAGATAAGAATTGAAACATAAAGGGAGCATCATGAAGAATATAACTAGCACATTTAAGTCTAAACCACTTCCTATGCACAGGGATTTTGTGAGCAAACAACTTATGGGAAAGATAATCAACTAGGATAGGAAGGGAAAACGAGCATAACTTCAAGATTTTAAGCACATAGAGAGGAAACTCGATATTATTGCAATATGTAGAAGCATATGATCCTCTCTCATAATAATTTTCAGTAGCATCATGAATGAATTCAACAATATAAACGTCACATAAAGCATTCTTTTCATGATCCCCAAGCATATAAATTTTATTACTCTCCACATAAGCAAAATTCTTCTCATTCATAGTAGTGGGAGCAAACTCAACAAAATAACTATCATGTCAGGCATAATCCAATTGAAAACTGAAATCATGATCACAAGTTTCATGGTTATCATTATTCTTAATAGCATACAAGTCATCACAATAATCATCATAGATAGCAACTTTGTTCTCATAATCAATTGGAACCTCTTCCGAAATAGTGGATTCATCACTAAATAAAGCCATGGCCTCTCCAAATCCACTTTCATCAATATAATCATCATAAATAGGAGGCATGTTTTCATCGTAATAAATTTGCTCATCAAGACTTGGGGGACCAAAAATATCATATTCATTAAAAATAACATGCATATCATTAGCATCATGGATATTCAAGGGATTCACACTAACAACATTGCAATCATGCTCATATTTTATGCCAAGCATTCTATGTAATTCTTCTTCTAGTACTTGAGCACAATTTTCCTTTCCATCATTTTCACGAAGTATATTAAAAAGATGAAGCATATGAGGTAACCGTAATTCCATTTTTTTCTAGTTTTCTTTTATAAATTAAACTAGTGATAAAACAAGAAACTAAAAGATTCGATTGCAAGATCTAAACATATACCTTCAAGCACTCACCTCCCCGGCAATGGCGCCCGAAAAGATCTTGATGTCTACTACACAACCTTCTTTTTGTAGACGTTGTTGGGCCTCCAAGTGCAGAGGTTTGTAGGACAGTAGCAAATTTCCCTCAAGTGGATGACCTAAGGTTTATCAATCCATGGGAGGCATAGGATGAAGATGGTCTCTCTCAAACAACCCTGCAACCAAATAACAAAGAGTCTCTTGTGTCCCCAATGTCGTGGTTTTAAGTCTGACAGTAAGGGTAGGGGGTACGAATGGAGAGGCAAGGTTCTAGCTATGGCGAGGTTGTACACAGAGTGTTAGCGAGTTCATGCCCTTCTCGGAGGAAGTAACAGCCCTACGTCTCGGTGCCCGGAGGCTTGGTCGACTGATGTGTGTATGCGTGTGTTACAGAGGTGCGAACCCTTGTTTTGGAGGAGGGGGTGGCTTATATAGTGCGCCAGGGCCCCATCCATGCTCCACGTTACCAAGGGCTTAAAGGTACATTAAGGCAGGCGTTACTGATAACGCCTGCAGTAAAGGATAATTAAGATATTTACTACAGAGAGTAAATATAGGACCGTTGCTGTTCCAAGAGGCACTTGGTCTTCGGAGGTCGAGTGCTCGGTCCGGTCGAGTGGAATTGAGTCGTCCTGCGTACATGGGTCGGTCGAGTGAAGTGTCTCTTCGGACCATCTCAGTCGACTGTCTCCACTGCCATGGGTCTTGTTTTTTGATCTTCTAGGGTAGTGACCTTGGGTGGGGTACTTTGGTCAGGCCTATGACCCTACCCTAGGTCTGTAACCTCGTCAGTAGCCCCCGAATGGATTGGGGCTCGAGCAAGGGGGTGCTAAGGGAAGCTCTGGCCTTGGCTCGACGCCCTTGGGGCATATTGCTTCGGAGCTCGTGACTTGGGCAGGCTCCCTCAGTTGTGTCTTGGTCGCCTCGATCGATTCTGAAGCCATCAATGAATTAGTTGCTTCTCGCGTCGACTGGATGTCTTGCGTCGATTGAGCTCCTTGCGTCGACTGGGTTTTGTGCTAGGCGTCGGGCGCCGTGAGCGCGTGCCGTTTTCAACAGGATCGGTTGCCCTCTGGCCGCCGGATTCGGCGGGGCTTTCGAAATTTGGGGAAGCGCACGGGGCGAGGCGTGCCGCATCAATCGGAGGGGTGCGGTTCGAACGCCTCGATTCCAGCGCCTCCTTTTTTGCCACGTATCACGTCAGCGCCTGTTACGGGATCGGATAGGATTGCTCGGGGCCACCGGTCAGCCACTCGACCGAGCCATTATAAAGGCACGTCGAGTCCGCCGCGGGGGGTACTATGCGCCTAGTCTTCTCCCGTTCGCCTTGTCTTCTCTGCAGCGTTCTTGCTTCTCCGCCGCGCCCCCGCTCCTTCCTGCTTCTCTCCGCGGCGACCGCCGTCTCGCGAGCCATGGGAAAAGCCAAGACTGCGGCCATGGAGCACTCCAAGAAGGCGGCGTCGAAGAAGGGGAGGCGAGGTGGCCGGGTCGGTTCGTCGTCGAGGTCCGGACTCCCCGCTGGATGGATCCAGGGGGATTGGATCCGGTCCACCGTCGTGGTGGAGGATCTGGAGGAGCTGGAGGAGGAGGGGCTGATCGTCGGCGGCTCCTGGTGCGCGCCAAGAGGAGAGCTCAAGCCCCGGCCGCAGGAGGGCGAGTGTGTACTCCACGCCACCCACGTCGACCGAGGTTTCTCTACGCCCCCGCACCCTTTCTTCTGCGCGTTTCTGATCTTCTTTGGTGCCCAGTTGCATTACTTTACGCCCAACTCCATCGCCTTCCTCTCCGCTTTCGTTTCTATGTGCGAGAACTTCCTCGGTTGCCGACCGCACTGGGGCTTGTTCAAGCACATCTTCACCTGCCGCTCACAGACCGTCAAGAGGGTGAACCCGAGTGACGGCAAGACGCACGTCCTCCAGGCGTGTGGCAGGCTCGGGATTCAGCTTAGGAATAGGAGCGCCTTCCCTCCCATGAACCTTCCAGAGTCGATTCGGGGCTGGCAGTCGACCTGGTTTTATTACAAGGACAGTCCGACTCCGGGCCAGTTGACCGGCCTTCCTCCATTTACTCTTGGTCGAGCCAGCCCACCTCCTTCGATGGTAGTGAGTAAGGCCGAGAGGGCCGAGGTAGACATGTTAATGGAGAGGGTCGTCCAGCTAGTCTGTGAGGGGGTCACGGGGATGGACCTGTTCGAGGTGTACCTCACACGGAGTATCCAGCCGCTTCAAGCCCGGGACCACCCGATGTGGCTGTACTCCGGCACCGACGACTCGTCGCGAGTCCACCCGGAGGCGGCCCATCCGGAGTACGTAGTGCGGTGCTTGAAGAGCATCACCGGGAACAAGGACAACCCCAGGGGGTCTGGGAGGATCATCCCATTCGACGCTGACCACCTGCCAGACAAGGTTAGCCTTCTCCTTCCGAGTGACGTATCCGTCAACTGGCTTGTGGCCTTTATTGATGGTTCTGACAGGTATTTGATCAAATTTCTTTTCTTTGCAGATCTATACAGAGATGTACTCGCTGCCCAACGGGGACTTGGGCCAGGAGGGCGAGGAGGGAACGGGCAACGCCGCCAAATGGAAGTCGGAGGAGGAGACCGAGGAGAGCGAGGATTACAGCAGTGGGGAGGAGGTCGAGTCACCTCCCCGTGTCGAGCGCCGATCCAAGGAGAAGAATGATCCAGGGGCCGCTCGACCCCAAGTGGGTCGCTCGGGGTCTCGGACGCCCAAACACACTTGCACGACCACCCCCGAGCTGGCCGAGAAGACGCCCAAGCAGCCCAAGGTCGCCACCACCAAGCCCCGGAAGGCCCTGCCAAGGATTAAGGTGGACGTACCCATCGCCTCCACGTAAGTGCCACTTGGACTTGCTTCTTTCTGTTTCTTGGGGGTCGACTACAATTTTGGTCGACTCATTTCTTGACTGAATCTTTCAGAGCTGCCGCTTCCACGACCTTGATGGACATCGATCGGGGTCGAGATGACGAGGAGATCGCGGATGCCGCGACATCTCGTGCAGGTATGGGCTCTATGAGATTTGTCTTATCCTTCTTCTCTTTCGCGGGTGATGGTCGACTGACTTGGTTCCCTGCTTGACCTGAAGCGCCACGTTTCGTCATAGAGCTGCCGGACGACGACGAAGACGAGGAGCAGTTGGGAGGGGACCACCGGCGCACAAGGAAGAAGGGCCGGAAGGTGCCTTCTGGCTCGGAGGCCCAGCGATAGGAGGACGCGGCCCGAGCCGCGGTCTCTTTCGCCGTCCCTGTGTCGACCGTGCACGCTGCCGACCCATCGTCTGCGCCGAGCGTCGACCCAGTGCCCGCCCCGGTTGTCGACCCAGTGTCCACTCCAACCGTCGACTCAGCGCCGGTTCGTGCCGTCGATCCAGCGCCTGCGCCCGTGGCCGGCTCGACGCCCGCCGCTTTGTGTGTCCTCTTCTCCACCTACCGCCTCCTGGAGGACCCTGTGGGGGCGGCTCAAGAGGCCGTTCGCCAGGCGGAGGTGATGATGGGGAAGACAAAGGCGGCGTATGAGGCCAGCATGGCGGCTTACGACGCCAGCTCTGCTCTTCGGGCCAACGTCTAGGTACGTTGTCTTTATTGGAGTAGTCTTTGACTTCGAGAGAAATATGCTTGTTTTGTTTCGTGAGGTACCACGCCCACTGGGTGTTCTTCTTTCCCTGTCTTCTTTGAGCTCACGCCGGGCTGTCCTCGGCCGAGTGAAACCAATGGGGGCACGCTTAGCGCACCCACTGGGTGTAGTCCCCGAGACCGTGGTCGACTGCTGGCGGTCGGCCATGGTCTTACTATAGCACTTCCATGCTTTTGGTTGTTTTTTTTGGCTCGCGCCGGACTGATGTAATGCCCAGGATGGGAATATATATCCTACGTGTCGAGGCACGACTTAGAGACATAACCCCATGCCGGAATGATCGCAAGTTTGGTATCTTTGCACAACTCATGTAAAAGATGGGGATGGAAAACATAAAATAGTTGGCTTACACTCGCCATGTCACACAAATACATTACATGTCCAAATCATCATTCAATAAAACATCACAGCCCATCTAAGGGTAAAATCCAAATGGCAAGATACCAAACATAATTTAAATCCACAGGTCGGATTGAATCCTAGTAGAAGTTCCACTACTGCTCATCGGGATAACGAACATAGTAACGGCTTCGCTCCTCGTCATACTCCCAGTCTAGCTCGGTGCCATCACCTGGATAGCTCACCATCGGACCTGCATCTGGTGTGGTGAAGTAACTGTGAGCCACAGAGGACTCAGCAATCCCGTTCCCGGGTAACATGACTATTTAAGCCTTGGGAGGAAAGGCTGAAGAAAGAACAAGAGTCTGCCGCAGCAACTAGCACTAGCTTACGTAAAAGAGAGCGAGAAGAGAAGGCGCATCGGTCGGGAGATGATCACTAAGTGATCCTAAACTAATCAACTCAAACATAACCCCACCGTGTTCATCTCCCGAATCCCTTTCGGAAAATGTCAGTCATGGTACTCACGCTGGTAGTGTATTGGAACATGGTGTCAAGTTTTCTACAACCGGATATTAACAAGCTCCCATCTGCCACATAACCGCGGGCACGGCTTTCGAAAGTTCATAACCCTGCAGGGGTGTTCCAACTTGGCCCATGACAAGCCCACGATCCGCGGAGTCGCAACTCCAAGGTGGGAAGGCCCGAGTATTCTCGGAATCCCGTGCTCAAGATACTCCGAACTAAGGTAAGGCTAATCCAGCAAATCCTCCCGGCGTGCCGACACCCTAATAGTAGCCGCGCGTATCTAGTCTCAGGCCACGACCGGATGAGCAGTACGTACAGATACCGAAGATCCCAGCGAACTGGGTGGCATCCGCAAGTGGCTCTAGTTTGGACAAACACTCAAATCGAGCACTGGCCCAGGGGGGTTGAATTAATTAATCCTCGGGTTAATTACTCCCTCGGTAAGTTTTTAGTTGTTTAGGTGAATAGTACCAATGTTGGGACTTGCTGGAAAAGACTTAGCACTTAGCGGTTTATCGAGGGGGTCCCATAACCCCGACCGTGTGAGGAATGCATAATCAAGGAACATAACACCAGTTTATACGGTTCCTAGCGGCATGAGTGGAACAAATCACCAAGCAAAAGGCTTAGCCTTCCACCCATTGCCAATATATAGATGTTTTCATTTTAAGCATTTATATACTGTGATATAACCCAACAAAACTTCAACATGAAGCAAGCAACTTCAATCTTCACCTACAACTAGCAATGCTATAAGAGGGGCTGAGCGAAGCGTACTTAGCCATTCAACGGTTTGCATAGGTAGGGTGGTTAGACATGAACATGGTTACAATAGGAGGCTGGCAGGAAAGACATGGGCATCGAGGCAAAACTATAGAGCGATACTCTAGCAATAGGCAAAGATAGTAATGTTATCGGGGTTCGGTCATCTTGCCTGAAGAGTTGTCGTTCGGATTGTAAGAGGGGTCCTCGTGCTCAACCTCGGTATTAACCTCGTGCTCGTACTCGTACTCGGTCTCAGCTTCCGGCTCTAATCAACACAACCACACAAGGCACGAATCAACAAGATGCAATGCGCACACAAAAATGATGGATGCATGACTTATGCACTATGGGAGCACAAGGAGCATGGAAAAATTGCACTCAAGCAAAAAGCTTCAAAACATGATAACAATAGGATATTATGAAACTACATGAAAAATCACCCAAGTTTCATATAGGACTTGCTCAAATCGGAGCTACGGGCTAAAAGTTATGCCCGAAACAATAAATATGCACAAGCTGAAAATTACAGCCACATAGCAACTTCGGAGCACTAGATAAATAAGCTACAGCACTCAAACATCATGGCAAAGATCATGAACATAAACTAGACATATCCTACATAAAATAAGTCCATTGGTGCACCCCCAAAGGAGCCACGGATCAATAGCAACAAGCTATGACATATTGAACTTGACAACAAAATCCTGACAGCAGTAATTTGTTGCAACTTTGGAGCAAAAGTTAAATATGCTACAGCCACTCAAATAAGCATGTGAGAGCATGAATGGATAGCCAACAATATGTACAACAAGGAATCATCAAGAGTCACCCCAAAACTATCATGGATTGGCCT
The DNA here is from genome assembly GCA_902687465.1 of Secale cereale. Taxonomy (NCBI): domain Eukaryota; kingdom Viridiplantae; phylum Streptophyta; class Magnoliopsida; order Poales; family Poaceae; genus Secale; species Secale cereale. The sequence continues at coordinate 851,966,689 of LR738711.1, read as the reverse complement.
AGAACAACAGGCAAACATGGCATCTGGAAATTACAGATTCCAGGCTTAGTGAAATTTCAGTGTGTTAAAACAGCAGTTTCATCATGGCATCTTTGAGAGCAAGTTTAAGTCACCTCAAAACTAAACATGGCAAGTGGTAAGCACCACATCAAAGTACATATGATGGTGAATCCAAAACACCTAAGCATGCATCATGGAGATAAACACAACGATAGCAATGAGCTCCTCAAGTGGGCATCTCATAACAAGCTAAACAACATAACAATCACATGGCACTTTGCAAAGGAGATAAACATGGCAAAATTAATTCTATCATGCAAACTTAAGCATTTAACATGTAGAGCATGACAAGACGAACACGTGGACATGCCATTTGCATCATTCGGATAAACGAGCACCAAGTTATCACTATGCAAAGATGGCATGAAAATAACTACAAACAGCAGTTTATAACGAGATGCACTCTTGCAACAGATATTTAAGCATCTAGATGATCTCAAACATGCATGGCATAATGGAATGAAATGTAGTACATGTCTCCACGAACGTCTGGACATCTCATTCACTCAAATCGGAGCAACACACACAAAGTTATCATCATTGGAAAAATGCATCAGACACACAATAACACAGGGACTTAGAGATTTGGGGGCAACCTCAGATCTGAAGAAAAAAAAGGGTCAATGGGCTCCTGGCTTCGGCGGATCGGGCCCCGGCGGATCTGGCCCGGTCGAAGGAGGCCGGCGGCTGCGGAGTCGGCTTCGGCCCGGCTGGGCCTCGCGGCCTGGCGAGGTGGAGCGGATCCGGCCCGGGGAACTGGGCCGCGGCGAGGGGATCGGCATCCCGAGGGGCGGCGGCGCCCTGGCCCGCGACGCCTGGCGGGTTGGGGCGGAAGGAGGCGGCTGGGCCTCCGGATCGGAGCTGGCGAGGCCCGCCTCCTGACGCTGGCGAAGTGGCGGAGCCCAGGCGCCTGGCGGAGGAGAGGGCTTGCGCGGCCTGGCGGCTACAGCCTTCGGGCCTGGGGCGGCGCTGGGCCTCGAGGCCGGCGGATGGGAGGGAGCAGGCCTCGGACGATGGGCTGGGCCCTAGGGTTTGCAGGCTGGAGCGGATCCGATCGGGATCGGGGCTCCTCCCCGATCCGATCGAGGGCGGCGCTGGTCTTCGAGCCGGCAGTGGCCTCGCGCGGCCTGGCCGGCGGGAAGGAGGCGGTGGTCCGGCCGGCGGGTGGCCCGGCGGGCCTGGCCGGTGACCCACGGCGGGGATGGAGGAGACCAACGGGGAGAGGTCCGGCCGGTGAGGATTCCGGCGTGGATTCCTGCGGCTCCTCCAGCGAGGTGCTCCGGCGAGGTGGCGGTGGCTGGAGGATGAAGATGAGAGGCTAGGGTTTCCTTATTTTGGGGCAAAAATTGAGGAAGGTGGACAAATATATAGGCACAAGGAGCTAGGGTTGTCCAAATGGGGTGTGGTTTTCGGCCACACGATCAGAATTGGATGGCCTAGATGAAGGGATGGGTTTGGGTTGGTTTGGTGGGCTGTTGGAGGGGTGTCTTGGGCCTCAAAGTGGAGGTACTTTGAGCCCACGAGAATAACTGTTGGGGTAGCAAACGGACTCCAAACACGACGAGATTTGACAGGCGGGTTACATACGCCAAAACAACAACACACGACAAGTCTCGCGCCAAACCGGTAACGTTACACGGCCAAACACCAAAGTAGGCCCACGAAACGCCACGGACACGTGAGAGAGCTCCAGAACGCGAAACGGACAACGGGAAGGAACACGCGGGGAACCGGATGCAAACAACAACACAAATGCAATGCCATGCTCATGACTACATGATATGAATGAATGCCACACACGCAACATGACAAAACGGCGAAAACCCAAAAGACGAAGAACCCGAAAAGGAATAGATGAAGCCAGAGATTAAATTATATTGCCCAAAAGGGAAAGTATTACATCCGGGGCATTACAAACTCTCCTCTACTACAAAAAGATCTCGTCCCGAGATCTAGGACTGGAAAAAGGAAGGGTACTCGGAATGAAGATGATCTTCTCGTTCCCACGTAGCTTCTTGGTCGGTATGGTGTGACCACTTTACTTTAAAGAATTTGATGGACTTGTTGCGGGTCTTGCGCTCGGTTTCTTCGAGAATAGCAACTGGGTGCTCTCGGTAGGACAAATCTTGTTGAAGATCAATCTCTTCAAACGGAATCATGCGTTCAGGAGTCTTGAAGCATTTGCGGAGTTGAGACACATGAAACACATCATGAACATTGGCGAAGTTGGAAGGGAGCTCAAGTTGATAGGCTAGATCGCCTCTTTTGCCGAGGATCTTGAAAGGCCCGACGTATCTAGGAGCAAGTTTTCCTTTGATACCGAATCTTTGGGTGCCTTTCATCGGAGAAACACGGAGATAGACATGATCACCAATGTTGAAGGCCAAATCATGATGCTTGCAGTCATAGTAGCTCTTCTGACGCGACTGAGCGGCCTTGAGATTCTCTCGTATGACTTTGCACATTTCTTCGGCTTCTGAGATCAAGTCATTGCCAAGAAGTTGACGTTCGCCTGTCTCGGACCAGTTGAGAGGGGTACGTCACTTTCTGCCATAGAGAATCTCAAACGGAGCTTTTCCGGCACTTGCTTGAAAGCTGTTGTTGTAAGAGATCTCGGCAAATGGAAGGCAATCTTCCCATTTCATGCCAAAAGATATGACACAGACTCTGAGCATGTCTTCTAGAATCTGATTCACACGCTCGACTTGACCACTAGTCTGAGGGTGAAAAGCAGTGCTGAACCTGATCTTAGTGCCCATGGCGGACTAAAAGGAGTCCCAGAACTATGAAGTGAACAAACTTCCACGGTCTGAGGAGATAACTTGAGGAATGCCATGTAAAGACACAATTCTGGAAGTATACAACTCTGCCAATTGAGCTGCATTGATGGATTCTTTGACTGGAAGGAAGTGCGCGACTTTGGTAAGCTTGTCAATCACCACGAAGATAGAATCATTCCCTCTTTTGGACTTAGGAAAACCAGTGACGAAATCCATTTCAATGTGGTCGAATTTCCACTCGGGAATAGGAAGTGGTTGGAGAAGACCGGCTGGACATTGATGCTCTGCCTTCACTCTTCTGCAGACATCACATTCATTCACGAATTGGGCAATCTCCCTTTTCATGCGTGTCCACCAGTAAGATTGCTTGAGGTCTTGGTACATCTTGGAACTGCCAGGATGAATCGAAAGGAGGGAATCATGTGCTTCTTCCATTATGAGCTTCCTGAGATCACCATTGGGAACAACAAGTCTGTCCTCAAAGAACAAGGTATCTCTCTCATCAACGCGGTAGCACTTGTATTTCGGAGTACCCTTTGCAATACCATGTTTCACCTTCTGTACCATGGCATCACTGAGTTGGGCCTCATGGACCTGATCTTCCAAGGTAGGAGCAACTTGAATATTTGCAAGAAAACCTTGCGGAACAACTTGGAGGTTGAGCTTCCTGAATGCTTCACAAAGCTCAGGCTAGAACGGCTTGATAAGAAGGCTGTTGCAATATGCCTTTCTGCTCAAAGCATCTGCAATCACATTCGCCTTGCCAGGAGTGTATTCGATGCTAGGATCATACTCTTGGATCATTTCGACCCAACGAGTCTGACGGAGGTTCAGATTCGGCTGTGTGAAGATGTACTTCAAGCTCTTGTGATCGGTGAAGATGTCGACTTTTCTGCCCAACAACAGATGTCTCCACGTAATCAAAGCATGTAACACAGCTGCTAGTTGAAGATCATGTGTGGGATAGTTCTTCTCACTTGGCTTCAGCTGACGAGAAGTGTATGCCACAATTCTCTTGTCTTGCATAAGCACACCACCAAGTCCTTGAAGAGAAGCATCACAGAATACTTCATAGGGCTTGAATTCATCTGGAGGAGTAAGAACTGGACCAGAGACGCACTTTTCTTTGAGAGTTTTGAATGCCACTTCACAATCTGGAGACCAAAAGTATTTAACATTCTTCTGCAGCAAGTTGGAGAGAGGCTTGGCAATCTTGGAGAAGTTCTCAACGAACCTTCTGCAATAACTGGCAAGACCAAGAAAACTTCGGAGTTGCTTGACGTTCTGAGGAGCTTCCCAGTTGAGAATTGCTTCTACTTTCTCGGGATTCACCGCAATACCGTCAGTTGAGATGATATGGCCCAGGTACAAAACCTTATCGAGCCAAAATTCGCACTTGGAGAACTTGGCATAGAACTTATGTTCACGGAGTCGGTCAAGAACAAGACATAAGTGCTTTTCGTGATCTTCTTCATTCTTGGAAAATACCAAAATGTCATCCAGATACACAAGCACAAACTCGCCGGTGTAGGGGTTGAAGATGTAGTGCATCATTCTTGAGAAGGTAGGAGGAGCATTGGCGAGACCAAAGGACATGACCGTATACTCGTATGAGCCGTAGCTCGTTCTGAAAGCAGTCTTGTGAATGTCCTCCTCGCGAATGCGAATTTGATGATAGCCCATTCGGAGGTCGAGCTTAGAGAACACTTTAGCTCCTTTGAGCTGCTCGAACAGTTCGTTGATGTTGGGGAGCGGATACTTGTTCTTTATTGTCTTCTTGTTCAATGGCCGGTAATCAACGCAGAGGCGCTCCGTGCCATCCTTCTTCTTGACAAATAAGACACCACGGCCCCAAGGAGACGTACTCGGCCTGATCAGACCCAAACGTTCCTGTTCATCAAGCTGTTTCTTCAACTCCTTCAATTCTCCAGGAGAGAGCTTGTACGGACGCCGGCATGCTGGCTCAGTACCAGGCTCGAGTTCGATGACGAATTCCACCTGACGGTGTGGAGGCATGCCTGGAAGTTCTTCAGGAAAGACATCTTCGTATTCGTTTACCACCGGAATTTGAGATATGGCATTAATCTCGCCCTTATCATTGAGAGAGAAAAGCCTGATAGTGTTATCCCTGGAGGCGAAGATAATCACATCTTCATTAGGATGAGTCATCTTGACTTCCTTCTGTGCACAATCAATGTGAGCATCATGCTGAGAAAGCCAATCCATCCCGAGGATGAGGTCAATGTCGGAATTACCAAGAACCACCGGATTAGCCAGAAAGCGATAATCACCCATGCGAATAGATACATCCGGAACATGCACCCGAGAGGACATTTGCAAACCAGGAGAAATAATGCTCAACGGCTTTGGCAACACTTGAGTGACGAGATCATGCTTGGCAACAAAAGGTCTTGAAATGAAGGACAATGAAGCACCCGAATCAAACAAAACTTTAGCAGGTATAGAGTTAACTGGAAGGTTACCCAAAATCACATCAGAAGAATTCTCCGCTTTATCTGCATTCATCAGATTCACCCTTGCAGACTTTGAATTATGCTTGACAATAGCTGTGCTGACAGGCGGAGGAGGTGGAAGGCGCTTCGGGTTCGGACATCTGTTGGCATAGTGACCCTTCTGGTCACACTTGTTGCAGACCACTTCTGAGAGAGGACGGAAATGAGAACCACTTGACTTGGAACCTTGAGACTGAAACTGATTCTTCGACTGGTTGCTCGGGTTGGGTGGGTGGGAGAAACCACGTCCACTAGAGTTCTTGTTGTTGTTGGAGTTGTTGTAGGGAGCACGAATCACTGGAGGAGGAGGAAGCCAAAATTTTTGTTGCTTCGCGACGACTTGAGAAGATGAGGAGGAGTGAACGGCATCTCGAATCCTCTTTTTGGAAGCCTCCATCTTGAGCTGGGCTGCCTCTTGCTTGAGCGCCATGTTATAGAATTTGTCGAACTCATTGGGCTCGAACAAGGTGAGAGCAAGTTGAAGTTCATCTTTCAGACCACCACGAAACTAATAGATTTTGCTCTTGGCATCAGAAATGTCTTGCTTAGCATAGCGGGCTAGGTTTTGGAACTTGACATTATACTGGTAGACTGTCATAGAGCCCTGCTTCAGGTTGCGGAATTGCTCACGCATACCCTCGATGACACTTGTTGGAATGTGGTGAGAACGAAAGTCCTTGCAGAAATCCTCCCAAGAGATCACACGCCCTGGTCTGGAGTCTTTGTACTGCTGCCACCAGTCAGCTCCTTGGTCTTTGAGTTGGAAGGCTGCAAACTTCACATAGTCCTCTTCCCTCACGTTACTGCACTCAAAATGCTTCTTGATATCGGTTAACCAATCTTCAGCATCAAGAGGGTCGACACAGTAACTGAAAGCCTTTGGTTGATTTGGGCAAGAAATGGTTGAGAGTAGCATGGTGCTGCTGGTTGAAGAAATTGCCTTGATTCCCTGGAACACCCTGATTAGCTTGATTAGCTTGCATCTGCTGCATCATCTGCATTAACATCTGGGTGTTCTGATTTGTAGTCTGCATAATCGCTCTCCAAGCCTCAGACGGAGGAGGAGGGGAAGGAGGACGATCTGGGACCTCTTCACCCTCTGGGTTAGCGTTGGGAACTTGTTTCGGAGCCATCCTGAAAGATATGACCACGAATCAGCAATTGATTGAAAGAAGGTATAAGCTGAAACAATGGATTGAAATGCAACATAGTCTTCGCAAGAATCATTCGAACAATAGGAACGAATGAAATCATTCAAACAAGAGGAACGAATGAAATTCTCAGCTTAAATGATAACATCAATCTTCACGAGAAGCCACATAGGGGACAAAAGGTAAATAAGAAAAACACAAGGTACAGATGGAACAAACATAAGATAGGAGCTTCGTTCTAACATCTTTGTGCTGAAAGCTTATGAACGCGTTACGAAAGGGTTTTGCAATCCCCGGATTAGCATAGCCAAGGACCCTTTAAGATGCAACTCCCGATCGGAACATCGGTCATAAAACCACTTCACTCAATGTAGAACCCCGAACTCGCTAACCTGCATTCGTTGGAAGAATGCCTACGATCTACTGGATAAACCCACCTATTAATTTCTGAAAGTTTCCAGTTATGCAATCAGGTGTTGGGGATACAGGGGAAGCACCGCGCAATCAACTCTAAACCTACATCCAGCTGTATCCATCCTTCAACACATAACCAGTCTTTCTCGGAAACTGTCTACCTCGGACCTTCGAAAAGCATCCACTATACCAAGCTATGGCAATACTCCCGAACTACCTCCCCAGTACTAGGTGATGTAGGGGTTATCTTGCCACTAACCGTATTGGAGAGATTTTCGATGTCGGCCGTCTTAAGTATTTAGTACTGCCGCGATATGCTTGTGACGACAATACCCCGAAGCTCAACTCCCCGGGACACTGCCACAACCCCTAATGTCAGGAGGCATCGAGAACAATATTCTCGTCACAAGAACATCGAAACAATCCAACAATACTCGCGAGATTCCTAAAAAAAATTTGGTGCAATTTTTGAAAGTAGAAGAGGCAAGAGTAATCGTCAGGAGTCTTCACCAGAGAGAAAGGGGATGAGAAGCAAAGAAATCCTACTCTCTGATATAAATATAGGACTCAAAATATTTTCAGTGTGTGCCTAGACTCGACCGTCAACGATTCGATCAATCAGTGGGGGCTTCTAGGTCGGAGAAGGCTCTGAATACCAACTTGTAATGCCCAGGATGGGACTATATCTCCTACGTGTCGAGGCACGACTTAGAGACATAACCCAATGCTAGAATGATCGCAAGTTTGGTATCTTTGCACAACTCATGTAAAAGATGGGGATGGAAAACATAAAATAGTTGGCTTACACTCGCCACGTCACACAAATACATTACATGTCCAAATCATCATTCAATAAAACATCACAGCCCATCTAAGGGTAAAATCCAAATGACAAGATACCAAACATAATTTAAATCCACAGGTCGGATCCAATCCTAGTAGAAGTTCCACTACTGCTCATTGGGATAACGAACATAGTAACGGCTTCGCTCCTCGTCGTACTCCCAGTCTAGCTCAGTGCCATCACCTGGATAGCTCACCATCGGACCTGCATCTCGTGTGGTGAAGTAATTGTGAGCCACAGAGGACTCAGCAATCCCGTTCCCGGGTAACATGACTATTTAAGCCTTGGGTGAGGAAATGCTGAAGAAAGAACAAGAGTCTGCCGCAGCAACTAGCACTAGCTTACATAAAAGAGAGCGAGAAGAGAAGGCGCATTGGTTGAGAGATGATCACTAAGTGATCCTAAACTAATCAAGTCAAACATAACCCCACCGTGTTCATCTCCCGAATCCCTTTCGGAAAATGACAGTCACGGTACTCACGCTGGTAGTGTATTGGAACATGGTGTCAAGTTTTCTACAACCGGATATTAACAAGCTCCCATCTGCCACATAACCGCGGGCACGGCTTTCGAAAGTTCATAACCCTGCAGGGGTGTTCCAACTTGGCCCATGACAAGCCCATGATCCGCGGAGTCGCAACTCCAAGGTGGGAAGGCCCGAGTATTTTCGGAATCCCGTGCTCAAGATACTCCGAACTAAGGTAAGGCTAATCCAGCAAATCCTCCCGGCATGCCGACACCCTGATAGTAGCCGTGCGTATCTAGTCTCAGGCCACGACCGGATGAGTAGTACGTACAGATACCGAAGATCCTAGCGAACTGGGTGGCATCCGCAAGTGGCTCTAGTTTGGACCAACACTCAAATCGAGCACTGGCCCAGGGGGGTTGAATTAATTAATCCTCGGGTTAATTACTCCCTCGGTAAGTTTTTAGTTGTTTAGGAGAATAGTACCAATGTTGGGACTTGCTGGAAAAGACTTAGCACTTAGCGGTTTATCGAGAGGGTCCCATAACCCCAACCATGTGAGGAACGCATAATCAAGGAACATAACACCGGTTTATACGGTTCCTAGCGGCATGAGTGGAACAAATCACCAAGCAAAAGGCTTAGCCTTCCACCCATTGCCAATATATAGATGTTTTCATTTTAAGCATTTATATACTGTGATATAACCCAACAAAACTTCAACATGAAGCAAGCAACTTCAATCTTCACCTGCAACTAGCAATGCTATAAGAGGGGCTGAGCGAAGCGTACTTAGCCATTCAACGGTTTGCATAGGTAGGGTGGTTAGACATGAACATGGTTACAATAGGAGGTTGGCAGGAAAGACATGGGCATCGCGACAAAACTATAGAGCGATACTCTAGCAATAGGCAAAGATAGTAATGTTATCGGGGTTCGGTCATCTTGCCTGAAGAGTTGTCGTTCGGATCGTAAGAGAGGTCCTCGTGCTCAACCTCGGTAGTAACCTCGTGCTCGTACTCGTACTCAGTCTCAGCTTCCGGCTCTAATCAACACAGCCACACAAGGCACGAATCAACAAGATGCAATGCGCACACAAAAATGATGGATGCATGACTTATGCACCATGGGAGCACAAGGAGCATGGAAAAATTGCACTCAAGCAAAAAAGCTTGAAAACATGTGTAATGCCCCGGATGTAATACTTTCCCTTTTGGGCTTATAATAAATCTCCGGCTTCATCTATTTCCATTTCGGGTTCTTTGTCTTTCGGGCTTTCGTCGTTTTGTTGTGTGAGTGTGTGGCATTCATTCATATCATGTAGACATGTGCATTGCATTTTGTTTGTGTTGTGGGTTGCATCCGGTTCGTGGCGTTTCTTCCCGTTGTCCGTTTCGTGTTCCGGAGCTCCCTCACGTGTCCGTGACGTCCCGTAGGCCTTCTTTGTTGTTCGGGCGTTTTTCGTTACCGGTGTGCCGCGAGGTTGTGTTGTGTGTTGTTGTTTTGTTGTGTGCAACCCGCCTCTCAAATTCCGTCTCGTTTGGGCTCCGTTGACTTTTCCCTCCGTTGTCCGTGTGGGTCCGAAGTGCCCTTACTTCGTGTCCCGAAAACACCCTCGTTGCTTTCTTTTATCTCCGTCTGGTCCTTTTAAATTCATCCCCGCGATCGGATCCGTTGGATCCAGATCGGAGGGCTCCTAAACACCCCTATCTCCAAACCCTAGTCTAAATCTGCTACATATAGACCCCTAGTCTATTTGGAGCAGCCCCTCTTTCTTCCTCCTCTCTCCCCTTCTTTTTTTTTCTTTTCTACTCAGATCCAATCCAGTTTCCTGCCGGATCCCGAGGGGATCCAGCGTTTCCTTCGAGCCGATCCGCCGCCGCAACGTTCGGCAGCCTCCCGCGAGCCCACCGCTTCCTCCACCCCGATCCGATCTGGCAGTCCGCATCGCCAACGGTCGCTCGACCGCGCCAGCGCCTGGGCTCGACCAGGCCGGTTCCCGATCTGGAGGGGACCAGATCGCCGACTCCAGCCGAGCCAGGCCTCGGCTCCACCGGGCCCGTACCCCTTCGTCCGACGCCAGCAATCGCCGCCGACCGGGCCCTCCGCGCCTCGCTGGGCCGTCCAGGCAGCCGGCCCGTACGCCGTTGCCCCTCCGCGCGACCGGGCGTGCCGCCCCGCGGGCCACCGAGCCAGCAGGCCCGACCACCGCTCCACCGGGCCCAAGCCAGGTGGGCCGCCGCCGCGCCGCGCCGGGCCCTCCCTCCAATCGCCGCGCGCCGCCGCGCGTCGCCAGTGGGCCGAGGCCCATCCCGCCTCGCCAGCCACTGTTCATCGGGCCGCGCCACTGTTCTTCCGCCGCCCGGCCCGCTACTGTTTCCTCCAGATCCAGATCTGGAGAGGTACCCGTTTTTCCCTAAGTCCTTTAAATCCTGACCTGAGATGCTATCTTCCAACGTGCGTAACTTTTTGTCTGTAGATCCGTTTTGCGCGTGTAGCATGTCCAGTTGTTCGTGGAGTTGTCCTCTACGTTTTACCTGTTGTAGTCATGCATGTTAGATGTCATCTAGGGGCTTGTTTTGCTGTTGCAAGAGTGTATGATGATATAAACTGCTGTTGTGTGTTATTTTTGTGCCACCTTTGACATGTGATATCTTTTAGCTCGTTTGTCCAAACGATGCAAATGACATGTCCACGTGTTCGTCTCGTCACGAACTACGTGTTGCTTGTGATAGGTTGCATGGTAGATGTATTGTTTCCTTGTTATCTTCGTTGCAAGATGCCATGTTCAAATGTTGTGTTTTTACTTGTTATGAAATGCCATCTTGTTGAGCTCGTTGTAATCGGTGTGTTCATCACATTGATGCATGCTTGTGTGTTTCGGGATCACCGTCATATGTACTTTGATGAGGTGCTTACCCTTTGCCATGTTTAGTTTCGAGGTGTCTTAAACATGCTCTTTTTGATGCTATGATGATGTTGCTGTTTTAGGACTTAGTGAAATTTCACTAAGTCTGAAATCTGTAACGTTCCGATGCCATGTTCGTGTGATGTTGTAGGACAAAGCATGATAGTTTTGGGGTGGATTTTGATTGTTCCATGAAGTATATATTGTTGTCTTTCCATCCATGTCCTCACATGTCCATTTGAGGTGCTGTAGCATGCTTATCTTTTGCTCCAAACTTTCAATAAAATTCTGCTGCCAGAATTTTATTTCAAAGTTCAATATGTCCAAGATCATTGCTAGTGATCCGTGACTCCGTTGGGGGTGAACTTTGGACCTAGTTGCTGTACATTATATCTAGTTTATGTTCAAGTCCTTTGCCATGCTTTTTGGGTGCTGTAGATTATTTATTTTGTGCTCCCAAGATGCCATGTTGCTGTAATTTGCAGTTTTCGCTCAAATCTTGTTTCGGGCATAACTTTTAGCCCGTAACTCCGATTTCAGCGATCTTTATATCAAACTTGGGTGTTTTTCTGTGTAGATTAATAATATCAGGTTGTTAACTTGTTTTGAGGTGTTTTGCTTGAGTGATGTTTTCCGAGCTCCATGTGCTTCACTAGTGCATCCATCATGCATACATGTTTTTCGAGTGCGCATTGCATTGTGTTGATTGGTGCTGGTGTGTTTGTCTTGTTTAGATCCGGAAGTTGAGCACGAGTTTTCCAACGAGGTTGAGCACGAGGTTTCCAACGAGTTTGAGCAAGAGGACCCTTCTTTCGATCCGAACTTCTTCTCTTCAGGCAAGATGACCGAACCCCGATAACATTACTATCTTTGTCTATTGCTAGTAGTCTCGATCTATAGTTTTGCCTCGATGCCCATGTTCTTCTTGTCAGCCTCCTACTTGTAACCAATTGCCATGTTTAACCACCCTACCTATGCAAACCGTTGCTTGGCTAAGTACGCTTCGCTCAGCCCTTCTTATAGCGTTGCTAGTTGCAGATGAAGATCGAAGATGCTTGCTTCATGTTGAAGTTTGGTTGGGTTATATCACACTATATAAATGCTTTAATTGAAATCACATATATATTGGCAAGGGTGGAAGGCTAAGCCTTTTGCTTGGTGTTTTGTTCCACTCATGCCGTTAGGATCCGTATAAGCCGGTTTTATGTTCCTTGATTATGCGTTCCTAACACGGTTGGGGTGTATGGGACCCCCTCGATAAACCGCTAAGTGCTAAGTCTTTTCCAGCAAGTCCCAACATTGGTACTATTCGCCTAACACAACTAAAACCTTTCCGAGGGAGTAATTAACCCGAGGCTTAATTAATTCAACCCCCCTGGGCCAGTGCTCGATTTGAGTGTTGGTCCAAACTAGAGTCGTGTGCGGGGCCCCCCTTGGCAACTTGGGTTTCGGCCACTGTACGCTGTGCTCATCCGGTCGTGGCCTGAGACGAGATACGCGCGGCTACTATCAGGGTGTCGGCACGCCGGGAGGATTTGCTGGATTAGCCTTACCTTAGTTCGGTTTAACTTGAGCACGGGATTCCGAGGATACTCGGGCCTTCCCACTTTGGAGTTGCGACTCCGCGGATCGTGGGCTTGTAATGGGTCAAGTTGGAACACCCCTGCAGGGTTTGAACTTTCGAAAGCCGTGCCCGCGGTTATGTGGCAGATGGGAGCTTGTTAATTCCGGTTGTAGATAACTTGACACAATGATACTAATACACTACCAGCGTGTGTTCCGTGACTGTCAATTTCCGAATAGGGATTCGGGAGTTGAACACGGAGGGGTTATGTTTGTGAGCTTGTAGCTAGGATCACTTCGTGATCACTTCTCGCCGATGCCTTCTCTTCTCGCTCTCACTTGCGTAAGCTAGATGCTAGTTGCTGCTGCAGACTTGTTCTTTCTTCAGCCTTCCCTCTCCTAAAGGCTTTGATAGTTCTGTTACCCGGGAACGGGATTGCTGAGTCCTCTGTGGCTCACAGTTACTTCACACACCAGATGCAGGTCCAGCTGTGAGCTATCCAGGTGATGGCACCGAGCTGGATTGGGAGTACGACGAGGAGCGTAGTCGTTACTACGTGCGCTACCCGGACGATCAGTAGTGGAGTCTCTTACTAGGATTCGATCCGCCTGTGGTTTATTTATCTGAGTTTGGTACTTTGACTTTTGGCTTTTGCCCTTAGAGGGTTGTAGTGATCTTAATGTATGATGTTTGAGACTTGTTCTGTAATTCTGTGACGTGGCGATTGTAAGCCAACTATTTTCAGTTTACTATCCCCTCTTTTACATGAGTTGTGCAAAGATTACCAAACTTGAGATCATTCTAGGATGGACTTATGCCTTTAAGTCGTGCCTCGACACGTAGGAGGTATAACTCCATCCTGGGCATTACAAGTTGGTATTCAGAGCCTTCTCCGACCTAGGAGCCCCCACTGTTTGATCGAACCGTTGACGGTTGAGTCTAGACACACACTGAAAAACTTTTGAGTCCTATATTATATCGGAGAGTAGGATTTCTTTGCTTCTCATCCCCTTTCTCTCTGGTGAGGACTCCTGACGTCTACTCTTGTCTCTCCTATCTTCAAAATTTGCACAAAATTTTTTTTTAGGAATCCCGCGAGTATTCTGGGATTGTTTCGATGTTCTTGTGACAAGGATATTGTTCTCGATGCCTCCTGTTACCGAGGAGTTGAGCTTCGGGGTATCATTGTAACAAGCATATCGCGACAGTACTAAATACTTAAGATGGCCGACATCGAAAATCTCCCCTATACGGCCAGTGGCAAGATAACCCCGACATCACCCAGTACTGGGGAGGTAGTTCGGGAGTATTGCCATAGCTTGTTATAGTGGATGCTTTTCGAAGGTCCGAGGTACACAGTTTCCGAGAAAGACTGGTTATGTGTTGAAGGATGGATACACCTGGATGTAGGTTAGAGTTGATTGCGCGGTGCTTCCCGTGTATCCCCAACACCTGATTGCATAACTGGAATCTTTCGGAAAACTATAGGTGGGTTTTATCCAGTACATCGTAGGCATTCTTCCAACGAATGCAGGTTAGTGAGTTCGGGGTTCGACATTGAGTGAAGGAGTTATATGACCGAGGTTACTATCAGGAGTTGCATCTTAAAGGGTCCTTGGCTATGCTGATCCGGGGATTGCAAAACCTTTTCGTAACGCGTTCATATGCTTTCAGCACAAAGATGTTAGAACGAAACTCCTCTCTTGTGTTTGTTCCTTTCCGTACCTTGTTGTTTTATTATTTTATCCTTTTGATCTCTATGTGGCTTCTCGTGAAGATGATGTTATCAATTAACTAAGAAATTCATTCGTTCCTCTTGTTCGGATGATTTCATTCGTTCTTATTGTTCGAATGATTATTGTGAAGACTTGTTGCAATTCATTCCATTGATTCAGCTTATTCCTTTTGTCAATCAATTGCTGATTCGTGGTCATCTCTTACAGGATGGCTCCGAAAAGGGTTCCGAATGCCAACCCAGAGGGTGAAGAGGTTCCAGAACGTCCTCCTTCACCTCCTCCTCCGCCTGAGGCTTGGAGAGCAATTATGCAGACTACTGCTCAGAACACTCAGTTGATGATGCAGATGATGCAGCAAATGCAGGCTATGCAAGCTAATCAAGCTAATCAGGGCATTCCAATGAACCAAGGCAACTTCTTCCAGCAGCACCATGCTACCCTCAACCAGTTCTTGGCCAACAATCCTAAAGCTTTCAGTTACTGTGTCGACCCTCTTGATGCTGAGGATTGGCTGACCGACATAAAGAAGCATTTTGAGTGCAGTAACGTGAAACAAGATGACTATGTGAAGTTTGCAGCCTTCCAACTGAAAGATCAAGCAGCCGATTGGTGGCAGCAGTATAAAGACTCAAGGCCGGGTCAAGTGATCTCGTGGGAGAACTTCTGCAGGGATTTCCGCTCGCATCACATTCCTACAAGTGTTATTGAGGGTATGCGTGAGCAATTCCGCAACCTCAAGCAGGGCTCCATGTCAGTCTATCAGTATAATGTCAAGTTCCAAAACCTCGCTCGCTATGCAAAGCAAGACATACCTGATGCAAAGAGCAAAATCTATCAGTTCCGTGGAGGTCTCAAAGATGAACTTCAGCTTGCTCTCACTCTGTTCGAGCCAGACGAATTCGATAAGTTCTATAATATGGCTCTGAAACAAGAAGCAGCTCAGCTTAAGATGGAGGCTTCTAAGAAGAGAATTCGAGATGCTGTTCACTCTACCTCATCGTCTCAGTTGGCTGCGAAACAACAGAAATTCTGGCTTCCTCCTCCTCCAATGATTCGAGCTCCTTACAACAACTCCAACAACAAGAACTCTAGTGGCCAGCGGTGGTCGCTCCAGGCCAGGGCGATCGACCGCGCCAGCAGGCCACTCGACCTCAGCCGGGCCCAGTTCGCCGTTCCCCGCCGCGCCAGGCGCCGGGCCGGCCCGGGGACCACATCCCCTCGCCGGCCTCCCGCGGGTGGGCCTCCCCTCCGCCTCGCAGCCGGCCCAGCCGCGCAGCCGAGCCGCTCGTCGCCGCCTCGCGGGCCTCGCCACCGCGGCCCATCGCCGTCCCGCCACTTCTTCCAGATCGGATCGCGCCATCTACTGTTCCTCGCGGGCCGGGCCCGGCACTGTTCATCCGGGCCAGATCCGCACTGTTCACCAGATCTGGAGAGGTTGTTTTTTTTCCCTAAGTCCCTGTAAACTGTTCTGTGATGCTATCTTCCAACGTGCGTAACTTTTTGTCTGTAGATCCGTTTTGCGCGTGTAGCATGTCCAGTTGTTCGTGGAGTTGTCCTCTACGTTTTACCTGTTGTAGTCATGCATGTTAGATGTCATCTAGGGGCTTGTTTTGCTGTTGCAAGAGTGTATGATGATATAAACTGCTGTTGTGTGTTATTTTTGTGCCACCTTTGACATGTGATATCTTTTAGCTCGTTTGTCCAAACGATGCAAATGACATGTCCACGTGTTCGTCTCGTCACGAACTACGTGTTGCTTGTGATAGGTTGCATGGTAGATGTATTGTTTCCTTGTTATCTTCGTTGCAAGATGCCATGTTCAAATGTTGTGTTTTTACTTGTTATGAGATGCCATGTTGTTGAGCTTGTTGCAATCGTTGTGTTTGCCTCAACGATGCATGCTTGTGTGTTTCGGGATCACCGTCATATGTATTTTGATGAGGTGCTTACCCTTTGCCATGTTTAGTTTAGATGTGACTTAAACATGCTCTTTTTGTTGCTATGATGATGTTGCTGTTTTAGGACTTAGTGAAATTTCACTAAGTCTGAAATCTGTAACGTTCCGATGCCATG
This sequence comes from Secale cereale, assembly GCA_902687465.1. Lineage (NCBI taxonomy): Eukaryota > Viridiplantae > Streptophyta > Magnoliopsida > Poales > Poaceae > Secale > Secale cereale. Next base: position 851,950,180 of record LR738711.1, on the reverse strand, counting down.
TTCGTGTGATGTTGTAGGACAAAGCATGATAGTTTTGGGGTGGATTTTGATTGTTCCATGAAGTATATATTGTTGTCTTTCCATCCATGTCCTCACATGTCCATTTGAGGTGCTGTAGCATGCTTATCTTTTGCTCCAAACTTTCAATAAAATTCTGCTGCCAGAATTTTATTTCAAAGTTCAATATGTCCAAGATCATTGCTAGTGATCCGTGACTCCGTTGGGGGTGCACTTTGGACCTAGTTGCTGTACATTATATCTAGTTTATGTTCAAGTCCTTTGCCATGCTTTTTGGGTGCTGTAGATTATTTATTTTGTGCTCCCAAGATGCCATGTTGCTGTAATTTGCAGTTTTCGCTCAAATCTTGTTTCGGGCATAACTTTTAGCCCGTAACTCCGATTTCAGCGATCTTTATATCAAACTTGGGTGTTTTTCTGTGTAGATTAATAATATCAGGTTGTTATCTTGTTTTGAGGTGTTTTGCTTGAGTGATGTTTTCCGTGCTCCATGTGCATCTCTAGTGCATCCATCATGCATACATGTTTTTCGAGTGCGCATTGCATTGTGTTGATTGGTGCTGGTGTGTTTGTCTTGTTTAGACCCGGAAGTTGAGCACGAGTTTTCCAACGAGGTTGAGCACGAGGTTTCCAACGAGTTTGAGCAAGAGGACCCTTCTTTCGATCCGAACTTCTTCTCTTCAGGCAAGATGACCGAACCCCGATAACATTACTATCTTTGTCTATTGCTAGTAGTCTCGATCTATAGTTTTGCCTCGATGCCCATGTTCTTCTTGTCAGCCTCCTACTTGTAACCAATTGCCATGTTTAACCACCCTACCTATGCAAACCGTTGCTTGGCTAAGTACGCTTCGCTCAGCTCTTCTTATAGCGTTGCTAGTTGCAGGTGAAGTGAAGATGCTTGCTCCATGTTGAAGTTTGGTTGGGTTATATCACACTATATAAATGCTTAAACTGAAATCACATATATATTGGCAAGGGTGGAAGGCTAAGCCTTTTGCTTGGTGTTTTGTTCCACTCATGCCGTTAGGATCCGTATAAGCCGGTTTTATGTTCCTTGATTATGCGTTCCTAACACGGTTGGGGTGTATGGGACCCCCTCGATAAACCGCTAAGTGCTAAGTCTTTTCCAGCAAATCCCAACATTGGTACTATTTGCCTAAACAACTAAAACCTTTCCGAGGGAATAATTAACCCGAGGCTTAATTAATTCAACCCCCTGGGCCAGTGCTCGACTTGAGTGTTGGTCCAACCTAGAGCCACTTGCGGATACCACCCGGTTCGCTGGGATCTTCGGTATCTGTACGTACTGCTCATCCGGACGTGTCCTGAGACCTAGATACACGCGGCTACTATCAGGGTGTCGACACGCCGGGAGGATTTGCTGGATTAGCCTTACCTTAGCTCGGTATATCTTGAGCACGGGATTCCGAGAATACTCGGGTCTTCCCACTTTGGAGTTGCGACTCCGCGGATCGTGGGCTTGTAATGGGTCAAGTTGGAACACCCCTGCAGGGTTTGAACTTTCGAAAGCCGTGCCCGCGGTTATGTGGCAGATGGGAGCTTGTTAATTCCGGTTGTAGATAACTTGACACAATGATACTAATGCACTACCAGCGTGAGTTCCGTGACTGTCAATTTCCGAATCGGGATTCGGGAGTTGAACACGGAGGGGTTATGTTTGTGAGCTTGTAGCTAGGATCACTTAGTGATCACTTCTCGCGTTGCCTTCTCTTCTCGCTCTCTCTGGCGTAAGATAGTGCTAGTTGCTGCTGCAGACTCTTTGTTGATCCTTCACCTCATTTCTTTCTTCAGCCTTTTCCCTCACCTAAAGGCTTTGATAGTTCTGTTACCCGGGAACGGGATTGCTGAGTCCTCTGTGGCTCACAGTTACTTCACACACCAGATGCAGGTCCAGCCGTGAGCTATCCAGGAGATGGCACCGAGCTGGATTGGGAGTACGACGAGGAGCGTAGTCGTTACTACGTGCGCTACCCGGACGATCAGTAGTGGAGACTCTTACTAGGATTCGATCCGCCTGTGGTTGTTTATTTATCTAAGTTTGGTACTTTGACATTTGGATTTTGCCCTTAGAGGGTTGTAGTGATCTTATTGTATGATGTTTGAGACTTGTACTGTTATTCTGTGACGTGGCGATTGTAAGCCGACTATTTTAAGTTTACCATCCCTCTTTTACATGAGTTGTGCAAAGATTACCAAACTTGAGATCATTCTAGGATGGACTTATGCCTTTAAGTCGGGCCTCGACCCGTAGGAGGTATAACTCCATCCTGGGCATTACAAGTTGGTATCAGAGCCTTCTCCGACCTAGGAGCCCCCACTGTTTGATCGAACCGTTGACGGTTGAGTCTAGGCACACACTGAAAAACTTTTTGAGTCCTATATTATATCGGAGAGTAGGATTCTTTGCTTCTCATCCCCTTTCTCTCTGGTGAGGACTCCTGACGTCTACTCTTGTCTCTCCTATCTTCAAAATTTGCCGAGTCCGATGTCTGTGCTTTCTCCGGGTTTGCTCATGAACTCCAACAACTTTGTTCCGAATGTTTCTATCCGCATGGGTGATTATCGATTTCTGGCTAATCCGGTGGTTCTTGGTCATTCTGATATTGACCTCATTCTCGGAATGGATTGGCTTTCTCAGCACGATGCTCACATTGATTGTGCACAGAAGGAAGTCAAATTGACTCATTCTGATGAAGATGTGATTATCTTCGCCTCCAGGGATAATACTATTCGGCTTTTCTCTCTTAATGATAAGGGTGAAATTAATGCCATAGAGCAAATTCCAGTGGTGAATGAATATCAAGACGTCTTTCCAGAAGAACTTCCAGGAATGCCTCCACACCGTCAGGTGGAGTTTGTCATTGAACTCGAGCCGGGCACCGAACCTGTTTGTCGGCGTCCATACAAGCTCTCTTCAGATGAATTGAAGGAATTGAAGAAACAGTTGGATGAACAGGAGCGTATGGGTCTCATCAGACCGAGTACATCTCCGTGGGGCTGTGGTGTCTTATTTGTCAAGAAGAAAGATGGCACGGAGCGTCTCTGTGTTGACTACCGGCCACTGAACAAGAAGACGATTAAGAACAAGTATCCGCTCCCCAACATCAATGAACTCTTTGAGCAGCTCAAAGGAGCTAAAGTATTCTCTAAGCTTGACCTTCGAATGGGCTATCATCAAATTCGCATTCGCGAGGAAGACATTCCCAAGACGGCCTTCAGAACGAGCTACGGTTCATATGAGTATACCGTCATGTCCTTCGGTCTCGCCAATGCTCCTCCTACCTTTTCAAGGATGATGCATTACATCTTCAACCCCTATACAGGCGAGTTTGTGCTAGTGTATCTGGATGATATTCTGGTGTTTTCCAAGAATGAAGAAGATCACGAAAAGCACTTGCGTCTGGTTCTTGATCGACTCCGAGAGCATAAATTCTATGCCAAGTTCTCAAAGTGCGAGTTTTGGCTCGATAAGGTTTTGTACCTGGGCCACATTATCTCAGCTGACGGTATTGCGGTTAATCCCGAGAAAGTTGAAGCAATTGTCAACTGGGAAGCTGTAATGCCCAGGATGGAGTTATACCTCCTACGGGTCGAGGCCCGACTTAAAGGCATAAGTCCATCCTAGAATGATCTCAAGTTTGGTAATCTTTGCACAACTCATGTAAAAGAGGGATGTTAAACTTAAAATAGTCGGCTTACAATCGCCACGTCACAGAATAACAGTACAAGTCTCAAACATCATACAAAAGATCACTACAACCCTCTAAGGGCAAAATCCAAATGTCAAAGTACCAAACTCAGATAAATAAAACAACCACAGGCGGATCGAATCCTAGTAAGAGTCTCCACTACTGATCGTCCGGGTAGCGCACGTAGTAACGACTACGCTCCTCGTCGTACTCCCAATCCAGCTCGGTGCCATCACCTGGATAGCTCACGGCTGGACCTGCATCTGGTGTGAAGTAACTGTGAGCCACAGAGGACTCAGCAATCCCGTTCCCGGGTAACAGAACTATCAAAGCCTTTAGGTGAGGAAAGGCTGAAGAAAGAAATGAGGTGAAGGAACAACAAAGAGTCTGCAGCAGCAACTAGCACTAACTTACGCAAGAGAGAGCGAGAAGAGAAGGCAAAGCGAGAAGTGATCACGAAGTGATCCTAGCTACAAGCTCACAAACATAACCCCTCCGTGTTCAACTCCCGAATCCCTATTCGGAAATTGACAGTCACGGAACACACGCTGGTAGTGTATTAGTATCATTGTGTCAAGTTTTCTACAACCGGAATTAACAAGCTCCCATCTGCCACATAACCGCGGGCACGGCTTTCGAAAGTTCAAACCCTGCAGGGGTGTTCCAACTTGACCCATTACAAGCCCACGATCCGCGGAGTCGCAACTCCAAAGTGGGAAGACCCGAGTATCCTCGGAATCCCGTGCTCAAGATATACCGAACTAAGGTAAGGCTAATCCAGCAAATCCTCCCGGCGTGCCGACACCCTGATAGTAGCCGCGCGTATCTCGTCTCAGGCCACGACCGGATGAGCACAGCGTACAGTGGCCGAAACCCAAGTTGCCAAGGGGGGCCCCGCACACGACTCTAGTTTGGACCAACACTCAAATCGAGCACTGGCCCAGGGGGGTTGAATTAATTAAGCCTCGGGTTAATTACTCCCTCGGAAAGGTTTTAGTTGTGTTAGGCGAATAGTACCAATGTTGGGACTTGCTGGAAAAGACTTAGCACTTAGCGGTTTATCGAGGGGGTCCCATACACCCCAACCGTGTTAGGAACGCATAATCAAGGAACATAAAACCGGCTTATACGGATCCTAACGGCATGAGTGGAACAAAACACCAAGCAAAAGGCTTAGCCTTCCACCCTTGCCAATATATATGTGATTTCAATTAAAGCATTTATATAGTGTGATATAACCCAACCAAACTTCAACATGAAGCAAGCATCTTCGATCTTCATCTGCAACTAGCAACGCTATAAGAAGGGCTGAGCGAAGCGTACTTAGCCAAGCAACGGTTTGCATAGGTAGGGTGGTTAAACATGGCAATTGGTTACAAGTAGGAGGCTGACAAGAAGAACATGGGCATCGAGGCAAAACTATAGATCGAGACTACTAGCAATAGACAAAGATAGTAATGTTATCGGGGTTCGGTCATCTTGCCTGAAGAGAAGAAGTTCGGATCGAAAGAAGGGTCCTCTTGCTCAAACTCGTTGGAAACCTCGTGCTCAACCTCGTTGGAAAACTCGAGCTCAACTTCCGGGTCTAAACAAGACAAACACACCAGCACCAATCAACACAATGCAATGCGCACTCGAAAAACATGTATGCATGATGGATGCACTAGTGAAGCACATGGAGCTCGGAAAACATCACTCAAGCAAAACACCTCAAAACAAGTTAACAACCTGATATTATTAATCTACACAGAAAAACACCCAAGTTTGATATAAAGATCGCTGAAATCGGAGTTACGGGCTAAAAGTTATGCCCGAAACAAGATTTGAGCGAAAACTGCAAATTACAGCAACATGGCATCTTGGGAGCACAAAATAAATAATCTACAGCACCCAAAAAGCATGGCAAAGGACTTGAACATAAACTAGATATAATGTACAGCAACTAGGTCCAAAGTGCACCCCCAACGGAGTCACGGATCAATAGCAATGATCTTGGACATATTGAACTTTGAAATAAAATTCTGGCAGCAGAATTTTATTGAAAGTTTAGAGCAAAAGATAAACATGCTACAGCCACTCAAATGGACATGTGAGGACATGGATGGAAAGACAACAATATATACTTCATGGAACAATCAAAATCCACCCCAAAACTATCATGCTTTGTCCTACAACATCACACGAACATGGCATCGGAACGTTACAGATTTCAGACTTAGTGAAATTTCACTAAGTCCTAAAACAGCAACATCATCATAGCATCAAAAAGAGCATGTTTAAGACACCTCGAAACTAAACATGGCAAAGGGTAAGCACCTCATCAAAATACATATGACGGTGATCCCGAAACACACAAGCATGCATCATTGTGGTGAACACACCGATTACAACGAGCTCAACAAGATGGCATTTCATAACAAGTGAAAACACAACATGTGAACATGGCATCTTGCAACGATGATAACAAGGAAACAATAAATCTACCATGCAACCTATCACACACAACACGTAGTTCGTGGCAAGACGAACACGTGGACATGTCATTTGCATCGTTTGGACAAACGAGCTAAAAGATATCACAAGTCAAAGGTGGCATGAAAATAACACATAACAGCAGTTTATATCATGATGCACTCTTGCAACAGCAAAACAAGTGTCAAGATGACATCTAACATGCATGACTACAACAGGTAAAACGTAGAGGGCATCTCCACGAACATCTGGACATGCTACACGCGCAAAACGGAGCAACAGGCGCAAAGTTAGGGCAGGTCAAAGTATGCATATCAGATTAAACAGAACAGAGACTAGGGGTGTTTAGGAGCCCTCCGATCGTGATCCAACGGATCCGATCGCGGGGATGATTTAAAAGGACTAGACGGAGATAAAAGAAAACAGCAGGGGTATTTCCGGGACACGAAGTAAGGGCACTTCGGACCCACACGGACAACGGAGGGAAAAGTCAACGGAGTCCAAACGAGACGAGAATTGAGAGGCGGGTTGCACACAACAAAACAACAACACACAACACAACCTCACGGCACACCGTTAACGAAAAACGCCCGAACAACAAAGTAGGCCTACGGGACGTCACGGACACGTGAGGGAGCTCCGAAACACGAAACGGACAACGGGAAGAAACGCCACGAACCGGAAGCAACCCACAACACAAATGCAATGCAATGCACATGTCTACATGATATGAATGAATGCCACACACTCACACAACAAAACGACAAAAGCCCGAAAGACAAAGAACCCGAAAAGGAAATAGATGAAGCCGGAGATTTATTATATACCCAAAAGGGAAAGTATTACATCCGGGGCATTACAAACTCTCCTCTACTACAAAAAGATCTCGTCCCGAGATCTAGGACTGGAAAAAGGAAGGGTACTCGGAACGAAGATGATCTTCTCGTTCCCAGGTAGCTTCTCGGTCTGTGTGATGTGACCACTTGACTTTCAGAAACTTGATGGACTTGTTGCGAGTCTTGCGTTCAGTTTCTTCGAGAATTGCAACTGGATGCTCTCGGTAGGAAAGGTCTTGTTGAAGATCAATCTCCTCAAACGGAATCATGCGCTCAGGTGCCTTGAAGCATTTGCGAAGCTGAGACACATGGAAGACATCATGAACATTTGCAAAGTTGGAAGGGAGCTCGAGCTGATAGGCTAGATCGCCTCTTTTGCCAAGAATTTTGAAAGGACCGACGTATCTAGGAGCAAGCTTTCCTTTGATACCGAATCTTTGAGTTCCTTTCATCGGAGAAACTCGGAGATAGACATGATCACCGATGTCGAAAGCCAAATCACGATGCTTTCCGTCATAGTAACTCTTCTGACGCGACTGAGCGGCCTTGAGATTCTCATGTATGACTTTGCACATTTCTTCGGCTTCAGAGATCAAATCATTGCCAAGAAGTTGGCGTTCGCCTGTTTCAGACCAGTTGAGAGGGGTACGGCACTTTCTGCCATAGAGAATTTCAAACGGTGCTTTGCCTGCACTTGCTTGAAAGCTGTTGTTGTAAGAGAATTCTGCAAATGGAAGACAGTCCTCCCATTTCATGCCGAAGGAGATGACACAGGCTCTGAGCATATCTTCAAGGATCTGATTAACACGCTCGACTTGACCACTAGTCTGAGGGTGAAAGGCAGTGCTGAACCTGATCTTCGTGCCCATGGCGGACTGAAAGGAGTCCCAGAACTTTGATGTGAACAAGCTGCCACGGTCTGAGGATATCACTTGAGGAATGCCATGTAGGGACACAATTCTGGAAGTGTACAGCTCTGCAAGTTGAGCTGCATTGATTGATTCTTTGACTGGAAGAAAGTGAGCAACTTTGGTAAGCTTGTCAATCACCACAAAGATAGCATCATTGCCTCGCTTGGATTTAGGAAAGCCAGTGACGAAGTCCATTTCAATGTGGTCGAACTTCCACTCGGGGATAGGAAGAGGTTGGAGAAGACCGGCTGGACGTTGATGTTCTGCTTTCACTCTTCTGCATACATCACATTCGTTCACGAATTGGGCAATCTCCCTTTTCATGCGTGTCCACCAGTAAGATTGCTTGAGATCTTGATACATCTTGGAACTGCCAGGATGAATGGAAAGGAGAGAGTCATGAGCTTCTTCCATTATGAGCTTCCTGAGATCACCTTTGGGAACAACGAGTCTGTCCTCGAAGAACAAGGTATCTCTCTCATCAACACGGAAGCACTTATATTTTGGAGTGCCCTTTGCAATCCCATGTTTCACCTTCTTCACCATGGTATCACAGAGCTGGGCCTCACGGACTTGATCTTCCAAGGTAGGAGCAATTTGGAGATTAGCAAGAAAACCCTGCGGAACAACCTGGAGGTTGAGCTTCCTGAAAGCTTCACAAAGCTCAGGCTGGTGTGGCTTGATAAGAAGGCTGTTGCAATATGCCTTTCTGCTCAAAGCATCTGCAATCACATTCGCCTTGCCTGGAGTGTACTCAATGCTGGGGTTGTACTCTTGGATCATCTCGACCCAACGAGTCTGGCGGAGGTTCAGATGCGGCTGTGTGAAGATGTACTTCAAGCTCTTGTGATCAGTGAAGATGTCGACCTTTCTGCCCAACAACAGATGTCTCCACGTAATCAGAGCATGTACCACAGCTGCTAGCTCGAGATCATGTGTGGGATAGTTCTTCTCAGCTGGCTTTAGCTGACGTGAAGTGTATGCCACAATTCTCTTCTCTTGCATAAGCACACCACCAAGACCTTGAAGAGAAGCGTCACAGAACACTTCATAGGGCTTGGATTCATCTGGAGGAATCAGAACTGGAGCGGAAACAAGCTTCTCTTTGAGGGTTTTGAAAGCCACTTCACACTCGGGAGACCAAAAGTATTTGACATTCTTCTGAAGGAGGTTGGAAAGAGGCTTGGCAATCTTGGAGAAGTTCTCCTCTTCAGGCAAGATAACCGAACCCCGATAACTTTACTATCTTTGCCTATTGCTAGTAGTCTCGATCTATAGTTTTGCCTCGATGCCCATGTTCTTCTTGTCAGCCTCCTACTTGTAACCAATTGCCATGTTTAATCACCCTACCTATGCAAACCATTGCTTGGCTAAGTACGCTTCGCTCAGCCCTTCTTATAGCGTTGCTAGTTGCAGGTGAAGTGAAGATGCTTGCTCCATGTTGAAGTTTGGTTGGGTTATATCACACTATATAAATGCTCTAAATGAAATCATCTATATATTGGCAAGGGTGGAAGGCTAAGCCTTTTGCTTGGTGTTTTGTTCCACTCATGCCGTTAGGATCCGTATAAGCCGGTTTTATGTTCCTTGATTATGCGTTCCTAACACGGTTGGGGTGTATGGGACCCCCTCGATAAACCGCTAAGTGCTAAGTCTTTTCCAGCAAGTCCCAACATTGGTACTATTTGCCTAATAACAAACTAAACATGCATAGGGAGTAATTAACCCTCTTTCTTAATCAACAACCCCGGGCCAGTGCTCCACATGAGTGTTGGTCCGAAACGGGGAGTCTGCGGGGCCACCTCAAGGAAACTCGAGGTTTGGTAAAAACCTGTAGAATCACCCATCCGGTCGTGTCCTGAGACCTAGATACGCGCGGCTACGATCAGGGTGTCGACACGCCGGGAGGATTTGCTGGATTAGCCTTACCTTAGTTCGGTATATCTTGAGCACGGGATTCCGAGGATACTCGGGTCTTCCCACTTTGGAGTTGCGACTCCGCGGATCGTGGGCTTGTAATGGGTCAAGTTGGAACACCCCTGCAGGGTTTGAACTTTCGAAAGCCGTGCCCGCGGTTATGTGGCAGATGGGAGCTTGTTAATTCCGGTTGTAGATAACTTGACACAATGATACTAATACACTACCAGCGTGTGTTCCGTGACTGTCAATTTCCGAATAGGGATTCGGGAGTTGAACACGGAGGGGTTATGCTTGTGAGCTTGTAGCTAGGATCACTTAGTGATCCCTTCTCGCGATGCCTTCTCTTCTCGCTCTCTCTCGCGTAAGTTAGTGCTAGTTGCTGCTGCAGACTCTTTGTTGTCCCTTCACCTCATTTCTTTCTTCAGCCTTTCCCTCACCTAAAGGCTTAAATAGTTCTGTTACCCGGGAACGGGATTGCTGAGTCCTCTGTGGCTCACAGTTACTTCACACACCAGATGCAGGTCCAGCCGTGAGCTATCCAGGAGATGGCACCGAGCTGGATTGGGAGTACGACGAGGAGCGTAGTCGTTACTACGTGCGCTACCCGGACGATCAGTAGTGGAGACTCTTACTAGGATTCGATCCGCCTGTGGTTGTTTATTTATCTAAGTTTGGTACTTTGACATTTGGATTTTGCCCCTAGAGGGTTGTAGTGATCTTATTGTATGATGTTTGAGACTTGTACTGTTATTCTGTGACGTGGCGATTGTAAGCCGACTATTTTAAGTTTACCATCCCTCTTTTACATGAGTTGTGCAAAGATTACCAAACTTGAGATCATTCTAGGATGGACTTATGCCTTTAAGTCGGGCCTCGACCCGTAGGAGGTATAACTCCATCCTGGGCATTACAACATGATAACAATAGGATATTATGAAACTACATGAAAAATCACCCAAGTTTCATATAGGACTTGCTCAAATCGGAGCTACGGGCTAAAAGTTATGCCCGAAACAATAAATATGCACAAGCTGAAAATTACAGCCACATAGCAACTTCGAAGCACTAGATAAATAAGCTACAACACTCAAACATAATGGCAAAGAGCATGAGCATAAACTAGACATATCCTACATCAAATAAGTCCATTGGTGCACCCCCAAAGGAGCCACGTATCAATAGCAACAAGCTATGACATATTGAACTTGACAACAAAATCCTGACAGCAGTAATTTGTTGCAACTTTGGATCAAAAGTTAAATATGCTACAGCCACTCAAATAAGCATGTGAGAGCATGAATGGATAGCCAACAATATGTACAGCAAGGAATCATCAAGACTCACCCCAAAACTATCATGGATTGGCCTAGAACAACAGGCAAACATGGCATCTGGAAATTACAGATTCCAAACTTAGTGAAATTTCACTAAGTGTTAAAACAGCAGTTTCATCATGGCATCTTTGAGAGAAAGTTTAAGTCACCTCAAAACTAAACATGGCAAGTGGTAAGCACCACATCAAAGTACATATGATGGTGAATCCAAAACACCTAAGCATGCATCATGGAGATAAACACAACGATAGCAATGAGCTCCTCAAGTGGGCATCTCATAACAAGCTAAACAACATAACAGTCACATGGCACTTTGCAAAGGAGATAAACATGGCAAGATTAATTCTATCATGCAAACTTAAGCATTTAACATGTAGAGCATGACAAGACGAACACGTGGACATGTCATTTGCATCATTCGGATAAACGAGCACCAAGTTATCACTATGCAAAGATGGCATGAAAATAACTACAAACAGCAGTTTATAACGAGATGCACTCTTGCAACAGATATTTAAGCATCTAGATGATCTCAAACATGCATGTCATAATGGAATGAAATGTAGTACATGTCTCCAGGAACGTCTGGACATCTCATTCACTCAAATCGGAGCAACACACACAAAGTTATCATCATTGGAAAAATGCATCAGACACACAATAACACAGGGACTTAGAGATTTGGGGGCAACCTCAGATCTGAAGAAAAAAAAGGGTCAACGGGCTCCTGGCTTCGGCGGATCGGGCCCCGGCGGATCGGGCCCCGGCGGATCTGGCCCGGTCGAAGGAGGCCGGCGGCTGCGGAGTGGGCTTCGGCCCGGCTGGGCCTCGCGGCCTGGCGAGGTGGAGCGGATCCGGCCCGGGGAACTGGGCCGCGGCGAGGGGATCGGCCTCCCGAGGGGCGGCGGCGCCCTGGCCCACGACGCCTCGCGGGTTGGGGCGGAAGGAGGCGGCTGGGCCTCCGGATCAGAGCTGGCGAGGCCCGCCTTCTGGCGCTGGCGAAGTAGCGGAGCCCAGGCGCCTGGCGGAGGAGAGGGCCCGCGCGGCCTGGCGGCTACAGCCTTCGGGCCTGGGGCGGCGCTGGGCCTCGAGGCTGGCGGACGGGAGGGAGCAGGCCTCAGACGATGGGCTGGGCCCTAGGGTTTGCAGGCTGGAGCGGATCCGATCGGGATCGGGGCTCCTCCCCGATCCGATCAAGGGCGGCGCTAGTCTTCGAGCCGGCAGTGGCCTCGCGCAGCCTGGCCGGCGGGAAGGAGGCGGTGGTCCGGCCGGCGGGTGGTCGGGGCGGGGCCCGGCGGGCCTGGCCGGTGACCGGCGGCGGGGATGAGGGAGACCGGCGGGGAGTGCTCCGGCCGGTGAGGATTCCGGCGCGGATTCCGGCGGCTCCTCCGGCGAGGTGCTCCGGCGAGGTGCTCCGGCGAGGTGGCGGTGGCTGGAGGATGAAGATGAGAGGCTAGGGTTTCCTTATTTTGGGGCAAAAATTGAGGAAGGTGGACAAATATATAGGCACAAGGAGCTAGGGTTGTCCAAATGGGGTGTGGTTTTCGGCCACGCGATCAGAATTGGATGGCCTAGATGAAGGGAAGGGTTTGGGTTGGTTTGGTGGGCTGTTGGAGGGGTGTCTTGGGCCTCAAAGTGGAGGTACTTTGAGCTCACGAGAATAACTGTTGGGGTAGCAAACGGACTCGAAACGCGACGAGATTTGACAGGCGGGTTACACACACCAAAACAACAACACACGACAAGTCTCGCGCCAAACCGGTAACGTTACACGGCCAAATACCAAAGTAGGCCCACGGAACGCCACAGACACGTGAGAGAGCTCCAGAACGCGAAACGGACAACGGGAAGGAACACGCGGGGAACCGGATGCAAACAGCAACACAAATGCAATGCCATGCTCATGACTACATGATATGAATGAATGCCACACACGCAACATGACAAAACGGCGAAAATCCAAAAGACGAAGAACCCGAAAAGGAATAGATGAAGCCAGAGATTAAATTATATTGCCCAAAAGGGAAAGTATTACATCCGGGGCATTACAACTGATCTTGGCCGAGTGAAACCAGTGGGGGCACGCTCAGTGCACCCACTGGGTGTAGTCCCCGAGGCTGCGGTTGAGTGTTCTGACTCGACTGTAGTCTTATAATCTTGCTTTGTCGTGTTGATGCAGAAATCTTGCGAATTTGGGGACAAGTTTGCAGATCTTGAGCAGAAGCAAATCCAGCTTAATCTTGACTTGCAGTTGGCTCGCGACAATCTGAAGAAGACGCAAGACGATGCGGCTGGTAACTTACTTCTGTCTTCTGTCGACTGGCTTTTCGCTAGATGGGCCTTGTGTTCCTTCATGTTCATCTGTCCAGTGGCGGCTTTGGTAGGTCAACTGAGGGCAGCTTTGGAGCAAAAGGATCTTGACCTGGCGGCGGCGCAGCAGGCGGCTCAGGAGAAGTCGGAACTGGCGGCGAAGAAGCTGGCTTCCGTGGGTGCGCTCGAGGCGGAGATTCTCCGACTGAGAGGCTCACTCGACGCGGCCAACCAGGAGGTGACCAGCTGAAGAAGTCCAAAGCCGTCTTGAACGACAAGTACAAGGCTTTCTTTCGGAAGAGGCTCGATCTTGAGGCGTATCTGGGCGAGATCACCAAAAAATGGTACCTCATGCTCGAAGGTATGTCTCCTTTGGATTGGTTAAAGTTGGACTGGTCGACCCGTATCTTATCTGCTGACTCGACTTGCTGTTCTTGGTGCAGAGTTCTGTCGTAACTTCGAAGAGGAGACTGGACGGGTCGAGCCTGGCTTGGACCCCACCAACTCCATCGTGAAGGACGAGGTTTCCATGAACATACTAAGGCTGGAGTCCCGCTTAACTGCAGCCACTGATTACCTGGGACGACTAAAGGCAGTGATGGCCCGAATCGACGCTGCGCTCTGGAGGGGGACCGTGCAGGAGAACGACCTCGAGTCCTTGATGACTCGACTCAACGAGATCCCCGATCGAGTGCAGGAATGGAGGAAGTCGGCCGCCCGGGGAGGAGCAGACGTGGCGCTGTCTTTGGTCCGTGTGCACTGCAGGGAGGTGAAGGAGAGGAATCTTGCTGCGCTGAAGGTCGCAAACACGAAGGAGCTCCAATTCCAGTCGTTCATGGAGACTTTCTTGGAGGCCGCCACTTGTATCGCCGATGGGATTGATCTGGACGAATTTGTTGCGCCTGCAAGCCCGCCTCCTCCCGAGCCATGACTTTGATACATTAATCTTGTTTGCCGCGGAATGCTGCGTGGATTTGTACTCGTTAAACTCTGGTGGGTCTGTGGCCCAAGTACTCTTGCCCGATCTTTGCGGGGCTTTTATTTGATTTTGATCCTTTGGTTCGTCGCTCTTCTTCTGATCGTCTGAGTCTTTAAGTCGACGTCTTCGACTAAGTTCTCCCCCGAGTGAGAGGGTCGCTCTTCACTCGGAGTAGATGGTTGTAACTTAGGCGAGTCACGGGGGCGCAGCTAAGCCTCCCGAGTGAGAGGGTCGCTCTTCACTCGGAGTAGAATGTTTATAACTTAGGCAATTCCAAGCTACGTTGTACTTGTGGCGGAGTTCGGAGGACCGAGCCGCTTTGTATTTGTGACGTAGTGATGTCTACACACGCTTCTACTCTTGTAGACTATGTTGGGCCTCCAAGCGTAGAGGTTTGTAGGACAGTAGCAATTTCCCTCAAGTGGATGACCTAAGGTTTATCGAACTCAGGGAAGTAGAGGTTGAAGATGGTCTCTCTCAAGCAACCCTGCAACTAAGATACAAGAAGTCTCTTGTGTCCCCAACACACCTAATACACTTGTCAGATGTATAGGTGCACTAGTTCGGCGAAGAGATGTTAAATGGCAAGTGATATGGATGGCAAAACAAGGTAATATAAATATGTAATAAAAAGTGCAGCAAGCAAACAAGTAGTAAACGTGAGCACACACGATATTGCAATGGTGGAAACAAGGCCTAAGGTTCATACTTTCACTAGTGGCAACTCCCAACAACATTAACATAATCGAATCACATGATATTTCCCATAAAACATGCAAAGGGGACACACTCGGAGATCATTCCTTCATGGTCAAGAGAGGACAAGAATTATGTAGGGCTACAAAAGCACACCTCAAAGTTCGTAGTTCTCAATCTAAGGATTTCCCAATGTCACCGCGGCCATCCAAAGAGAGTCCCACAATCACCATAACATATCTAAAGGATAGTCAAAGACAAGCACCAAGAGACTCTCAATCTTCAATCAACACACAAGAGAGGAAATCACTCATGAAAATATTGTTCTAATCCATGTCCAATAGACGCTGTCACCTTGGTCTCGGGGATTATACTAGATAAAGACAAGTGAGTACATCAATCCAATACATGGAGGAAGGGGAAACACCCTAGATTAACATAGCCTATGATCACAACGAAGATCACATCATGGGAGAGAGAATTGACCACATAGCTACTGGTAAGAACCTCAGCCCCGAGGAGGAACTACTCCCGCATCATGGAGGGAGGAAGCAACGTCGATGGAGATGGATCCGGGGGCACTTCCCCGTCCCGGCAGGGTGCCGGCGCAGGAATTCTGGTCCCCCGAAGCTTGATGGAGATGGCGGCGGAGATCGGAATCGCGTCTGGAGAAAAGGGTTCCGGAATCAGAGTTTCCTCGACACGCTTTAAATATATGACAAAGGGGGCCACCAGAGGGGGTCAGGGGTGCCCAGGCGCCCCCCCGGCGCGGCCCAGGGGGGCGCGCCCACAGGGCGCCTGGAGCCCCTGTGGGCCCCCCCCGGCTGCACTTTGGCCGTACGGTAGCTCCTGGAACGCTGATTTTTTATATGTTTTTTTTGGATTTTTCCTGGCAGTTCTCGTAATGTGAAAACCTGAAATACAAAAACAGCCGGAAACAGAAACTGGCACTGGGGTGCACTGAGTTAATAGGTTAGTCCAAATATGATCAAAAGTGTATGGAAGTGTATAAATATCATAGCAATATCACCCAAAAGAGGCATGGAGCAAGCAGAAATTATAGATACGTTTTGGACGTATCAACATCCCCAAACTTAATTCCTGCTCGTCCTCGAGTAGGTAAATGATAACAAGAATAATTTCTGTGGTGACATGCTATTAACCATATAGGACTTTTTCATAGTCACATGACAAAAGCTTACTGAGACAATGAATCTGTAGTAATTAAGTTGCCTCATGAGAAATTCACAAATGACTGAAAGTTTTACAACATGAAACTGAAACGTCAAAAAGATTTGCAATGAACATGATGTGCAAATATGATAAAGTGATATCTAGCTTGCCCCCTTTAGTGATGCAAAACATAAATGCAGGGGCACCTGCAAGGTTTAAGTGATGACTAGATACAATCATTTTAGAATAAACGATATCACAATCATGCAAAAGACAATGCTACTTTGGGACAATGCACTTTACACTCAGAATGACAATCATGCTCTCAGTAGTTGGTGCTTCAACATAAAGGTAAAAGAAAGGTTAAGTGCTAAAGCTTTTTATTTTGAAAACATGGAAGTAATTGTGTCAACGGTAGTAGTACTTCATATGTGTCATGCATAAAACATCTTATAAGTTGCAAGCCTCATGCATCGAATACCAATAGTGCTCGCTCCTTGTCCTAATTAGCTCGGATCCCCATGGGTTATCATTGCATTACATATGTTTTAACCAAGTGTCACAAAGGGGTACCTCTATGCCACCTGTACAAAGGTCGAAGGAGATAGATCGCATTTGATTTCTCGTTTTTGATAGATCTCAACTTGAGGACATCCATACCGGGACAACATAGAAAATAGATGATGGACTCCTCTTTAATGCATAAGCATATTCTCATGAGAGATTGAGGATTAAGGTCCAAGCTAAAACTTCCACCATGATGCATGGCTTTGGTTGGCGGCCCAATGTTCTTATCTAACAATATGCATAGTTATTCAACCCACGGTAAATCACCCTTACTTCAGACAAGACGAACATGCATAGCAACTCACATGATATTCAGATAAAGTGCGACAGTTGATGGTGTCCCCAGAAACATGGTTACCGCGCAGCAAGCAACTTATAAGGAATAAGATACATAAGCAACATATTCTTTACCACAATAGTTTTTAGGCTACTTTCCCATGAGCTATGTATTGCATGGTTAGTTTGCTTAGTGCAGGTGGAGGTTAGCAAAAGACTGGGAGCGACCAACTAAGAGAGCAATGACGGTCATAATCATGCAGAGCGACAAAGCAATATTGAATCAGGCATGGTAGTTATATCGCTACTTAGAAACAAAAGATCATCAAGGCTTGAAAGACTTTCTTTACAGTCTTGAATATGCGTGAGCATACGCCAAGTCAATCAAAATAAATTCTCGAAGGAAGATATTACTAAACCATACCATATCATAGGCAAACAAATCATGTTGGTACTCCAATAACACATTGGGAACCCCCCAGCTATTTGAGATTAACCAAAAGAAAACCTGAACTACTAAGCACCATCATGCAAGTAGCATCTTTATCATAGACACATTAAACAATGCAACGGAAGCAATCTCTCTTAATAAGGTGAGCATGGTAATTAAAGAGAGTTCAAGCAACCAACTAAATAAAAGCTCTTGAAAAGATAAGCATGAATACTAAGAGCAGAGCACGATAGTAGCTATTAAAAGACAAAGAACACACACAGCATAGATAGACATGAAAATTCTATGTTATGTTCTAGGTAAAGGTGGAGCGTGTTTCTCTCCCACATAAAGGAATGTTGGGTTCCGACTCGTTATGAAAAACTAAAAAGAAAACTAAAAGCAAGACGCTCCAAGCATAGCACATAACACATGAAGTGATTAAAATATAGCGGAACGAAAGACGAACTGATAATGTTGATGGAGAAGGGGATGCACAGGGGCAACCCCAAGCTTAGACGCTTGAGTATCCTTGAATATTTCTTGGGGGTGCACGGGGGCATCCCCAAGCTTGAGCGCTTGACACTCCTGAATCTTTTTATCATCTTCCCTCGCACACTTGAAAACTCCCTTCATACATAACTCATCATAATCTAATTAGCGAGGTTAGTACCCTTA
This sequence comes from Secale cereale, assembly GCA_902687465.1. Taxonomy (NCBI): domain Eukaryota; kingdom Viridiplantae; phylum Streptophyta; class Magnoliopsida; order Poales; family Poaceae; genus Secale; species Secale cereale. The sequence continues at coordinate 851,931,867 of LR738711.1, read as the reverse complement.
ATAAAATAATTATACCTTGCTGGAAATAAGGATATTCTTGAAGTTCTACTGTTTCTCAAGATTGCCAAAATGTTTTTGCAAAGAAAAAGCAAGTTCTTAATTTGCAAAGTGAAGGTAAGGCAAAACAGGACAGAATCTGTGAAAAACAGAACAGAAGGCAGTAATTGACCTGTTCGGGATACTTCTGCAACTCAAATAAAAAAACTCAGAACTGACGCACGAAAGACAATTATATAGAGAACGCTGTCGAAAACATTCAGACCAAAAAGATGATCTGGTGATTTTATACGAATTTTTCTATCCATGGACAGAATCTGTTTCCTGGACAGCACCTCACAACTTTTGAACTTTCTAGCAATCAGAGGCTATACTTGGCACAAATATGAAAAGCAAAGATACAATGATGATGCTACAGCAGTAAACAACATCAAGACACAACAAAAGAAAAAAAAATATTCATGTGGGCTGCCTCCCAAAAGCGCTTTCTTTTATGCCTTTAAGCTAGGCATAAGACTTTAATGATGCTCTCGCAAGAATAAGAGCTGAAGAACAAAAAAAGGGCATCAAGAAGCAAATGCCAAATACATTTAAGCCTAACATGCTTCCTATGCATAGGAATATTGCAATAGAATAATTCATTGAAGCACGAAGCAACTAGCATAGGAAGGCAAAACAAGCATAACTTCAAAATACTCACCATAAAGAGAGGAAACTTCTTATTATTAAGATATTTAGAACCAAGCCTCCCTCTCTCATTATAAATTCCAGTGGCATCATGGATGAACTCAACAATATAAGCATCACATAAAGCATTGTTACCATGATCCATATGCAAAAAGGTACTCTCACTCCCCACATAAGCATAATTTTTCTCATTGGTAATAGTGGGAGTAGGACTATCATAAGCAACTTGAACACTATAGATTAATTGTATATTAGGAGGGTGGTGTTCAACAAGGGAGTAATTCCCTTCATGATTATGACAAATTTCATAAGGATAATTTCTCCTTATGTCATAGGTACCTTTATAATCACTATAGATTGGAGTTATAACATCATCATGGTAGAGAAGAGCATTATCATTGCTAGCAACTATATTTGTAAACATGTTGTCTTTATTCTTACTAGCAAGATAATTATCAATTATCACATCACTAGTGGGGATAGGATTTGCAATCCTATCATCCCCAAGCTTAGAGCTTCCCATATCTTAACTTTCATAGTTGGTACCAAAAAGATTTTTAAGATCATAAGCAGCATTATCATCATTTTCCCAATCACAATAAGTAACATGCATATCATAATCAAAATCATCTTCAATAGTACTTACGGACGTATCATCAAGATGATAATTAAGGCAATAAACTTCACCTTCTTCTTTAAACTTACAACCGTTAGGATAAAAGTTGATAGGAGGAATATTCTCAGGCCAGGTTGATGCCCATTCTTCTTCCTTCTTGCCCCTCCTCCTCCTCCTATTCTTTTTCTTCTTCTTCACCTTAGGAGGGGGTGGTTGGAGATGAAGCTTCTCCACATATCCTGGTTTATCATTAGAAACAACAGGGGAAACTTGTGAGAAACTCTCCTTTTTACTAGCAGAAATATAAGAGACATTTTTATACTTTGGTAAAGTTCCCTCCTTTCTAATCTTACTTATGTAATCATTTTCATGGCAATTAACAACACAATAGAGATGGCAATTTTGCAAGGTGTTTTTTATTCCTATGGCATTATCATCCAGCCAAGAAGTCTTTTCTGATAACTCTTCACACATCAAAAATAACATAAGCTCATCATAAAGATTAGTGGTGATCATGTCATCACACAACCGGTTAACAGTTATGATTTGAAAGTTCATGCATTGAAAATTAAAGTGACCCTCTGTACGGCAAAGTTCATAAGTAAAAGGATAAAGGTCACACAATTCTCTAGCAATTTCATTTAAATCTTTGACCCAAGTGATTGTTCTTTCATGCTTATGTTGCTTACAAAACTTCTCTTCTTCAATCATAGGCCTTTCACAAGGTCTATCCACTCCACAAAAATTAACATGCTTATATAAAACTTCATTTTTAGGAATTGGATCATGCATGTTGCAATCATCATGAACAATTTCATTTTCTTTGCAAGTCTCTTTAAAAGGTTTATGATACTTGATCCAATCCTCCTTAGGCATATTAAGATGTGAAGCAAAAGATTTGAGGAAATCAACAAGGAGTTGAGAATCAAGCCCAAACTTAGCACTAAACTTATTAAAACTTGTAGTTTCAACAAAGGACTTAATGCAATCATATTTCATAAATTATACCTGACTCTTTACCTTTGTCGATCTCCCAATCTTCAGTGTTGCGTTGAATTCTTTCAAGGAGTTCCCATTTAGCATCAATATTTTTGTTTGTGAAAGAACCCATAGAGGAAGCATCGAGCAAATCTTTATCCTGTCGAGAGAGCCTCGCATAGAAGTTAGTAATAATAATATCTTTGGGGAGCCCATGGTTAGGACATTTTAGCGTTAACGTTTTCTGTCTCCCCCAAGCTTGAGCTATGCTCTCTCCGTCATGAGGATAAAAATTATAAACATAATTCCTATTCTCATGGACTTCATGAAGAGGATAAAACTTTGAGTGAAAGAGAGACTGGATCTCTTCCCACTCCAGCAAGTGAGAGTCATTTAGTAGCCTATACCATTCCAATGCTTTTCCTTTCAGTGACAAGGCAAATAATTTCCTCATGACAAACTCCCTCGATACACCTGCAAGCTTAAATAATGAACATAGTTGTGATAGATATAGCAAGTGTTCACCGGGACGTCTGTCTCCTGCATAACGATTAGCCAAAACATAATTGATAATACCAACCGGTATTTTATAGGGCACAATTTCAGTAGGAGGAGGAGCAACCACCATAGGTGTGGGGTGTCCTCCCGCAAGCAACGATCCAATAACAAGGTTTTCCATAAGCATAACTAGTGAAATAATAAAAAACAAGAAACAAAAAGATTTAATTGCAAGATCTAAAGATATACCTTCAAGCGCTCACCTCCCCGGCAACGGCGCCAGAAATAGCTTGATGTCTACACACGCTTCTACTCTTGTAGACTATGTTGGGCCTCCAAGCGCAGAGGTTTGTAGGACAGTAGCAATTTCCCTCAAGTGGATGACCTAAGGTTTATCGAACTCAAGGAAGTAGAGGTTGAAGATGGTCTCTCTCAAGCAACCCTGCAACTAAGATACAAGAAGTCTCTTGTGTCCCCAACACACCTAATACACTTGTCAGATGTATAGGTGCACTAGTTCGGCGAAGAGATGTTAAATGGCAAGTTATATGGATGGCAAAACAAGGTAATATAAATATGTAATAAAAAGTGCAGCAAGCAAACAAGTAGTAAACGTGAGCACAAACGGTATTGCAATGGTGGAAACAAGGCCTAAGGTTCATACTTTCACTAGTGGCAACTCCCAACAACATTAACATAATCGAATCACATGATATTTCCCATAAAACATGCAACCTTCGTGGTCAAGAGAGGACGAGAATTATGTAGGGCTACAAAAGCACACCTCAAAGTTCGTAGTTCTCAATCTAAGGATTTCCCAATGTCACCGCGGCCATCCAAAGAGAGTCCCACAATCACCATAACATATCTAAAGGATAGTCAAAGACAAGCACCAAGAGAATCTCAATCTTCAATCAACACACAAGAGAGGAAATCACTCATGAAAATATTGTTCTAATCCATGTCCAATAGACCGCTGTCACCATGGTCTCGGGGATTATACTAGATAAAGACAAGTGAGTACATCAATCCAATACATAGAGGAAGGGGAAACACCCTAGATTAACATAGCCTATGATCACAACGAAGATCACATCATGGGAGAGAGAATTGACCACATAGCTACTGGTAAGAACCTCAGCCCCGAGGAGGAACTACTCCCGCATCATGGAGGGAGGAAGCAACGTCGATGGAGATGGATCCGGGGGCACTTCCCCGTCCCGGCAGGGTGCCGGCGCAGGAATTCTGGTCCCCCGAAGCTTGATGGAGATGGCGGCGGAGATCGGAATCGCGTCTGGAGAAAAGGGTTCCGGAATCAGAGTTTCCTCGACACACTTTTAATATATGCCAAAGGGGGCCACCAGAGGGGGTCAGGGGTGCCCAGGCGCCCCCCGGCGCGGCTCAGGGGGGGCGCGCCCACAGGGCGCCTGGAGCCCCTGTGGGGCCCCCCGGCTGCACTTTGGCCGCACGGTAGCTCCTGGAACGCTGATTTTTTATATATTTTTTCTGGATTTTTCCTGGCAGTTCTCGTAATGTGAAAACCTGAAATACAAAAACAGCCGAAAACAGAAACTGGCACTGGGGTGCATTGAGTTAATAGGTTAGTCCAAATATGATCAAAAGTGTATGGAAGTGTATAAATATCATAGCAATATCACCCAAAAGAGGCATGGAGCAAGCAGAAATTATAGATACGTTTTGGACGTATCACTTAGCTCAGAGGACCGCAGCTAAGCCCCCGAGTGAGAGTGTTGCTCTTCACTCGGAGTAGATAGTTGTAATTTAGGCGAGTCACGGGGTCGCAGTTGAGCCCCTGAGTGAGAGGGTCGCTCTTCACTCGGAGTAGAATGTTTATAATTTAGGCGGTTCCAAGCTACGTTGTACTTGTGGCGGAGTTCGGAAGACCGAGCCGCTTTGTACTTGTGGCGTAGCTCGGAGGACCGCAGCTAAGCCTCCGAGTGAGAGGGTTGCTCTTCACTCGAAGTAGATAGTTGTAACTTAGGCGAGTCACGGGGCCGCAGCTAAGCCCCCGAGTGAGAGGGACGCTCTTCACTCGGAGTAGAATGTTTATAACTTAGGCGGTTCCAAGCTACGTTGTACTTGTGGCGGAGTTCTGAAGACCGAGCCGCTTTGTACTTGTGGCGTAGCTCGGAGGACCGCAGCTAAGCCTCCGAGTGAGAG
>LR738711.1:851898958-851926665 GCA_902687465.1 Secale cereale | reverse complement strand
GATAGTTGTAACTTAGGCGAGTCATGGGGTCGCAGCTAAGCCCCCGAGTGAGAGGGTCGCTCTTCACTCGGAGTAGAATGTTTATAACTTAGGCGATTCCAAGCTACGTTGTACTTGTGGCGGAGTTCGGAAGACCGAGCCGCTTTGTACTTGTGGTGTAGCTCGGAGGACCGCAGCTAAGCCTCCGAGTGAGAGGGTTGCTCTTCACTCGGAGTAGATAGTTGTAACTTAGGCGAGTCACAGGGTCGCAGCTAGGCCTCCGAGTGAGAGGGTCGCTCTTCACTCGGAGTAGAATGTTCATAACTTAGGCGATTCCAAGCTACGTTGTACTTGTGGTGGAGTTCGGAGGACCGAGTCGCTTTGTACTTGTGGCGTAGCTCGGAGGACCGCAGCTAAGCCCCCGAGTGAGAGGGTTGCTCTTCACTCGGAGTAGATAGTTGTAACTTAGGCGAGTCACGGGGTCGCAGCTAAGCCCCCAAGTGGGAGGGTCGCTCTTCACTCGGAGTAGAATGTTTATAACTTAGGCGATTCCAAGCTACGTTGTACTTGTGGCGGAGTTCGGAGGACCGAGCCGCTTTGAACTTGTGGCGTAGCTCGAAGGAGCGCGGCTAAGCACCCACTGGGGGATTTAGAGGACACCAATTGTTAGGGGATCATTGCTATCTTGTCTTTAAAACGAACTGGGAAATCTTTATTATAGCTCGACCGTTGAGCGTTTCAAGTGTAAAAGCGGCGGAGCAGGTCCGCATTCCACGAATGAGGTTCGTCTTTCTTCTGGGGTACATTGTAGAGGTGGTACGCTCCGTTGCGCAGTACTTTGGTGATGATGAACGGCCCTTCCCAGGCCGGGGCGAGCTTGTGTGGGCGCTTCTGATGCACCCGCAGGACCAGGTCTCCTTCCTGGAATGCACGGCTTCTTACGTTGCGAGCATGGAATCGACGCAGGTCCTGTTGATAGATGGTCGACCGGATCAGGGCCATCTCTCTTTCTTCTTCCAGAAGGTCGACTGCATCTTGACGAGCTTGCTCTACCTCGGCTTCGGAGAAGAGTTCTACTCTGGGGGCGTTGTGTAACAAGTCGCTCAGCAGCACAGCTTCGGCTCCATAGACCAAGAAGAAAGGGGTACGGCCAGTCGACCGATTCGACGTCGTCCTCAAACCCCATAGGACAGAGGGCAGCTCAGTTACCCAAGCTCCGGTGGCATGCTTAAGGTCACGCATGAGCCATGGCTTTAGGCCTTGGAGAATCAAACCATTTGCTCTTTCTGCCTGTCCATTCGACTGCGGATGCGCCACGGAGGCGTAGTCGACTCGTGTTCCTTGGGAAGCACAGAAAGCTCTAAATTCATCCGAGTCGAACTTGGAGCCGTTGTCCGTGATGATGCTGTGGGGGACCCCATATCTGAATATAAGCCCTTTGATGAAGCTGATGGCAGTGCTCGACTCGAGGTTCTTGATGGGTTTGGCCTCAATCCACTTGGTGAACTTGTCGACTGCCACCAGAAGGTGGGTGAATCCGCTCCTGCCTGTCCTGAAGGGGCCGACCATATCCAAGCCCCAAACAGCGAAGGGCCAGACTAGTGGGATGGTTTTCAGGGCGGATGCTGGCTTGTGTGACATGTTGGAGTAGAACTGGCAACCTGCGCATTTATCCACAATATCCTTGGCCATCTCGTTGGCGCGGGGCCAGTAAAACCCGACCCGGTATGCTTTGGCCACGATAGTCCGAGAAGAGGCGTGGTGGCCGCAAGTCCCCGAGTGGATTTCATCCAAGATCAGTCGACCTTCCTCTGGATCGATGCAGCGCCGGGCGACTCCAGTGACGCTTTCTCTGTAGAGCTGACCTGGAATGACTGTGAACGCTTTGGATTGGCGGACGATCTGGCGCGCTTCTTCTTCGTCTTCTGGGAGTTCTTGTCTGAGCAGATATGATATGTATGGCACAGTCCAATCAGGTGTGATCACTAGGACCTCCATGATCAAGTCGACCACGGCAGGCACTTCGACCTCAGTCGGATCTGTCGCGCTGACTGGCTGCGGGGGCTCTTCCGTGAAGGGGTCTTCCTTGACAGAGGGAGTGTGCAGATGTTCCAGGAACACATTCTTGGGTATGGACCTCCGAGTCGACCCAATTTTTGCAAGATCGTCGGCTAGCTGATTCTTTGCCCTAGGCACATGATGGATCTCTAAGCCTTCGAACTTCTTTTCGAGTTTCTGCACCACACTGCAATAACTGGTCATTGCCGGGCTCCTGACGTCCCATTCTTTCATTACTTGGTTCACCACTAGGTCGGAATCGCCGTACACCATCAGGCGACGGACGCCGAGTGAGATGGCCATACGCAACCCATACAAAAGTGCTTCGTATTCAGCCTCGTTGTTTGATGAATCAAAATGGATCTGAAGGATGTAGCTGAGCTTGTCGCCCCTGGGAGAGGTCAGGACCACGCCTGCACCGGATCCGTTCAGCATCTTGGACCCATCGAAGAACATAGTCCAATGGTCCGACTGGACTTGAGTCGGAAGCTCTTTTTCTATCCACTCAGCCACGAAATCCGCTATGGCCTGAGACTTGATGGCTTTCTTCGCTTCAAACTTGATATCTAACGGAAGAAGTTCAATCGCCCATTTTGCCACTCGACCAGTTGCATCTTGGTTGTTTAGTATCTCTGATAATGGGGCGTCGCTGATGACTGAGATTGAATGATCCGAGAAATAATGGGCAACCTTTTTTGCAGTCAAGTAAATCCCGTACACAAGCTTTTGGTAATGTGGATACCTTTGCTTGGAGGTTTTCAAAACTTCAGATATGTAATAGACCGGGCGTTGGACTTTGTATGCCTTGCCCTCTTCTTCCCGCTCGACCGTGAGTACAGTACTGACGACTTGTTCGATGGCAGCAATGTACAGCAGAAGAGTCTCTCCGCCGTCTGGGGCAGCGAGCACCGGCTGGGTGGACAGCAGGGCTTTGAGCTCTTCAAACGCTGCTTTGGCCTCGGGATTCCACTCAAACTTGTCGGATTTCTTCATGAGTCGGTATTGAGGCAGTGCCTTCTCCCCAAGACGAGAAATGAATCGACTCAATGCGGCAAGCAACCAGTAAGCTTCTGGACGTCGTGTATACGCTCGGGGCGTTTCATTCGGAGGATGGCGCCGACCTTCTCTGGGTTGGCGTCGATTCCCCGTTTGGAAACGAGAAAACCGAGCAAGTTGCCACCAGGAACTCCAAATGTACACTTTGATGGGTTGAGCTTGATATCTTAGCTTCTGAGGTTCGCGAATGTCTCAGCGAGGTCAGTCAGCAGGTCGGAACCTTTCTGTGACTTGACCACGATGTCATCCATGTATGCCTGGACGTTCCGACTGATTTGCTTTATTAAGCACTTATGGATCATGTGCATGAAGGTGGCGCCGGCATTTTTGAGACCGAAAGGCATGGTGACATAACAAAAACACCCGAAAGGGGTGATGAAAGTTGTGTTTATCTCATCGGTTCCATACAGACGGATCTGATGGTACCCGGAATACGCGTCCAGAAAGGACAAACGCTCACATCCCGCAGTCGAGTCGACTATCTGGTCGATGCGGGGAAGAGGAGAATGATCTTTCGGGCAGGACCGATTGATGTGCTTGAAATCGATGCACATGCGGAGAAACTTGTCCTTCTTGGGGACCATGACGACGTTGGCAAGCCACTCGGAGTGGTATATCTCGCGGATAAACTCTGCTGCTAGGAGTCGAGCCACTTCTTCGCCAATCGCCTTTCGCTTCTCCGCAGCGGATCGACAGAGATGTTCCTTCACAGGTTTCACCTTCGGGTCGACTCGCAAATGGTGCTCAGCCAGCCCCCTGGGCACACCCGGCATGTCTGATGGTTTCCATGCAAAGATGTCCCAGTTCTCACGGAGGAACTGGATGAGCGCTTCTTCCTATTTGCTGTCGAGTGTGGTGGAGATGTGGGTCGGTGCTGCGTTGGGGTCGGTGGGGTGGATGTGCACAGGTTCTGTGTCTCCTGCCGACTGAAAAGCTGACTCGGAAGCCGGCTTCTTCGCCCTTAGCAGGTCGCCCGGATCCACTTGCTTTTGGTACTCCTCCATCTCTACTGCTGCCATTTGCTCGTCGGCGATCTTCGAGCCTTTCTGGAAGCATTCTTCCGCTTTCTGCCGGTTCCCAGTGATGGTTATGACGCCGTTGGGCCCCGGCATCTTCAGCTTGAGGTAGACGTAACATGGTCGAGCCATGAACCTGGCGTAGGCGGGCCTACCCAGGATGGCATGATAAGCGTTGTTGAAGTCCACCACTTCGAACGTCAGCTTCTCCTTTTGGTAGTTCTTGGACTCACCAAAGACGACGTCGAGTGATATCTGGCCGAGTGAGTCGGCTTTCTTCTCGGGGATTACCCCGTGGAACCTCATGTTACTTTCTCTTAGCTTGGACATCGGAATGCCCATATCCCGGAGGGTTGCTGCATACAGGATATTCAAGCCACTGCCTCCATCCATCAGAACTCTGGTCAAGCGCGTGCCTTCGACTACTGGGTCGACCACCAACGCCTGCCACCCAGGGGTGGCGATGTGCACTGGATGATCAGACTGGTCAAATGTGATGGGGGTCTTCGACCATTTCAGAAACATGGGGGTCGCCGGAGCAACCATGTTCACTTCTCTGTTGATGATTTTTAGTCGACTTTTGCTTTCGACGTCCGCGAAAATCACCAAGGTGGAGTTGATGCGGGGGTATCCTCCATCCCCTTCCTTGTCTTCGGACTCTTCTGATTCTTTCTCTTTCTCAGTCGACTGATCCTTCTGGAAACTCTGGATCAAGAGTCGACACTGCCGAGTGGTGTGCTTTGGGTACACCAAGTTTCCCTCTTCGTCTTTCTTTGTGTGTATGGGACACGGCTGGTCGAGCATATCATCTCCAGCCTGGCCCTTTCCTTTCTTGGGGGCCCAGCAGCCTTTGGGCTTCCCTTTGCCCTTCCCTTGATTAACCACCGCAGCCTCTCCCTGAGCGGTTGGGTCGGCCTTACGCTTGTTCTTTCGATTGTGATTCTGGTCGTCCTGCCCGATTGGTTTCTTGCCGCTACGGAGCCGATCGGCCTCTTCGCCGTTGGCATACCGACTGGCAATCTCCATCATCCGCGACAGGGACATGTCGCCTGTTCGGCCAAACTTCAGATTCAACTCTCGGTCGCGCACGCCTTCCTTGCAAGCGCGCACCGCCTGGTGCTCGGAAACGTTTTCCACCGTGTGATGCAAAGTGGTCCACCGCTGAATGTAGTCCCTCAAAGTTTCACTCGGCTTCTGCGTGCAATGCTGAAGCTCCGCGAGTCCAGCAGGTCGCTTGCAGGTGCCTTCGAAGGTCCGAACGAAAACTCGAGCGAGATCTTCCCAACTGTATATGCTCCTGGGGGCTAACTGGTTGAGCCACGCCCGAGCGGAGCCTCCCAGCATCAAGGGGAGGTGTTTCATGGCCACGTCGTTGTTGCCGCCTCCGATCTGCACGGCCATTCGGTAGTCTTCCAGCCAAGTGTCCTGCTTCGACTCACCGGTGAACTTGCTTACTCCTGCCGCCAGCCTGAAGTTCGGGGGGGATCTCCGCGGCCCTGATTGCGCTGCAGAAGCATTCGGGCCCGGAGGCCAGCGCTCGGCTGCCGCTGGGTTGGTCTCCGCCTCGCTCGTCCCTGGATGCCCGGTTACGGTCGACCCAACCCTGCACAAGGATGGACCTCGCATCGAAACCTGGCCACCGGGGATCCGGGGGAATCCTACGCTCGTTGTCTCGCAGGCGCCTGCCCACGTGCCGCTGGGGCGAGTGTGACCCACTCCCCGGGGGAGGGGTAGGCGCTTGACGGCGCTCGTAGCGTCCGTGCCGATGGTCGAGTGGATCGTCGTTCCGACCCAGGTGTCGGTTTATGCCGCGGACCACGTTCCTCGCGCCTCGGGGGCGATCTTGGACTGTGGGCCGACCATACGGTGTCTGCAGCCACCAATCTGTTGTGAATCCTGTTGCGCGACTGAGAGACAGCCGCGTTTTGCTCTTCAGCCATTCGGAGCAAAGCTCGGATCTGCTGAAGGCCTCTCCCAGCTTCCGACTAGGACGGTTGAATCGACTCCGCGATACGAGCCGCGGCTTCGAGGTTTTGGACTGGTGTGCGGAACACCTGAGTCTCACGCTGACGCGATTGCCGCGGCCGTCGACTGGACTCGGGAGCCAGTCGGCGGGCCTGTTCGTCGAGTGAACATTGGATGTTTTCCAGGCGCGCGCGCTCGGCCAAGGTGGCCACGCGCGTGGCTTCGAGAGCCAAAGTTTCCGGGGAATCCCCCACGATGGGGGTGAAGAGTGCATCTCCGTTGCGGCGACAAAGCTCAGCTCTTTGCTCGAAGGTGAGGGGTTGAGGGATGTAACCGTCGTTGTCGTGCGCCTGATCGCCACCGCTGCCGCCGTTCTCCTCACGAGGAAAACCTGGCGGGCTGCGGCGCGAATCGACCATGAGTATTTCCGCCGTGGGATCGCTGCTCCCGCACTCGGAAACGGAATCTTCAAGCCCGGTCGACTGATCGGCCGGCCCGTAAAGGTAACCGTCGGGTTCAATGGCCGCGACTTGTTGGGTGGCCGTTTGACGGGCCACCGCATGTTTCACCCACCGCTGGAGCCGTGAACGACCGGATCACTTACAGCGGCGTCCAGCGGGGATGGCGGACGATGAGTTCCGGGTCGACGGCTGCAGAAGGAGGACGCCGCCGGCTCCGGCGCGAAAGTGTGTGGCTTCGCGGGCGGGTAGAGCCTCAACGTCGAGAGGGGCTTCTTGGAGCCACGCGGAGTCGTCGGCGACGAATACCAGCGCGCCGAGCCGGATCTCGTGGCCCGACGCCAAAGCGCCGCCCGACACCATGATGAAAGTGGTCGGGGAAGAGATCGCAACTTCACCAAATGTCGCTAAGACGCCTTGCCCCACGGTGGGCGCCAACTGTCGTGGTTCTAAGTCTGACAGTAAGGGTAGGGGGTACGAATGGAGAGGCAAGGTTCTAGCTATGGCGAGGTTGTACATAGAGTGTTAGCGAGTTCATGCCCTTCTCGGAGGAAGTAACAGCCCTACGTCTCGGTGCCCGGAGGCTTGGTCGACTGATGTGTGTATGCGTGTGTTACAGAGGTGTGAACCCTTGTTTTGGAGGAGGGGGTAGCTTATATAGTGCGCCAGGACCCCAGCCATGCTCCACGTTACCAAGGGCTCAAAGGTACATTAAGGCAGGCGTTACTGATAACGCCTGCAGTAAAGGATAATTAAGATATTTACTACAGAGAGTAAATATAGGACCGTTGCTGTTCCAAGAGGCACTTGGTCTTCGGAGGTCGAGTGCTCGGTCCGGTCGAGTGGAATTGAGTCGTCCTGCGTACATGGGTCGATCGAGTGAAGTGTCTCTTCGGACCGTCTCAGTCGACTGTCTCCACTGCCATGGGTCTTGGCTTTTGATCTTCTAGGGTAGTGACCTTGGGTGGGGTACTTTGGTCAGGCCTATGACCCTATCCTAGGTCTGTAACCTCGTCACCCAACACACCCAATACAATGGTAAATTGTATAGGTGCACTAGTTCGACGAAGAGATGGTGATACAAGTGCAATATGGATGGTAGATACAGGTTTTTGTAATAATAAAATATAAAAATAGCAAGGTAACTAAAGGTAAAAGTGAGCATAAACGGTGTTGCAATGATAGGAGCCAAGGCCTAGGGTTCATACTTTCACTAGTGCAAGTTCTCTCAACAAGGATAACATAATTGAATCATATTACTAGCCCTCAACATGCAACAAAGAGTCACTCCAAAGTAACTAATAGCGGAGAACAAACGAAGAGATTATGGTAGGGTACGAAACCACCTCAAAGTTATTCTTTCTGATCGATCTATTCAAGTGTCCGTAGTAACGTTCAATCTATCATAGAGTTCGTACTAGAATAGCACCTTAAGACACAAATCAACCAAAACCCTAATGTCACCTAGATACTCCATTGTCACCTCAAGTATACGTCGGCATGATTATACGATATGCATAACACAATCCCAGAAACATCTATTCAACCAACACATAGAACTTCAAAGAGTGCTCCAAAGTTTCTACCGGAAAGTCAAGACGAAAACATGTGCCAACCCCTATGCATAGATTCCCAAGGTCACGGAACACGCAAGTTGATCACCAAAACATACATCAAGTAGATCACGTGATATCCCATTGTCACCACAGATAAGCACATGCAAAACATACATCAAGTGTTCTCAAATCCTTAAAGACTCAATCCGATAAGATAACTTCAAAGGGAAAACTCAATCCATTACAAGATAGTAGAGGGGGAGAAGAATCATAAGATCCAACTAGAATAGCAAAGCTCGCGATACATCAAGATCGTGCCATCTCAAGAACACGAGAGAGAAAGATCAAACACATAGCTACTGATACATACCCTCAGCCCCGAGGGTGGACTACTCCCTCCTCGTCATGGAGAGCGCCGAGATGATGAAGATAGCCAACGGAGAGGGATCCCCCATCCGGCAGGGTGCCGGAACAGGGTCTAGATTTGTTTTTGGTGGCACCAGAGGCTTTCGGCGGCGGAACTCCCGATCTAGGTTAATTTCTGGAGGTTTCAGTATATATAGGAGGTGTTGGAGTCGGGGCCAAGCAAAGGGGGGCTACGGGACGTCCACGAGGCAGGGGGCGCGTCCCCCTCCGGCACTTCCTGGGCTTCTTTATGTCCAAAAACTTCCTCCGTTAAATTTCAGGTTAATTGGGCTTCGTTTGATATTCCTTTTCTGCGAAACCCTAAAACAGGAGAAAAACAGAAACTGGCACTGGGCTCTGGGTTAATAGGTTAGTCCCAAAAATCATATAAAAGTGTATTACAAAGCCCATTAAACATCCAAAACATCATAAATAATAGCATGGAACAATAAAAAAATATAGATACATTGGAGATGTATCAACCGCCCGTAGCCGCGCCCGGTCGCGCATGCCTTTGCCTCGACGTGCCCAGGCCATGCCGCGTTACTGCTACATGTGCCCCCTGTTGTGCTGCTTCTTCCTGTCGTTGTCGCTCGTCCATGCTAGCCGCGGCCCCTCAACTCCTCTGCACCACGCCGATGCGGTCTGCACGCGCCGCAGACCCCGCATGGCCTTGCCTCGCTTGCCTGTGTGGCCTCGGTTGACCAGCCACTCCGCGCCCGCCAACACCCCGATCGCTCGCCGTCACCGCGTGCGCGCCTCTCCTGGCCGTCCCGCAGACCGCCCGCGCCGTCTGCTTACGCTGCCCGTCGGCCCCCGCTACTACCAGCCGCCCTGCGCCGCGCCCGCCGCTGTGACGCCCGTCTCCGCCCGCCTCCGCTCAGGGCCATGCCGCCCCGCTCCCCACACCTCCCCATCGCCGGCCGTCGCTTCCGCCCACCTCGACGTTCGCTGGCGCCCGCAGCTGGCTCCTCTATTTCGCCTCCCGCCTCCGGTCATCGCTTCCCTGCCCGCCTTCGTCAGCCGTCGCTGCCCCGCTCAGCGTCGTCCCGTCTGTCGTGGTACTAGGCCTGATAGTGAGAGTAGGGGGTACGTAGGAGGAGGCAAGGTCCTAGCTACGGCAAGGTTGTACACAGGAGTTTTATGAGTTTAGGCCCCTCTCGGAGGAGGTAAAAGCCCTACGTCTCGGTGCCCGTAGGTAGTCAACTGGTATATAGGTGTGTGTCTGTTGCAGGGGGTGTGTCGTGGAATTAGCACGTCAGATGTCCGGTTTAACGGACTTAGTTGTGGAACCATCGCACGGGTTAGCTTGAAGAGGTTAAAAGGACACAAAGGACACAGAGGGTTTATACTAGTTCGGCCCCTTCGATGAAGGTAAAAGACTACATCTAGTTTGGTTTGGTATTGCTTGGGCGTCGATGAACAGGGAGCAGATTGCTTGCCTGTCTCTCGACGGGTTGTTGCTTGTCCCTGAACCGTCGCCGGGTCGTCCCTTTATATAAGACGCGACGCCCGGTCCGGTTTACAGATTCCCGAGGCCGGCTCATAATTGTGTCTGCCTCGGTCTCTTCTCTTTCTTCCTTGTGTCTCAAGTTACATGATAGGACGGTTTACAAACCGTAAACTTTACACATGGGCCCTAAGCCTTCATGGGCCGTAACTTCTACTGAGTTATTAACTACACACCTACATTACCATAATCCGGATCTCGCTAGCCGGTTTATACCTGCTAGTAATATCCCTGACATTAGGCCCCAGAATGATTTGAACTTGTTCATGTCAGTCTTCTAAATCTTACATAAACTTCCTTCTTATATCTTCTCTGTTTTGTAAACCGGCTATGACGTCATCCCTGGAAATCATTTGATTCAATCGTGACATCACCTCTGCATTTATTGCGCACAACTGTTTGTTATCTTTGTTTAAAGGCCATCCCGAAAATCAAGGCGACAGGAGAATCTTTATCCAATCTCTGACCTCCTCAAATCCCGCGCTTGCCGTTTCATCCCTCAACCCTTATAAATACAGCCGCGCCCTTGCTTTTCTTCCTTCCGCTCGTCTTCTTCCTCCGTCGCCCGAAGCTTTCTCTGCTGTTCTCGAGCTCGTTGCCGTCGTCGACCAGGCCGCTGCACCAACCTGAAACGCGTCCAGATTACTCCGCCGCCGTCTCTTCCATTCTCAGGTACTCCTTTTCTTTCGCTGCAGATCTGTAACCTAGGGTTCCTCCATTGCTTCTGCCATGAGACCTCGAAGCTCTGTCTGTTTATCCTACGGGCTGTTTTCTGCAGCAGATTCGAATCCTGCGTTTGTTTCGAACGTGCCCCTGCTCCGTAGTTTTAATGCTTAGATTCATATTTCCAAGTTCGCCCTTAGATTCATTTGCTCTGTAGAAAGACCTCCGCAGTTCCTCTGTGATAGATCTGCGTAATTTTCCTCTTTTTCGTACCGCTCAGATCTATTTTACCTTAGCCTCTTGTAGAAACCTGTTTCTTTGTCTTTGATAAGTCTGCAAGTTATTTGCCGGTTTAATCGATCATATATTGCTCCTGCGACACATCAACCATGAATCGACGGTTTAGCTTCTTCCTTATTTGTTATCATAAACCGGCAGTAGCTCATTTCCCATCTGCTCCCGGGTTGTCAATGCAATTAGTCCCTTGTCTAAACCGTCGATGTAATTTTGAATATATGATCCGGTTTATGCTTCGGTACTTGAATAATCCGGATTTTATATTTCACTTTTTCAGCACTTTCCTTCTGCCAATATGTCTGCCAAGCAGTTCGTTTCTTGCAACTGGGTCCATTCCGTCATTACGGAAGAGGACTTAGCTAATGCTGCTACAATTGGCACTCTGGGCCCTCAAGCAGTTCTGAAATGGCGGGCCCCTGGAAATGAATGCCCCCCTACTCCCAAAGAAGGAGAAGTTATTGTTTTCTTTGATCATATAGCCCGGGGCTTTAGTCCTCCCGGTTCAAAGTTCTTCCGGGACATGCTTGCCGCTTTTCAGCTTCATCCTCAGGACATAGGTCCAAATTCCGTATCAAACATCTGCAACTTCCAAGTTTTCTCCGAGGTGTACCTTCAAGAGGAGCCATCAGTCGACTTGTTCCGGGATTTATTCCACTTAAACCTGCGAACTGAGTTTACTGCCGGACCTCATCAAGAACTGTGCGGGGTTAGTATTCAAAAGAGAAGAGATGCGGTCTTTCCTCACGCTGCTCTCCATACACACCCCAAGGATTGGAACCAATCTTGGTTCTATTGCCAAGATACTTCGCCTGAAGGGGAGAACCCACTGCCGGGTTATCGCGAACATCGTCTTCCTGAAGATCATCCACTGCCGCAGCGTCTTAGCTCCTCGGAACGGCCCCGGTTCGCCCCTCAGCTTGCCAAACTCAAAGCCTTTATGGCCAACGGATTGATTGGAGTTGACTTCGTACGTTGTTGGCTCGCTTGGAGTATCCTTCCTCTGAGCCGGCGCTCCGGTTTGATGTGTCAGTATACCGGTAAGCCGGATGATCCTCAGCGCCATACCAACATAATACTTCCTGAGAAGGAAGTTATTGAATCTGCTAAGAAGATGCTCAACATCTATTTGGAGGAATGTAGCCAAACCGGATTGGCTCCATATTATAAGAAGAACAAACTGCCAGCAGTAAGCCTTAATCTCTTCTGTTTACTTCTAATCCGTCCATTTAAATTATCTTCCATTTATCTTTCATCTTCTACACAGGCCGACGATCCTTTTTGGAAAAGGAAACCTCAGGATAAGTCAGGCAAACAGCCACGCCGGAAAACCTTTGCTGTTAAGAGGAGAAAGGCAGCTGCTGGCTCCGGTTCACATGTTGAGGAAGATGATCCGGATTCTGAGGTATGAATTAATCCTGATATGCTTTGATCTCTTTTATCCAGATTTATGTTAACGGTGTCTTTCCACAGGATTTGGCTGAGGCTGATAAAGCGGCAGAAACTGAGGTAATCACTCTTTCTTCAGACTCTGAACCGTCGGTGCCCAAGATTCGTAAAGCATCTTGGAAGTACCCTTTTTCTCATCCTTACGCTCAACTGGACCCCAATTTTCTTTTGAAGAAGCAGCAACATGAAGCCCGCCGGACTACACGCCATAGTGGCCATGTAGTCGAGTCTTCCGGAATATCTCTCACTCCGGCTCGGAGGTGCCGCTCTGAGGTTTTACTTTCTCCAACTCTTCTTCATCCCAAGGCCGGACTTATACGCAAACCACTTAAACCGTCTGATCCTAACTATCAGGAGACTCCTTTATCATCTTCTGGCGAATCAACTGCCACACAGGTCCCGATTCTGAAAACTGTCCCTGGGTAAGTCCTTTAGCTTATCCGGTTTACGATTGTATTTGCTTTTGTGACTCTGATTTCTTTTCCAATTCCTTTCAGCAAGCCTAAGCCTAGCAAAAAGGCAAAGGCCAGCAAAACGGCTGCTGAAACTGCTACTGCTGATCCGGTAGCTGATCCGGACGAGGTCATCCCTCCGGAAAATGAACCTACAATTCAGCTTGACGATCCTGCTCCCATGGATCATGATTACACTGCTGCTCCCGAAGGTACAAATGCTGAAGATGTTCTTGAACCGGCAAATCCTGTCCGGGCTAGACCTCCTCGGAATAGCCCGGCTCCTGCTAGCCCGCCTCGTACTGCTACTCCACAACCGGCTGCTGCCTCTTCTCCGGATATTCAAATAACCGGTACAGGTTTTACCGCTCCTGCTGAGCCTATTGTTTTAGCCAAGCATACTGCTAAAGCGGAGAAACTTCAACAAGAGAAGGGTGAGTGGAGCACAAACTTATCCAATTATGCCGAATTGAGTGCCCAGGAACTTTATTCCGGGTACTTAAACCGGCTTCATACCAACCGCGACTATGAACAGGGCTTGGTAAATATGATGAAGGATAAATATGAGGTACTTTCCTTCATTTATCTTTGCTCTTGCTTTCTTTATATTTCTGTCTGTCATGGTAGCCCCCAAGTTCCGGTTTAGCTTTGTTGGAGGTGAACCGGTACTTCCAAATGTGTGCCAATGATCTTACATTAGCCCCCAAGTGCCAGGGGCATAACTCGTTTGATGTGCCTGGGACTTGTCTGGATCTCTCTTTCAATACTTCAACTGCCCATTAGCCCCCAAGTGTCAAGTAGATAACTTGCTTATGTGCTTGAGACTTTATCTTTAGTTGTCTTCTTTTGATACTTCAATCGCTCATTAGCCCCCAAGTGTCAAGTGGATAACTTGGTTATGTGCTTGAGACTTGTCTGAACTGTCATTTATTCCACTTGATTTTCTTTGCAGGCTGACTTGACCTGGAGAGCTGAAGAAATAACTGAGCTCCGGAATAGACTTGCTGAGACTGAATCTGCTGCCGCCAAGGCCAAATAAGATCTGGCACTGAGCTTAACCACTGCTGAACAATTGAAGAAATATTTTGAAGCGGAGCGGACAACCTGGGAAGTGCAGAAGAATGCTCTTGAAAAAAGAGCGAAGGATGCTGAGGAAGCTCTTAACCCGGTGACACAAGAGCTGACCGGTTTAAAGCGGCAAATAGAGCTTATGACTTTTGCCGTCTTTGGTAAATACTTAACTTGCACTTTTTTCATCTCTGCAATCTTTAGTCCGTTCCGGCTTAACTGTGATAATCATATGCAGGGCGACGCGTCACCCATCTTGGGGATGACCTCCGGAAGAAACTCAAGGCCTCTTATACTCTGGTTGAGCAGCTGTATTCCGGCGCTCAAAGGATTATAAGTGCGATGTCTTTTAATAAACCGGCCCCCACCACTATCCAAGGCACCCTGGAGAAGCTTTCTATCTTGCCTGTACGCTTGGAAGAGGTGAAGAAGTCTGTTGCCCGAGCCGGTTCTCTTGTAGCGCTGACCAGAGCCAAAGCGTGGGTTCCGGACTTTGATCCAGAAGAAGCCATGAACGGGTACCCCAGCACCAAGGAAGATGGATCGGCCTTCTCTGGCAAAGATCTTCATGCTTTGACGAAGGAAATGCGTCCACTTGCCAGCAAGCTTGATGATGAATCGGACTTGACCAGGTATCATCCGGCATATGATTTAAAGAATGAGCGGGTGGATTGGCCGGTTTATGATACCGAAAATCTAATCCCACCAGTGCGCCCCCACACTTTCGCCCCAGATGTTGATCCGTCCGATCTCATTACTGAAGAGATGTACTTCCATGCTTTATCCAAAATCGATTGGCGCGTTCCTGACTTTCCGCCGCTTCAAGAAGACGAAGAAGCTCCGGAACAGGTCGATCCTCAGCCTTCGCTGCAGGAAGAAGCATAAGCCGCTCAATCTAACTTTATAGCTGCTGTACTCTTTTGTCGAGAAAAACTTTAATCCGTTCAGGCTTGTTGTGCCTTGTAATAGGATAGCTCGAAACATTGCTGTTTTAATCCGGATGTCCCAACTTTGCTTTGGCGTCTGCCAATTTGAATCCTTTGTCTGCTATGGTTTATCTTTTATACTATCTGTATCTGCATAGATAACACTAAAAAGATGTCCTAGCGGTTTACCGCCGGACCGATTAAATCGTTCTCATATATATCAAATGAGTGTCTGTGTTATACCAAAAAGAACTTCATACCTTTGATTAAGTATGCTTGATATCCTTAATCCGGCGAACCTTGCAGTTTCTGAGGAAGCTCTTGCCTCTGTTGGGATAGACCCAATAATTATTCTGGGTTTACAGGAACTACCGGTTTAAATAATGCTGGAGCTATGTGTCCAGACTTTTGAAAATATGTGGTCAACTTTGAAGTTGTCCAGCTCCGGATCAAAAAACCCATAAAAAAAACATGAAAAATCACAAACACAAAAACACAGGTTTGCAAATAAGACCATGTAGTCGAGGCTTTTTGCGAGCTGCCAGGCTCCCTATGTGCCAATCAAAGGGTGAGACCCAAAGGGCTATGACTAACAGTACTCCTAGGGACAAGAACTTTGCCATCAAAGGATGTACTCTTTTGCCATCATAGGATGTACTCCAAGGGACAGGAAATATTGCATCTGCCATCAAAGGATGTACTCCTAGGGACAAGAAATTTTCTTTTGCCATCAAAGGGTATGTATCTTCCAAGGGACAGGAATATTACATCTGCCATCAAAGGAAGTACACTAGGGACAAGAACAAATTTTTGTTTGCCATCAAAGGGAATGATCAACCAAGGGACAGGAATATTACATCTGCCATCAAAGGAAGGTTCCCTTGGGACAAGAACAGGTTTTTTTTATTTGCCATCAAAGGGAATGATCAACCAAGGGACGTGAATATTACATCTGCCATCAAAGGAAGGTTCCCTAGGGACAAGAACAAATTTTCTTTTGCCATCAAAGGGAATGATCAACCAAGGGACAGGAATATTACATCTGCCATCAAAGGAAGGTTCCCTAGGGACAAGAACTTTTCTTTTGCCATCAAAGGGAATGATCAACCAAGGGACAGGAATATTACATCTGCCATCAAAGGAAGGTTCCCTAGGGACAAGAACTTTTCTTTCGCCATCAAAGGGATTTGGTCCACCAAGGGGCAAGAATTTTTGCATTTGCCATCAAAGGTGGATCCCTAGGGACAAGAACATTATGTAGACCGGACCAGAGAAGACTTTATCGAAGATTCATATGTGATCTGTAGCCCCCTAGTTTGGTCCCTTCTGCATAAAATAGTTTGTTCAAAATATCCGTAATAATTTCACAGGACATATACTTAGAAGCAAAAAAGGCTGATCCCCTGGTTTACCGAGGGTGCCGGTTTATTCATTAATCATAATATATACATAGGATACAGCAGAGCTCATGGCTCAAGTGTAGTAGGGCCGCAGGAGAGCGATGTTCCACGGCCTTTTTGTCTCTTCTTCTGATGTTCGTGAGTCTTTGTGCTCTCGAACGTCCACCAGGTAATATGAACCGTCGTGCAGATTCTTACTGACCACAAAGGGCCCTTCCAAAGGCGGGGATAGCTTGTGCATATCTGTTTGGTCTTGGATGAGCCGGAGTACCAAATCCCCCTCCTGGAACATCCTGGTTTTGACCCGGCGGCTGTGATATCTGCGCAAGTCCTGCTGATCAATCGCGGATCGTGTTGCTGCTATGTCACGCTCTTCATCTAGCCGGTCCAAAATGTCTTGTCTTGCCTGTTCATTGGCTGCTTCAACATAAGCCGTCACTCATGGTGAATCATGGCGGATATCGCTTGGAAGGACTGCTTCAGCACCGTACACCATGAAGAAAGGTGTATAACATGTGGATCGGTTCGGCGTAGTATTGATGCTCCAGAGGACAGAAGGTAACTCCTCAACCCAGCACCCTGGTGTTCTTTGCAAGGGAGTCATAAGCCGGGGCTTGATACCTCACAAAATCTCTTGATTAGCCCTTTCAGCTTGACCATTGGATTGAGGGTGAGCTACAGAAGATACATCTTGGCGAATATGCTCCCGTTGGCAAAACTCTTCCATCTCTCCTTTAGATAAATTGGTGCCATTGTCTGTGATGATGCTATGTGGAAAGCCAAACCGGAAAATTACCTTTTTGATGAATTTAACCGCTGTTGCCGCATCACACTTGCTCACAGGTTCTGCCTCAATCCACTTTGTAAACTTATCCACAGCCACCAGCAGATGAGTTTTTTGATCTTGGGATCTTTTAAAAGGTCCTACCATATCAAGCCCCCAAGTCGCAAACGGCCAAGTAATCGGTATCATCCGCAGCTCCTGCGCTGGAACAAGAGCACGCCGTGAAAATTTCTGACAAGCATCGCACCTCCGGACTAGATCCTCCGCATCAGCATGGGCTGTCAGCCAATAGAACCCGTGTCGAAAAGCTTTAGCCACCAAGGATTTAGAACCGGCATGATGGCCACAATCCCCTTCATGAATCTCTCGGAGGATGTCACAGCCTTCCTCGGATGATACACACCACTGAAATGCTCCGGAAACACTGCGATGGTGAAGTTCCTCGTTTACAATTGTCATGGACTTGGATCGCCGGATTATCTGCCTTGCTTCGATCTCATCGTCCGGCAACTCTCCATGGCTTAGATATGCCAAGTACGGGAGCATCCAATCCGGAATAACATGAAGTGCCGCAACCAACTGTGCCTCCGGATTAGGAACAGCCAAATCCTCCTCTGACGGTATCTGAACTGATGGACTGTGTAGCTCATCCAAAAAAGTATTTGGTAGCACCGGTTTACGCTGAGAACCCAGCCGGCTTAGAGCATCGGCCGCTTCATTTCTTCGCCGGTCTATGTGATCCACCTGATACCCTTGAAATATCCTGCGACTGCTTCAACTTCTCGTCTGTAAGCTGCCATGAGAGGGTCTTTAGAATCCCACTTGCCGGATAATTGCTGTGCCACTAAATCTGAATCGCCAAAACACTTGACCCGGCTCAAGTTCATCTCCTTAGCCATCCGCAGGCCATGAAGCAATGCCTCATATTCTGCTGCATTGTTAGTACAAGGAAACATTAGACGGAGGACATAACAAAACTTGTCACCTTGCGGGGAAGTTAACACAACTCCAGCCCCCGAGCCTTCTAGTTGCCTTGAACCGTCAAAGTGAATAGTCCAGTATGTGTGATCCGGCTTCTCCTCTAGTGCTTGCAATTCTGTCCAATCATTGATAAAATCCACCAACGCTTGGGATTTAATAGCGGTGCGTGGCACATATTTTAATCCGTGTGGGCTAAGCTCAATGGCCCACTTCGCCACTTTGCCAGTGGCTTCCCTGTTCTGGATTATACCCCCCAATGGAGCTGAACTGACAACAGTTATTGGGTGGCCTTGGAAATAATGCTTCAATTTTCGGTTTGCCATGAACACGCCATACACCAGCTTCTGCCAATGCGGGTACCTTTGTTTGGATTCAATGAGAACCTCACTGACATAATAAACCGGACGTTGAACCGGATATTCCTTTCCTGCTTCTTTGCGCTCGACCACGATTGCCGCGCTGACTGCCCGCGCATTGGCGGCCACGTATAACAGCAGCGGCTCTTTATCAATGGGGGCAGCAAGGACCGGTGGCTCTGCCAGCTGCCGCTTCAAATCCTCAAACACAGCGTTTGCCTCATCACTCCATATAAACTGGTCGGTCTTTTTTAGCATCTGATAAAGTGGAATTGCCTTCTCCCCCAGACGACTGATGAACCGGCTCAACGCTGTAATCCGGCCGGCAATACGCTGAACATCATTGATGCAAGCTGGTTTAGTCAAGGACGTGATTGCCTTGATCTTCTTCAGATTGGCTTCTATTCCTCTGTTTGACACCAAGAATCCAAGGAGCTTGCCCGCCGGAAGACCGAAAGCACACTTCTCCGGATTAAGCATCATTTTATAGGCCCGAAGGTTGTCAAAGGTCTCCTTGAGGTCCTCTATCAGTGTCTCCTCCTTCCTTGACTTCACCACGATATCATCCACATAGGCATGAACATTTCTCCCTATCTGCCCTTTAAGACAGTTCTATAAACAACGCTGGTAAGTTGCTTGAGCACTCTTGAGCCCAAAAGGCATAGACACACAGCAAAAGGCACCAAAAGGAGTTATAAAGGCTGTCTTCTCCTGGTCCTTAACTGCCATCTTGATCTAGTGATACCCTGAATATGCATCCAAAAAACTTAGCCGCTCACATCCCGCCGTAGCATCAATGATCTGATCAATACGGAGGAGAGCAAAAAGGATCGGTTGGACAGGCTTTGTTTAGGTCTGTGTAATCCACACACATTCTCCACTTTCCATTTTTCTTTAACACTAGCACCGGATTAGCCAACCACTCCGGGTGGAACACTTCCACTACGAACTCTGCGGCCAAAAGCCTGGCCACTTCTTCACCTATAGCCTTGCGCCTTTCTTTGTTGAAGCGGCGCAGATACTGCTTGACCGGTTTGAACTTCGGATCAATATTAAGACTGTGCTCAGCGAGTTCCCTCAGTATACCTGGCATGTCAGAAGGTATCCATGCAAAGATATCCCGGTTCTCACGGATGAACTCGATGAGCGCGCTTTCCTATTTAGGATCAAGGTTTGCGCTGATAGTGAACTGCTTGGATGAGTCACCTGGCACAAAGTCGACTTGCTTGGTTTCCTCCGCCGATTTAAACTTCAGCGCCGGATCGTGCTCTGTAGTTGGTTTCTTCAATGGGGACATATCTGCCGGATCAACATTGTCTTTGTAATATTTCAATTCTTCCGTAGCACATACTGCTTCTGCATAAGCAGCGTCTCCTTCCTCGCACTCCAATGCGATCTTGCGACTCCCATGAACCGTGATGGTTCCTTTGTGACCCGGCATCTTGAGCTGCATATAAACATAGCATGGCCTAGCCATAAACTTGGCGTAAACCGGCCGTCCAAACAGGGCATGATACGGGCTCCGGATCTTTACCACCTCAAAGGTTATCGTCTCTGACCTGGAATCCTGTTCATCTCCAAAGGTAACTTCTAGGTCAATTTTCCCAACTGGATAAGCTGATTTACTTGGCACTACTCCATGAAATACCATGTTTGACTGTCTTAACTTTTTATCCGTCAGCCCCATGCGACGGAAAGTCTCGTAATATAAGATATTGATGCTGCTGCCACCGTCCATGAGTACCTTGGTGAATTTGTAGCCACCCACCTGTGGTGCTACTACTAAGGCCAACTGACCCGGATTATCAACCCGCGGCGGGTGATCCTCTCTGCTCCACACAATAGGTTGTTTCGACCAGCGCAGGAATCGTGGTGTAGCCGGTTCAACTGTGTGTACCGCCCGCTTTAGGATTTTTTGATCTCGTTTGCACAAACTCGTCGTGAACACATGATATTGTCCACTACTTAGCTCCTTCGGATTACTCTGATATCCGGATTGCTGCTACTGCTGACGCTGCTGATTGCCTTGGTTATTGTGATTACCCTGGCCCTGCTGCTCGCCGCCTTGGTTATTGTAACCGCCCTGACCATACTGATGGTTACCTTGGTTATTGTAACCGCCCTGACCATATTAATGATTACCTTGGTTATTGTAACTGTTGTTGCCGCCAAGATATCCTGATCCGGAGCCATTACCCTGATGACCCGGACCGTGAAATCCGGGGCCTGAACCTCCGCCCGGCGGTCCATTGTTGAATCTGGCCCGGTTCATGGCCTCCATCATAACCCGACATTCCCCCCATGTATGTTTAGCTGGGCGTTCCTCTGTGCTGTGCTTCGGGCAAGGCTCGTTCAAATGTCGCTCCAGATTAATGAAACCTCCGCCGCTTGGTGGAGGCGGTTTACCCTTACTGCGTTGAAAGCTTCCTTGAACTCTGGTATTGGCCACAAAATCAGAGCCACCCTCTGCCTTTCGCTTACCATTGAAGCTTGTTCCGACCGGATTAGCCTGCGCCGGTTTAGCAGGTTTATTTGCCTTTCCGGTTTTATCTCCATCCGCTTCTGGATACTTAGTGTTGTCAGAGTCCCCATACTTTACCAAAGCGCTCATGAGAGTTCCCATGTCATTACAATCCCGTTTGAGCCTTCCCAGCTTCAACTTCAGAGACTCAAACCGGCAATTGTTTTCCAGCGTCACTATTGCCGTACTGGGACTGATACCATTTGAAGAGTGCAAGATTCCTGACACTCGCCTTACCCATGCACTCGTACGCTCCTGATCTCCTTGTATACACGCCGCTAGGTCCACCACTGACATTGGCTGTTTGCACGTGTCCTTGAAATTTTTAATGAACTGACGGCGCAACTCACCCCATGATCCGATGGAGTTAGGTGGTAAGCCCTTTAACCAGGTCCGGGCTGTACCTTCAAGCATCATGGTAAAATACTTTGCGCATGCCGCTTCATCTACATCCAGCATCTCCATAGCCATCTCATAGCTCTCGATACAAGCCTCTGGAGCCAAATCTGCTGTGTAGTTAGGCACTTTACGTGGACCCTTGAAATCCTTGGGTAGCTTTACGCTTCGTAAAGCGGGAATAAGACACTGCACTCCAAAGGAACTCGGCGTGACTCCCGTCTCTGTTGTGGTTGTGTGAACCGGCGTCGTTTGGCGGATCTCCTCGCGGGCCGTAGGTCTAGCCCGATTTACCGCCTCCTGGGCTTGCGCCTCTGCACCTGCCTGATTATCCTGTCTGTGACGGTGTCGCCTCCGTTCACTACTGGACACCTCCGGTTCATCCCAATGCCTAATATAACTCCGGCTGTGGCGGGGTGTTGAATGAAGTCTCTCCCTGCTGTAGGAGTATGCCTGCTGCTGTGTTAACGCTGTGTTGAGTAGATCCTTGACACTGCGTGCTTCCATCGCCACGGGGGATGTCCCCTCAATGGGTAAAGCGGCCAGGTGCGAAGCGGCGGCGACAATGTTATCCAGGGGTTTGAGTAGTGGCCCGGAGGAGTGGGGATGTGAGGCGTGGATATAATCTGTCGATCTTGCTTCGCAGTGGGCTGTTGAACTGGTTCACCTGTCACTGGGGCTCCCCTCCGGTTTACCACCGGATCATTGCTGGCTCCCGCTCCTGGCGTCCCGAAGAGATTCATCGCCTCATAGACCGGCGGTAGACGAGACTGATACCTTCTATTCCTTACCCCCTGCGCAGAGGCATGATCCATCCTGAGCTGGAAAGCCTCAGAGTCCAGCTCTGCCTGCCTTGTTGCTATCATAACTTTTTCTGCGTTTAGATCCTCTCTAGCTTGTTCAATCCGGCCCTTCAGCTGAAGGATTTCTGCATCGTGCTGCGCCTTGTCAGCAGGAGCCACCACTGCTACTGCCCGTGTTGTCAATTCCTCTACTAAGGCGGATAGAGCATCAGCGGGTGAGGGAGCTTGGCCACTCCCCCCTGCCCCAGCTATGAACGCCCCGGTCATCGTGGGCTGTGGCGTAGATTGTGTTCCGGCCATAAAGACAGCAGCCCGGTTTGGTGGATCAAAGGGGTCCGGAATACTATCCCCGTCGGACACACCCTCGGATCGGCCGTCCCGCAACAGATACAAGGATTCAGTCTCTCCGGATGAAGATTCATCGTCGGAATAGACAACTATCTCGCCACCAGAATCCGATCCGTCCTCGGCTTGGACTCCATGTATTGCTCCAACGAAAATGCGCCTCATGGCAGGCTGAATCCGGGCCAATCTCGCAAGCTGAGCCGGCTCGATGATGTCGGGGAAGATGTTCGGCTCAGGTCCCGGTTCACCAATCTTGCCGATGAAGACGTGGATGCCACCGAAGGGAACCCGGTACCCATATTCGATTGAATCGGCCTCCGGGCCCCAGCCTACGTCGTCGATGTAGATCCGGCCGCGGCGACTCTTGGTCATCCGACCGACCGCGTAGCCGTTGAGTCCTTCAAAGCTGCCCTTCAAGAACTCGAAACCATCGTGCGAAAGCCCCACGATGGGCGCCAACTGTTGTGGAATTAGCACGGCAGATGTCCGGTTTAACGGACTTAGTTGTGGAACCATCGCACGAGTTAGCTTGAAGAGGTTAAAAGCACACAAAGGACACAGAGGGTTTATACTAGTTCGGCCCCTTCGATGAAGGTAAAAGCCTACGTCTAGTTTGGTTTGGTATTGCTTGGGCATCGATGAACAGGGAGCAGATTGCTTGCCTGTCTCTCGACGGGTTGTTGCTTGTCCCTGAACCGTCGCCGGGTCGTCCCTTTATATAAGAGGCGACGCCCGGTCCGGTTTATAGAGTCCCGAGGCCGGCTCATAATTGTGTCCGCCTCGGTCTCTTCTCTTTCTTCCTTGTGTATCAAGTTACATGATAGGACGGTTTACAAACCGTAAACTTTACACATGGGCCCTAAGCCTTCGTGGGCCGTAACTTCTACTGAGTTTTTAACTACACATCTACATTACCATAATCCGGATCTCACTAGCCGGTTTATACCTGCTAGTAATATCCCTGACAGGGTGCGAACCCTTGTACCGGAGGAGGGTGGGTGGCTTATATAGAGTGCGCCAGGACCCCAGCCGTTCCATGTTACAGAGGGTTCAATGTACATAAAGACAGGGCGTTACTGATAACGCCTGTAATAAAGAGATTTAATGGCCTTTAAGCCTGTGGAGTGAATGCCCGACCGTTGCTAGTCTTGCGTGACCTTAGACCTTTTATGCTCCAAGTGGTTTCTTGTACGGCCGAGTGACTTCATTCTGGTCGAATGGAATTAGGGTATCCGAGTGAGTCATATGGTCGAGTGGATTGCACTCTTTGGTCACTTCAGTTGGTACTTTTGGTCATCCTTGGAATGTCTTTGATCCTAGGGTAGTGACGTTGGGTAGGGCGTCTAGGACAGGCCTATGACCCTACCCTAGGTCTATGGTATCGTCAGTAGCCCCCGAATGGATTGAGGTCCGAGTGAAAAAAGAGAGTTGAAGTTGATTCCGATCCGATCCTTCTTCTCCGGAGGCATCCTCTTTGGGCCTAGGAATCAAGTTGTTCCTTCAACCTTACTTCAGTCGCCTTGATCAATTCAGAAATCGTCGAGTGAACTTTTGCGAGTAACTTTCGAGTGTTGATGAGGTGCGAGATTTTCGACACGATTGGCTGCACCGTGGTTCTCGGATTTTGCAGGATTCGAATTTCGGGGAAGCGCACGGGACGGAGCGGGCCGCGGTAATCGGACTGGATATACACAGACGCCTCGATTCTCACGCCACCTTTTTCGCCACGTATCGGTCGTGCGACTATTGCGGGATTTGACAGGATTGCTCGGGCCCACAAGTCAGTCACTCGATCGCGGGTCCATAAAAGGGCGTCGGGGCCGATGCATAGGCATTATGTGCTTCGTACTTCTTCTTCCTCCTCTGCTTCTCCATCGCGTCTCTGCTCCTCGCCCACCGCCGCTCTGCCTACGCGCAGCTCACCACCATGGGCAAAGACAAGACGGCGGCCCTGGAGCGCGCGAAGAAGGCGCCGGCGATGGGGAAGGGCAAGAAGGTGAATCGGGGGTCGACGTCGAGAATTGGGTTGCCGACCGGTTGGATCCAGGGGGACTGGATCCGGTCTTCGATGCAGCAGGAGAACATGGAGGAGCTGGTTGATGGGGGCCTGATTGCCCACGAATCTTGGAGGCTGCCGGGGGACGAGCTCGAGCCGCAGACGCAGGAGGTCGCGTGTGTCCTCCTCGCCCACGCCGACCGAGGTTTCTCCTTGCCTCCGCATCCTCTTTCCCGGGGTTTTCTGAACTTCTACGGCGCCCAACTGCATCACTTTTCTCCCAACACTATCACATATCTTGCTGCCTTCATCTCTCTGTGTGAGAATTTCTTGGGCTGTCGACCGCACTGGGGAATGTTCAAGCACATTTTCACTTGTCGTTCCCAAGCTGTCAAGAAGGCGAATCCGACTGACAAGAAGAAATGCGCGATCCAGATGTGCGGCAGTCTGGGTATATAGACTAGGGGTAAGAGCACCTTTCCCACCATGACTCTTCCTGAGTCGGACGGAGGGTGGCAGTCGACCTGGTTCTACTGCAAGGATATTCTGACCCCAGGTCAGTCGACCGGTCTTCCTCCTTGCACCTTAGATCGAGTCAGTCAGCCTCCTTCGTTGGTTGTGAGTCGGGCTGAGAAAGTAGAAGTCGATATGTTGGTCGAGCGAGTGGTCCAATTAATCCGCGATGGTGTGACTGAGATGGACCTGTTGGAGGTATTTCTCAGTCGGCGGATTCAGCCTCTCCAAGCCCGCGATCATTCGATGTGGATGTACTCGGGCACCAATGACACAGCTTGAGTCCACCCGGAGGAGGTCACCTGGACGACGGTGGAGCAGTGGATGCGGAGCATCACTGGGAACAAGGACAACCCCCGGGGGACCTGGAGAGTCCGTCCATTCGACACAGCTGATACGTCTCCAACGTATATATAATTTTTGATTGTTCCATGCTATTATATTATCCTTCTAGGATGTCTTATGGGCTTTATTATAAACTTTTATATGATTTTTGGGACTAACCTATTAACCCAGAGCCCAGTGCCAGTTTATGTTTTTCTCCTGTTTTAGGGTTTTACAGAAAAGGAAAATCAAACGAAGTCCAATTAACGAGCCAATTTTTGACGATTTTTTCTGGACCAAAAGAAGCCCCCGAAGCAAAAGAGTTGGGCCAAGAGAGCCACGGTGTGCCCTCGAGGGTGGGGGCCGTACCCTAGGCAGGGGGCGCGCCCCCCTATCT
The DNA here is from genome assembly GCA_902687465.1 of Secale cereale. Classification (NCBI taxonomy): domain Eukaryota; kingdom Viridiplantae; phylum Streptophyta; class Magnoliopsida; order Poales; family Poaceae; genus Secale; species Secale cereale. Next base: position 851,900,994 of record LR738711.1, on the reverse strand, counting down.
CGAGGACGCCCCGTAGCTCCCCTTTACTTGGCCCCGACTCCAAAAATTCCTATAAATACTAAAACCTTCAGAAATTAACCTAGATCGGGAGTTCCGCCGCCGAAAGCCTCTGTAGCCACCGAAAACCAATCTACAGCCGTTCTGGCACCCTGGCGGAGGGGGGAATCCCTCTCCGGTAGCCATATTCATCATCCCGACGCTCTCCATGACGACGAGGGAGTAGTCTACCCTCGGGGCTGAGGGTATGTATCAGTAGCTATGTGTTTGATCTCTCTCTCTCTCTCTCTCTCTCTCTCTCTCTCTCTCGTGTTCTTGAGATGGAACGATCTTGATGTATCGCGAGCTTTGCTATTATAGTTGGATCTTATGATGCTTCTCCCCCTCTACTCTCTTGTAATGGATGGAGTTTTCCCTTTGAAGTTATCTTATCGGATTGAGTCTTTAAGGATTTGAGAACACTTGATGTATGTCTTGCGTGTGTTTACCTGTGGTGACAATGGGAACCTATGTTTTGGTGATCAACTTGCGGGCTCCGTGACCTTGGGAACCTATGCATAGGGGTTGGCACACGTTTTCGTCTTGACTCTCCGGTAGAAACTTTGGGGCACTCTTTGAAGTTCTATGTGTTGGTTGAATAGATGATTCTGAGATTGTGTGATGCATATCGTATAATCATGCCCACGGATACTTGAGGTGACAATGGAGTATCTAGGTGACATTAGGGTTTTGGTTGATTTGTGTCTTAAGGTGTTATTCTAGTACGAACTCTATGATAGATTGAATGTTACTACGGACTCTTGAATAGATCGATCAGAAAGAATAGCTTTGAGGTGGTTTCGTACCCTACCATAATCTCTTTGTTTGTTCTCCGCTATTAGTGACTTTGGAGTGACTTTTTTTTGCATGCTGAGGGCTAGTAATATGATCCAATTATGTTATCCTTGTTGAGAGAACTTGCACTAGTGAAAGTATGAACCCTAGGCCTTCTCTACTATCATTGCAACACCGTTTATGCTCACGTTTACCACTTGCTACCTTGCTGTTTTTATATTTCCTTACTACAAAAACCTATATCTACCATCCATATTGCACTTGTATCACCATCTCTTCGCCGAACTAGTGCACCTATACAATTTCCCATTGTATTGAGTGTGTTGGGGACACAAGAGACTCTTTGTTATTTGTTTGCAGGGTTGCTGTAGAGAGACCATCTTCATCCTACGCCTCCCACGGATTGATAAACCTTAGGTCATCCACTTGAGGGAAATTTTCTACCGTCCTACAAACCTCTGCACTTGGAGGCCCAACAAAGTCTACAAGAAGAAGGGTGCGTAGTAGACATCAACAGCCCATGAGCCAGACAAGGTCTGGCTTCTGTTTCCGAGTGAATTTTCTGTTTCGATTTGTAGATGTCTCTGAATCTGATTGACGTTTGATCAACTCTATTCCTTACAGATTTATACTCAGATGTATTCAGTGCCCAATGGAGAGCAAGTCCAGGAGGGAGTGGAGGGCATCGGCGAGGTCACCAACTGGAGGTCTGATGAGGAGACCGCCGAGGAAAGTGATGACTCGAGCAGTGGTGAGGAGGTTGAATCGCCGTCTTGCATCAAGAGGCGCTCCAAGCTGACGCATGATCCAGAGAGTGCGCGCGCCAATGCAGCTCTCTCCCATACTCAGGTACAGAAACGCACTCGGACGACTTCACCTGATCCGACTGAGAAAGCTCCTACGAAGCTTTAGGTTGCGCCTTTAAAGCCCCGGAAGGTGATACGTCCAAAACGTATCTATAATTTCTGCTTGCTCCATGCCTCTTTTGGGTGATATTGCTATGTTATTTATACACTTCCATACACTTTTGATCATATTTGGACTAACCTATTAACTCAGTGCACCCCAGTGCCAGTTTCTGTTTTCGGCTGTTTTTGTATTTCAGGTTTTCACATTACGAGAACTGCCAGGAAAAATCCAGAAAAATTATATAAAAAATCAGCGTTCCAGAAGCTACCGTGCGCCCGAAGTACAGCCGGGGGGGG
>LR738711.1:851880452-851898198 GCA_902687465.1 Secale cereale | reverse complement strand
AAGATCGGGAGCACCAGGAGAACTCTTCCCGGCACCCTGCCGGAGGGGAGGATCACCACCGGGAGCTTCTCCACCACCATGGACGCCTCCCGGATGAGTTGTGAGTAGTCTCCCTTGGACCATGAGTCCATGACCAGTAGCTATGTGATGTTCTCCTCCCGTTCTTGTGCTTCACTAATTAGTCCTCGTGAGCTGCCCTACATGATCGAGGCACATATGTAATCCTTATGCTGTTGCTATGATGAGTTTGCTGGGATCCGATGGATTATGAGATTATGTTCAGATTGTGTTTGAGTAATATATTTGATCTACCTCTTTTATATTTATGTTCGTAAGTAATTCTTGCATGTTCTCCGTTGTTATTTATTGCTTTGGCCAAGTAATAGGTAGTGACTCCAAGAGGGAACGTTATGCTCAATTGTGGGTTCATGCCCCTCGATGACTAGCTTGAGTGACAGAAACATGAGTCTTGGGGATGTGCTATTGCCACAAGGGGGAAAACAACGGTGCTTGTGCCCGCGGGTGCAAGGACTGTTTACTTTACGCAAAGTTCTTTTAATGCAGTTGTCTGTTGCTTTGAGTTTACACTATGGGTGGGACTCGCAACTTAATACCAGCGAGATGTTCTGGATAGATATCTCAAGGTGGATGATCAGTAGTAGATGCAGATGGATTTCGTTCTACTTACCTCGGTGTACCACCCATGCTTTGAGCCTCAACCTTTCTTGCAATGTAGTCAGCATTGGTTTGCGCACATGGTCCTGTCAATTGCCCAGCTGTAATTCGTTTACCTCACATAGCTGTTTTATCGTCTTTTGGGAGAGAGACATCACTAGTGAACATCATGAGACTCCGGTCCATATTGCCATCATTGATCACATCCGCTATTTACTTTCTGCTTTTACTTACTATTGCAATTATATCTATCACTATTATCACTTGCGTTTGATCCTTTGTAAACTACAAGGCCGGAGGGATTGACAACCTCTCTGTACTCGTTGGGAGCAAAGTTATTTGTATCTGTGTGCAGGTCCACGTTGATTGCTAATATCTGGCGCCGTTAGCAGTTGACACCTTCTTGTTGAAACTGGGAGTATGAGGGAAAACGATCCTTGGTATTGCCAAGGGAAAACTTCTGCTACACTGCATCTGAAACCTTCCACTTGGGGTAACCAACGAGGGGTGAGAAGCCACCTAGCAAAGCAATTTCTGGCGCCGTTGCCGGGGACTCCACTCTTCAGGATAGGGGAGTTGCACGCTATCTTTTACCTTTGCTTTTAGTCTTGTTAGTTTACCTTTCAGTTTTTGCTTTAGTATCTTTTATCGAAAATCACAAAAATAGTTATCTTGCTTGCTTGCTACTATGGGTTCCACCGAGAACACCAAGTTGTGTGGCTTCACTAGTCACAACAACGATGACTTTATCTGCACACCTATCACTACACCTGCCACTTCAGCACCTTCGTATGAAATTAAACCTGCTTTACTGAACTTAGTCATGAAAGATCAATTCTCCGGTGCTGGAGATGATGCTGCTTTACACTTAAACAACTTTGTTGAACTTTGTGATATGCAAAAGTACCAAGAAATAGATGGTAATATTGTTAAGCTTAAGCTTTTTCCTTTCTCTTTGAGAGGAGGAGCTAAAATTTGGTTTCAGTCTTTGCCTAGAAATAGCATAGATTCTTGGGAAAAGTGCAAAGATGCTTTTATTGGAAAATACTATCCACCTTCTAAAATTATCCAACTAAGAAGTAACATAATGAATTTTAAACAATTGGATAATGAACACGTTGCCCAAGCTTGGGAACGTATGAAGTCTCTTATCAAGAACTGCCTTACTCATGGTTTGACTACTTGGATGGTTATCCAAACTTTTTATGCAGGCTTGAACTTTACCTCGCGGAACTTGTTAGATTCGGCCGCGGGAGGAACCTTTATGTCAACTACACTTGGTGCTGCCACAAAACTTCTCGATGAGATGATGACCAACTATTCCCAATGGCACACCGAACGCGCTCCAACAGGTAGGAAGGTTAACTCTGTCGAGGAGATTTCCTCCCTAAATGAAAAAGCTGACTTGATCATGTGCCTACATTCCAAGCAATCTTCTATTGATCCTCGTTATGATCCTTTAGATTCTGTGATTGCTCATGCTTATAGGAGTAACTTTGGTAGCAATCCTAGACCGTTCCCCTCTAATTCCTATGGGAACGACAATGCTTATCCTAGCAACAAGAACTCTACCCAAAAAGATAGAGACTCGCCTGGCTATGAGAAACTTCTAGAAATAGAGAAGGCCACTAAGAATTACATGCACACCCAATATGAACAAAACAAAACCTTCTCGAGGCAATTAAATGAGCATACTGCTATCTTGCAAGACATTAGTAGACAATTAGAGAGCCTAAATATTGAGATTTCTAACCTCCAGACTCGGCTCACTATCACTGAGACCCAAGTTTCCAATATGTCCCACACACAAGCCACTTTGATAAACCAAATGGCAGCTAAACCCGAAGTGGTTGCACCCCTAAGGGAGGAAGAGGATAGAATTAAGAGCCTTCCTACCCACCACACTGTTGCTACTATCCAAGTTGTTGAGGATATCCAAACTCTTAGCACCCAATGCACTCCTGGTCACATTGGACCTATTAATGGTGATGATATGACTATAGAAACTACCAAACAAGTGAACCTAAAGGACACCACTACCACTTTACTTGATGCTAGTGACCTTGATTTTGATAATTGCACTCTTACCGAAGTTATTGATTTCCTTCACAAGATGTCTAGAGACCCCCGCACTAGCACGCTTAACCTTGCCTTCACAGAGCATATCACTAATGCTCTCATCAAAGCTAGGGAGGAGAAACTTAGAGTAGAAGCCTCCATACCTAGAAAGCTAGAAGATGGTTGGGATCCTATGATAAAAATTAAGTTGAATAACTTCTCTTGATATGCTTTATGTGATGTTGGTGCTAGTACCTCTGTTATGCCCAAAAGAATATATGATATGCTTAAATTGAAACCTTTTGATTCTTGTTCTTTTGGTGTTCGTCTCGTTGATTCTTCCATAAAGAAACCTTTGGGGAGGATCGACGATGTTCTTATCGTTGTCAATGACAATTACGTTCCCGTTGATTTAACTATTATGGATATTGAATGTGATCCTTCGTGTCCAATTATTTTGGGACGTCCCTTTTTGCGCACCGTTGGTGCTATCATTGACATGAAAGAGGGTAATATAAAACTTCAGTTTCCTCTCAAGAAAGGGATGGAACACTTCCCTCGAAAGAAGATCAAGTTACCTTTTGAGTCCGTTATACGGGCTAGCTATTCTTTTACTCTTGATAAAACTTGATCTATATGCATTATGCCTAGCATAAAGGCATAAAAGAAAGCGCTTTTGGGAGGCAGCCCAATGAATAAATTTTATTTTGTTTTTGTTGTGTCTTGATGTTGTTTACTACAGTAGCATCATCATTGTATCTTTGCTTTTCAATTTTGTGCCAAGTATAGCCTCTGATTGCTAGAAAGTTCAAAAGTTGTGAGGTGCTGTCCAGGAAACAGATTTTGTCCTTGGATAGAAAAATTCGTATAAAATCACCAGATCATCTTTTTGGTCTGAATTGTTTCGACAGCGTGCTCTATATAATTGTCTTTCGTGCGTCTGTTCTGAGATTTTTGATTAGAGTTGCAGAAGTGCCCCGAACAAATTATTTACTACCTGCTGTTCTGTTTTTCACAGATTCTGTCCTGTTTTGCCTTTCCTTCATTTCGCAAACCTAGAGCTTGCTTTTTCTTTGCAAAAACCTTTTGGCATTCTTGAGAAACAGTAGACCTTCAAGAATATCCTTATTTCCAGCAAGGTACAATTATTTTATTATGGGTACTAACCTCGCTAATCAGATTATGATGAGTTATGTATGAAGGGAGTTTTCAAGTGTGCGAGGGAAGATGATAAAAAGATTCAGGAGTGTCAAACGCTCAAGCTTGGGGATGCCCCCATGCACCCCCCAGAAATATTCAAGGAGACTCAAGCGTCTAAGCTTGGGGATGCCCCCGTGCATCCCCTTCTCCATCAACATTATCAGTTCGTCTTTCGTTCCACTATATTTTAATCACTTCATGTGTTATGTGCTATGCTTGGAGCGTCTTCCTTTTAGTTTTCTTTAGCTTTTCATAACGAGTCGGAACTCAGCTTTCTTTATGTGGGAGAGAAACACGCTCCACTTATACCTAGAACATAACATAGAATTTTCATGTCCATCTCTGCTGTGTGTGTTCTTTGTCTTTCAATAGCTACTATCATGCTTAGCTCTTAACTTTCATGCTTATCTTTTTAAAGAGCTTTTGTCTAGTTGGTTGCTTGAACTCTCTTTAATTATCATGTTAATCTTATTAAGAGAGTTTGCTTCCGTTGCATTGGTTGATATGTCTATGATAAAGATGCTACGTGCATAATGGCGCTTAGTAGTTCAGGTTTTCTTATGGTTAGTCCCAAATAGCTGGGGGGTCCCCAATGTGTTATTGGAGTACCAACATGATTTGTTTGCCTATGATGTGGTATGTTTTAGTAATATCTTCCTTCAAAGAATTTATTTTGATTGACTTGGCGTATGCTCACGCATATTTAAGACTGTAAAGAAAGTCTGTCAAGCCTTGATGATCTTTTGTTTCTGAGTAGCGATATAACTTCCATGCCTGATTCAATGTTGCTTTGTTGCTCTGCATGATTATGACCGTCATTGCTCTCTTAGTTTGTCGCTCCCAGTCTTTTGCTAACCTTCGCCTGTACTAAGCGGACTGACTGCTTGTGCATCCACATTCCTTTAATCCAGTTATGCCATATGAGTCCATCATATCTTCCTACATGGTATTTACCTGCCATTCCTAACGGAGACTTGCATGTGCCATCTCGAAATTATTCAAACAAAAAGCATTCCTATTTTGTGCCTCTGTTGTAAGTTCATGAGGAAGTAGTAGTTAATTCATGATCTTTTTAAGTTGGACAAGCTTCACCCCGGGATTGCATGTATAATGTGCAAACCCATAATACGAGAAGGAACTGGCATTGAGTGCGCCCGGCTCAAAAAGATAATATAACAAATAAACCCTCCTTCACGCTTTGTTCATGAGAAATCAGAAAACTTTGGCAGTGATAAACAAAGGAGATTAAGAGGATGTGATCGTCCTCATTCGGGAGCCGTTCCTCGAAACTTGTCCATCTCAAGAAGTGATTGAGTTGTCTGCTAGCATTCGTTGACGAAACATGCATGATCTAAAAAAATTATTACCTCTGTTTTAAAACCAAGAGCTCTGGTACATGTTTTGTCTTTGTTTCCGACTACGGGTTTTCAACCTTGCCAACAAAAGCCACGGTTCGAGAGTCTCCACCTTCTTTTAAAAGCACCAACTACTGAGAGCATGATTGTCATTCTGAGTGTAATGTGCATTGTCCCAAAGTAGCATTGTCTTTTGCATGATTGTGATATCGTTTATTTTGAAATCATTGTATCTAGTCATCACTTAAACCTTGAAGGTGCCCCTGCATTTATGTTTTGCTTCACTAAAGGGGGCAAGCTAGATATCACTTTATCATATTTGCACACCATGTTCATTACAAATCTATTTGATGTTTCAGTATCATATTGTAAAACTTTCAGTTCTTTGTGATTTTCTCATGAGGCAACTTAATTACTACAGATCCATTGTCTCAGTAAGCTTTTGTCATATGACTATGAAAAAGTCCTATATGGTTAATAGCATGTCACCACAGAAATTATTCTTGTTATCATTTACCTACTCGAGGACGAGCAGGAATTAAGCTTGGGGATGTTGATACGTCCAGAACGTATCTATAATTTCTGCTTGCTCCATGCCTCTTTTGGGTGATATTGCTATGTTATTTATACACTTCCATACACTTTTGATCATATTTGGACTAACCTATTAACTCAGTGCACCCTAGTGCCAGTTTCTGTTTTTAGCTGTTTTTTTATTTCAGGTTTTCACATTACGACTGCCAGGAAAAATCCAGAAAAATTATATAAAAAATCAGCGTTCCAGAAGCTACCGTGCGCCCGAAGTACAGCCGGGGGGGGGGCCACCAGGGCTCCAAGCGCCCTGGCGGCGCGCCCCCCCCTGGGCCGCGCCGGGGGGGCGCCTGGGCCCCCCGAGGCTCCGCTGATGCCCCCCTTTGGCATATATTTAAAGCGTCTCCCGAAACCCTCGAGACGAGAACTCTTTTTCGCGATCTCATCTCTGTTCCGCCGCCGCCGCCGCTTCAAAGATCAGGAGCACTAGGAGAACTCTTCCCGGCACCCTGCCGGAGGGGAGGATCACCACCGGGAGCTTCTCCACCACCATGGACGCCTCCCGGATGAGTTGTGAGTAGTCTCCCTTGGACCATGAGTCCATGACGAGTAGCTATGTGATGTTCTCCTCCCGTTCTTGTGCTTCACTAATTAGTCCTCGTGAGCTGCCCTACATGATCGAGGCACATATGTAATCCTTATGCTGTTGCTATGATGAGTTTGCTGGGATCCGATGGATTATGAGATTATGTCCAGATTGTGTTTGAGTAATATATTTGATCTACCTCTTTTATATTTATGTTCGTAAGTAATTCTTGCATGTTCTCCGTTGTTATTTATTGCTTTGGCCAAGTAATAGGTAGTGACTCCAAGAGGGAACGTTATGCTCAATTGTGGGTTCATGCCCCTCGATGACTAGCTTGAGTGACAGAAATATGAGTCTAGGGGATGTGTTGTTGCCACAAGGGGGAAACCAACGGTGCTTGTGCCCGCGGGTGCAAGGACTGTTTACTTTACGCAAAGTTCTTTTAATGCAGTTGTCTGTTGCTTTGAGTTTACACTATGGGTGGGACTCGCAACTTAATACCAGCGAGATGTTCTGGATAGATATCTCAAGGTGGATGATCAGTAGTAGATGCAGATGGATTTCGTTCTACTTACCTCGGTGTACCGCCCATGCTTTGAGCCTCAACCTTTCTTGCAATGTAGTCAGCATTGGTTTGCGCACATGGTCTGTCAATTGCCCAGCTGTAATTCGTTTACCTCACATAGCTGTTTTATCGTCTTTTGGGAGAGAGACATCACTAGTGAACATCATGAGACTCCGGTCCATATTGCCATCATTGATCACATCCGCTATTTACTTTCTGCTTTTACTTACTATTGCAATTATATCTATCACTATTATCACTTGCGTTTGATCCTTTGTAAACTACAAGGCCGGAGGGATTGACAACCTCTCTGTACTCGTTGGGAGCAAAGTTATTTGTATCTGTGTGCAGGTCCACGTTGATTGCTAATATCTGGCGCCGTTAGCAGTTGACACCTTCTTGTTGAAACTGGGAGTATGAGGGAAAACGATCCTTGGTATTGCCAAGGGAAAACTTCTGCTACACTGCATCTGAAACCTTCCACTTGGGGTAACCAACGAGGGGTGAGAAGCCACCTAGCAAAGCAATTTCTGGCGCCGTTGCCGGGGACTCCACTCTTCAGGATAGGGGAGTTGCACGCTATCTTTTACCTTTGCTTTTAGTCTTGTTAGTTTACCTTTCAGTTTTTGCTTTAGTATCTTTTATCGAAAATCACAAAAATAGTTATCTTGCTTGCTTGCTACTATGGGTTCCACCGAGAACACCAAGTTGTGTGGCTTCACTAGTCACAACAACGATGACTTTATCTGCACACCTATCACTACACCTGCCACTTCAGCACCTTCGTATGAAATTAAACCTGCTTTACTGAACTTAGTCATGAAAGATCAATTCTCCGGTGCTGGAGATGATGCTGCTTTACACTTAAACAACTTTGTTGAACTTTGTGATATGCAAAAGTACCAAGAAATAGATGGTAATATTGTTAAGCTTAAGCTTTTTCCTTTCTCTTTGAGAGGAGGAGCTAAAATTTGGTTTCAGTCTTTGCCTAGAAATAGCATAGATTCTTGGGAAAAGTGCAAAGATGCTTTTATTGGAAAATACTATCCACCTTCTAAAATTATCCAACTAAGAAGTAACATAATGAATTTTAAACAATTGGATAATGAACACGTTGCCCAAGCTTGGGAACGTATGAAGTCTCTTATCAAGAACTGCCCTACTCATGGTTTGACTACTTGGATGGTTATCCAAACTTTTTATGCAGGCTTGAACTTTACCTCGCGGAACTTGTTAGATTCGGCCGCGGGAGGAACCTTTATGTCAACTACACTTGGTGCTGCCACAAAACTTCTCGATGAGATGATGACCAACTATTCCCAATGGCACACCGAACGCGCTCCAACAGGTAGGAAGGTTAACTCTGTCGAGGAGATTTCCTCCCTAAATGAAAAAGCTGACTTGATCATGTGCCTACATTCCAAGCAATCTTCTATTGATCCTCGTTATGATCCTTTAGATTCTGTGATTGCTCATGCTTATAGGAGTAACTTTGGTAGCAATCCTAGACCGTTCCCCTCTAATTCCTATGGGAACGACAATGCTTATCCTAGCAACAAGAACTCTACCCAAAAAGATAGAGACTCGCCTGGCTATGAGAAACTTCTAGAAATAGAGAAGGCCACTAAGAATTACATGCACACCCAATATGAACAAAACAAAACCTTCTCGAGGCAATTAAATGAGCATACTGCAAGACATTAGTAGACAATTAGAGAGCCTAAATATTGAGATTTCTAACCTCCAGACTCGGCTCACTATCACTGAGACCCAAGTTTCCAATATGTCCCACACACAAGCCACTTTGATAAACCAAATGGCAGCTAAACCCGAAGTGGTTGCACCCCTAAGGGAGGAAGAGGATAGAATTAAGAGCCTTCCTACCCACCACACTGTTGCTACTATCCAAGTTGTTGAGGATATCCAAACTCTTAGCACCCAATGCACTCCTGGTCACATTGGACCTATTAATGGTGATGCTATGACTATAGAAACTACCAAACAAGTGAACCTAAAGGACACCACTACCACTTTACTTGATGCTAGTGACCTTGATTTTGATAATTGCACTCTTACCGAAGTTATTGATTTCCTTCACAAGATGTCTAGAGACCCCCGCACTAGCACGCTTAACCTTGCCTTCACAGAGCATATCACTAATGCTCTCATCAAAGCTAGGGAGGCGAAACTTAGAGTAGAAGCCTCCATACCTAGAAAGCTAGAAGATGGTTGGGATCCTATGATAAAAATTAAGTTGAATAACTGCTCTTGCTATGCTTTATGTGATGTTGGTGCTAGTACCTCTGTTATGCCCAAAAGAATATATGATATGCTTAAATTGAAACCTTTTGATTCTTGTTCTTTTGGTGTTCGTCTCGTTGATTCTTCCATAAAGAAACCTTTGGGGAGGATCGACGATGTTCTTATCGTTGTCAATGACAATTACGTTCCCGTTGATTTCACTATTATGGATATTGAATGTGATCCTTCGTGTCCAATTATTTTGGGACGTCCCTTTTTGCGCACCGTTGGTGCAATCATTGACATGAAAGAGGGTAATATAAAATTTCAGTTTCCTCTCAAGAAAGGGATGGAACACTTCCCTCGAAAGAAGTTCAAGTTACCTTTTGAGTCCGTTATACGGGCTAGCTATTCTTTTACTCTTGATAAAACTTGATCTATATGCATTATGCCTAGCTTAAAGGCATAAAAGAAAGCGCTTTTGGGAGGCAGCCCAATGAATAAATTTTATTTTGTTTTTGTTGTGTATTGATTTTGTTTACTACAGTAGCATCATCATTGTATCTTTGCTTTTCAATTTTGTGCCAAGTATAGCCGCTGATTGCTAGAAAGTTCAAAAGTTGTGAGGTGCTGTCCAGGAAACAGATTCTGTCCTTGGATAGAAAAATTCGTATAAAATCACCAGATCATCTTTTTGGTCTGAATTGTTTCGACAGCGTGCTCTATATAATTGTCTTTCGTGCGTCTGTTCTGAGTTTTTTGATTAGAGTTGCAGAAGTGCCCCGAACAAATCATTTACTACCTGCTGTTCTGTTTTTCACAGATTCTGTCCTGTTTTGCCTTTCCTTCATTTCGCAAACCTAGAGCTTGCTTTTTCTTTGCAAAAACCTTTTGGCATTCTTGAGAAACAGTAGACCTTCAAGAATATCCTTATTTCCAGCAAGGTACAATTATTTTATTATGGGTACTAACCTCGCTAATCAGATTATGATGAGTTATGTATGAAGGGAGTTTTCAAGTGTTCGAGGGAAGATGATAAAAAGATTCAGGAGTGTCAAACGCTCAAGCTTGGGGATGCCCCCATGCACCCCCAAGAAATATTCAAGAAGACTCAAGCGTCTAAGCTTGGGGATGCCCCCGTGCATCCCCTTCTCCATCAACATTATCAGTTCGTCTTTCGTTCCACTATATTTTAATCACTTCATGTGTTATGTGCTATGCTTGGAGCGTCTTCCTTTTAGTTTTCTTTAGCTTTTCATAACGAGTCGGAACTCAGCTTTCTTTATGTGGGAGAGAAACACGCTCCACTTCTACCTAGAACATAACATAGAATTTTCATGTCCATCTCTGCTGTGTGTGTTCTTTGTCTTTCAATAACTACTATCATGCTTAGCTCTTAACTTTCATGCTTATCTTTTTAAAGAGCTTTTGTCTAGTTGGTTGCTTGAACTCTCTTTAATTATCATGTTTATCTTATTAAGAGAGTTTTCTTCCGTTGCATTGGTTGATATGTCTATGATAAAGATGCTACGTGCATAATGGCGCTTAGTAGTTCAGGTTTTCTTATGGTTAGTCCCAAATAGCTGGGGGGGGGTCCCCAATGTGTTATTGGAGTACCAACATGATTTGTTTGCCTATGATGTGGTATGGTTTAGTAATATCTTCCTTCAAAGAATTTATTTTGATTGACTTGGCGTATGCTCACGCATATTTAAGACTGTAAAGAAAGTCTGTCAAGCCTTGATGATCTTTTGCTTCTGAGTAGCGATATAACTTCCATGCCCAATTCAATGTTGCTTTGTCGCTCTGCATGATTATGACCGTCATTGCTCTCTTAGTTGGTCGCTCCCAGTCTTTTGCTAACCTTCGCCTGTACTAAGCGGACTGACTGCTTGTGCATCCACATTGATTTAATCCAGTTATGCCATATGAGTCCACCATATCTTCCTACATGGTATTTACCTGCCATTCCTAACGGAGACTTGCATGTGCCATCTCGAAATTATTGAAAGAAAAAGCATTCCTATTTTGTGCCTCTATTATAAGTTCATGAGGAAGTAGTAGTTAATTCATGATCTTTTTAAGTTGGACAAGCTTCACCCCGGGATTGCATGTATAATGTGCAAACCCATAATACGAGAAGGAACTGGCATTGAGTGCGCCCGGCTCAAAAAGATAATATAACAAACAAACCCTCCTTCACGCTTTGTTCATGAGAAATCAGAAAACTTTGGCAGTGATAAACAAAGGAGATTAAGAGGATGTGATCGTCCTCATTCGGGAGCCGTTCCTCGAAACTTGTCCATCTCAAGAAGTGATTGAGTTGTCTGCTAGCATTCGTTGACGAAACATGCATGATCTAAAAAAATTATTACCTCTCGAGGACGAGCAGGAATTAAGCTTGGGGATGTTGATACGTCCAAAACGTATCTATAATTTCTGCTTGCTCCATGCCTCTTTTGGGTGATATTGCTATGTTATTTATACACTTCCATACACTTTTGATCATATTTGGACTAACCTATTAACTCAGTGCACCCCAGTGCCAGTTTCTGTTTTCGGATGTTTTTGTATTTCAGGTTTTCACATTACGAGAACTGCCAGGAAAAATCCAGAAAAATTATATAAAAAATCAGCGTTCCACAAGCTACCGTGCGCCCGAAGTACAGCCGGGGGGGCACCAGGGCTCCAGGCACCCTGGCGGCGCCCCCCCCCCTGGGCCGCGCCGGGGGGGGGGGGGCGCCTGGGCCCCCCGAGGCTCCGCTGATGCCCCCCTTTGGCATATATTTAAAGCATCTCCCGAAACCCTCGAGACGAGAACTCTTTTTCGTTATCTCATCTCTGTTCCGCCGCCGCCGCCGCCGCTTCCAAGATCGGGAGCACCAGGAGAACTCTTCCCGGCACCCTGCCGGAGGGGAGGATCACCACCGGGAGCTTCGCCACCACCATGGACGCCTCCCGGATGAGTTGTGAGTAGTCTCCCTTGGACCATGAGTCCATGACCAGTAGCTATGTGATGTTCTCCTCCCGTTCTTGTGCTTCACTAATTAGTCCTCGTGAGCTGCCCTACATGATCCAGGCACATTTGTAATCCTTATGTTGTTGCTATGATGAGTTTGCTGGGATCCGATGGATTATGAGATTATGTTCAGATTGTGTTTGAGTAATATATTTGATCTACCTCTTTTATATTTATGTTCGTATGTAATTTTTGCATGTTCTCCGTTGTTATTTATTGCTTTGGCCAAGTAATAGGTAGTGACTCCAAGAGGGAACGTTATGCTCGATTGTGGGTTCATGCCCCTCGATGACTAGCTTGAGTGACAGAAACATGAGTCTAGGGGATGTGCTGTTGCCACAAGGGGGAAAACAACGGTGCTTGTGCCCGCGGGTGCAAGGACTGTTTACTTTACGCAAAGTTCTTTTAATGCAGTTGTCTGTTGCTTTGAGTTTACACTATGGGTGGGACTCGCAACTTAATACCAGCGAGATGTTCTGGATAGATATCTCAAGGTGGATGATTAGTAGTAGATGCAGATGGATTTCGGTCTACTTACCTTGGCGTACCGCCCATGCTTTGAGCCTCAACCTTTCTTGCAATGTAGTGAGCATTGGTTTGCGCACATGGTCCTGTCAATTGCCCAGCTGTAATTCGTTTACCTCACATAGCTGTTTTATCGTCTTTTGGGAGAGAGACATCACTAGTGAACATCATGAGACTCCGGTCCATATTACCATCATTGATCACATCCGCTATTTACTTTCTGCTTTTACTTACTATTGCAATTATATCTATCACTATTATCACTTGCGTTTGATCCTTTGTAAACTACAAGGCCGGAGGGATTGACAACCTCTCTGTACTCGTTGGGAGCAAAGTTATTTGTATCTGTGTGCAGGTCCACGTTGATTGCTAATATCTGGCGCCGTTAGCAGTTGACACCTTCTTGTTGAAACTGGGAGTCTCAGGGAAAACGATCCTTGGTATTGCCAAGGGAAAACTTCTGCTACACTGCATCTCAAACCTTCCACTTGGGGTAACCTACGAGGGGTGAGAAGCCACCTAGCAGAAGGCCCCGCCTAAGATCAAGGAGGACGTTCCGATTGCTTCCACATGAGTGTCATTCTTCTCTGTTCTTCTCTTGTTTGAGAAATCTTATGCATCTTATCGATTCATCTGCCTGTTTGACCGAGTGAGTTTTGAAACTTCTAGTGCTGCTGCTTCTGGGACTTCTATGGAGATTGATAAGGGCCACAATGATGAGGAGACTACGGGCGTAGCTACTTCCAGCGCAGGTATAGCTCTTCGGCCGTGTCTTCATTTTGTGGTTTGCTCTGTTGGTCGACTGAGTGTTTTTTCTTGGTCGAATGTTTTGCAGCACCACCCAACATTATCGAGCTGTAGGATGATGATGATGAGTATGTAAAAGTGCCTCGGAGGAACACAGGGAGGAGGGGCGGGAAGGTGCTTGCTGCTTCAGACGCTCAACAACAGGGTGACGCAGTTCAGGTTGTTGTTTCTTTTGTCGTTCCTGTGTCGACTGATCGTTCTTCGGCGCCGACTGCCCAAGTTCTTGCCTCGCCCGTGCAACCCCAAGCTTCGGATCCTTTGGATGCTCCGAGTGCTCCATCGTCTTCGTTCTTCGCTACCCACACTAGTAGAAAAAGGGCCATTTGTGCCGGTTCTAGAGGGCCTTTAGTCCCGGTTGTGGAACCGGGACTAAAGGGTCGATACAAATGCTCCACCCTTTAGTCCCGGTTCTTATACGAACCGGGACTAAAGGCCCACCACGTGGTTGCTGCCTGGAGGTACACCTTTAGTCCCGGTTAGTAACGCCAACCGGTACTAAAGGATTTTTTTTTGAATTTTTTTTAAAAATTGTATTTTTTTTCTAAATATTTTCCCGATTTTCAAATTTCCGAATTATTTTAACCTCTAATCTCTATTCACCCCTCATCACTGCTCAATTTAATCTCTAATCACCCTCATCATTCCAAATCATCTAACTTCCCGAACGGTCACCCATCCTCCCACTCCTCTAGCCTGAGCACGCTTAACTTCCGGGTTCTATTCTCCCTCGTTTCCAAGTCTCCACTTGTTGTTTTCCTGACAATAGTAAGATGTCAATCCTATTTACCCTCAGGAGTTTAGCTTGAGCATGAAGTCACACATTTCACTGTTTGAGTTTGAAACTATTGTTCTAAAAAATAATTATTATTTAGTAACACTAATATTTCTTGAATAAGTAGTTTGACCATTGTTTGACCACAGTTTGACCAGATTTGACCAAAATTCAAATAAACTGAAATAATTATTTAGTAACACTAATACTCTTACATAATTATTTTGTAACACTAATATTTCTTGAATAAGTAGTTTGACCATTGCTTGACCACAATTTGACCACAGTTTGACCAGATTTGACCAAAATTCAAATAAACTGAAATAATTATTTAGTAACACTAATATTCTTGAATAATTATTTAGTAACACTAATACTTCTTGAATAAGTGGATTGACCATAGTTTGACCAGATTTAACAAAAATATAAAAAAACTGAAATTTGAGCATAACTTTTTTTTCCTTTTGGAATTTGAGGATTCTAAAAATTTGCAAATAGACCGTATGCTGTCAAAATCGGATGCGGATTTTCGTGCTGAACATTTTGATATATTATACGTTTTTTCTGACATCATATGCAAAAGTTATAGCCATTTTACATTTTCCCTACACTTTTTGCAAAACATGTCCAAATTTAAGTTTTTAAATTTTCCTAACTAGTATATGTGGTAACATAACTACATCTCGAAGGATTTTAACTTTTGAAGTTTTTATCATTTTCTTTTGCTTTTTACAAAACTGAAAAGGCGATACACAAGGGGGGTAGGATTTGAAAATTGCACCATTAGTACTGGTTCGTGGCACGAACCGGTACTAAAGGTCTCAACCCCATTAGTACCGGTTCATGCCACGAACTGGTACTAATGGGCATCGCACCCTTTAGTATCGGTTCGTGGCACCAACCGGGACTAAAGGTCCCATTTGAACCAGGAGTAATGCCTGTACTGTGCCCTCGCCGCACGAACCGGGACTAATGCTCACATTAGTCCCGGTTCGTAATGCAACCGGGATTAAAGCTCTTTTCTGGCCGAACCAAAGCCCTGTTTTCTACTAGTGCCACCATGTCCCGGAGGACCAGCGAATGCAGCTAAGGAAGCTATACGTCAAGCAGGTCTGATGATGGAACAAACAAGGGCGGCGTACGAGGCTAGCATGGCTACTTATAATGCCAGTTCAGCTCTTCGGACCAACGTCAATGTGAGTTCTTTTCCGACCGAGTTCTCTTCCGACTGACCGTTGTTCTGCTAGGATATTCTGCCTGAAAACCGCTGCTTTGTTCGTAAGATGATGTCCGTGGATGAGTGTTTGAAACCTTCACTAAACGTTTGTCCTAAGACTGTCCTTGTTTCATTCACCCACAGGGTGTTCTAGCTTCTGTTATATAGGTCTTGTATTCCAATCGGCACGGTTGTGTCGATTGAACCAGTGGTGGCACGCAGAGTGCACCGACTGGGTGTAGTCCCCGAGACCATGGTCGACTACGGGCAGTCGGCTGTGGTCTAAGAACAAATGTTGTTGCTTTTTCTTGTAGTCCTTCCACTCGTGCTGGACGGATCGAGTCGAGTGGGAACCAGTGGGGGCACGCCAAGTGCACCCACTGGGTGTAGTTCCCGAGGCTACTGTTGAGTGTTTGACTCGGCAGTAGTCTTAGAACTCTTTTGGTGTAGTAATTCAATCTCTGCACTTATCAATCGGAAGCAACTATCTTTATCCTTGTCGACTGACTTGTCTTTTTTGTTGACTGTAGAAATCTTGCGAGTTCGGGACTCAATTTGCGGAACTTGAGAAGAAGCAGATCCAACTCAATCTTGATTTGGGGCTGGCCAGGGAGAACTTGCAGAAAGCTAGAAATGAAACATCTGGTATGAAAGGTACAGAGCCTATCGACTGTATTTGAATGAACGTGTCTAGTGAAAAATCAACCACTTCAGGCTCATTTGATGTGTGTTATCTCTTATAGATCAAATGAATCAAGCCTTGGAGCAGAAGGATCTCGAATTCGCAGCGGCACAGCAGAAGCGCAGGAGAAGACCGAACTTGCTGACCAGAAGCTGGCTTCAGTCGGCAAATTGGAAGAGGAAAATGCTAATCTGAAGACCACCCTTGACGAGGCCAAAAAAGAAGTGACGCGACTGAAGAAGGATAAGCTGGCTCTGGATGACAAAGTTGGAGATCTCACCCATAAGAGGGACGAGTTGGAGACTTATCTGGGAAGTCTTGCTAAAAGGATGTTCCTCATGCTTGAAGGTATCTTCCTTTGTCTCATTGATTCATAACTATCGACTCGCCATCCAACCATCGACTCACCATATTTTGTATGTGTAGAATTCTGCCAAAACTACGAGGAAGAGACTGGACGGATCGAGACGGATCTGGATTGTGCCAATTCTCTTGTTAAGGATGAGGCTGGGATGAACGTACTGCGACTGGAATCTCACCTTACCAGCGTCACTGGTTATCTTGCACGACTGAAGGTGGCGCTGTCACGGATCGACACGACGCTCTAGCGGGGAATGGTGCTTGAAAATGACCTCGAGTCTCTGATGACTCGGCTTAATGAAATCCCCGGTCGAGTACAGGAATGGAAGAAGTCATCTTCCCGATGTGGTGCTGACGTGGCTCTGTCTCTGGTCCGTGTCCATTGTAGGGAGGCCAAAGAAGAGAAGCTTGCAGCTCTCAAGGTCGCCAACACAAAGAAGCTTCAATTCCAGTCGTTCATGGAGACTTTCCTTGATGCTGCCACCCGCATTGCTGACGCAATCGACCTGGACGGATTTGTTGAGCCTGCAAGTCCTCCTCCTCCTGAGGAGTGAACAAACTTTACGCCTTGATTCAATTTGCCTCGGAATGTCGAGTGATCTTGTAACCGTTAAACTCCTTCGGGGCTGATGCCCGAGTACTTCTGCCCAAACCTTACGGGATTTATCTAAACTTGGTTTTTTCTGGAATATGCTTGCTTTGTTTCTGCTGCTTTCGGACCTTTCGATTCTGAGTAGGCCTTGGTACTCTACCCGGAACGGACATTGTACTTGTGGTGCAGCTCGGAGAACAAAGGTACATTGTACTTATGGCGCAGCTCGGAGAGCAAAGGTACATTGTACTTATGGCGCAACTCGGAGAGCAAAGGTACATTCTACTTATGGTGCAGCTCGGAGAGCAGAGGTACGTTGTACTTATGGTGTTGCTCAGAGTGCCGCGAAGTCCCCGAGTGAGAGGGTTGCTCTTCACTCAGAGTGTTTTTTGAAACTTAGGCGAGTTCGGGGTCGCAGCTATGCCCCCGAGTGAGAGGGTTGCTCTTCACTCAGAGTGTTTTGTAAAACTTAGGCGAGTTCGGGGTCGCAGCTAAGCCCCCGAGTGAGAGGGTTGCTCTTCACTCGGAGTGTTGTTTCGTAAAACTTAGGCGAGTATGGGTT
>LR738711.1:851781705-851880290 GCA_902687465.1 Secale cereale | reverse complement strand
ACTTAGGCAAGTACGGGGTCGCAGCTAAGCCCCCAAGTGAGAGGGTTGCTCTTCACTCGAAGTGTTTTGTAAAAATTAGGCGAGTACGTGGACGCAGCTAAGCCCCCAAGTGAGAGAGGTGCTCTTCACTCAGAGTGTTTTTGAAACTTAGGCGAATTAGATTCACGGCTAAGCCCCCGAGTGAGAGGATTGCTCTTCACTCGGCGTGTTTTGTAAAACTTAGGCAAGTTCGTCACAGCTAAGCCCCCGAGTGAGAGGGTTGCTCTTCACTCAGAGTGTTGTGTAAAACTTAGGCGAGTACGGGGTCACAGCTAAGCCCCCGAGTGAGAGGGTTGCCCTTCACTCGGAGTGTTTTTGAAACTTAGGCGAATCGGATTCGCGGCTAAGCCCCCGAGTGAGAGGATTGCTCTTCACTCAGAGTGTTTTGGACAACTTAGGCGAGTTCGTCGCAGCTAAGCCCCCGAGTGAGAGGGTTGCTCTTCACTCGGAGTGTTTTGTAAAACTAGGCGAATCGGATTCGCGGCTAAGCCACCCACTAGGGAATTTGAACACATGTGCTTTTGGAACAACAATCATTACGATACTACCAAAAACTTTTGTTTGATAAGCAAACTGAAGGATTCTTATTACAACTCGTCTGTTCGAGTGTTTTAAGTGTAAAAGCGGCGGAGCAGATCCGCATTCCACGAGCGTGGCTTGTCTATTTTCTTGGCCACGTTGTAGAGGTGATATGCCCCGTTGTGGAGCACTTTGGTGGTGATGAAGGGGCCCTCCCAGGCTGGAGTGAGCTTGTGAGGTCGTTTCTGATGTACTCGGAGTACAAGATCTCCTTCCTGGAACGCTCGGCCTCGGACATTACGGGCATGGAATCGACGCAGGTCTTGTTGATATATGGTCAACCGGATCAGAGCCATCTCGCTCTCTTCCTCCAGGAGGTCGATTGCATCTTGGCGTGCCTGCTCTGCTTCAGCTTCTGAGAAAAGTTCTATCCGGGGAGCGTTGTGCAGCAAGTCACTCGGAAGTACAGCCTCAACACCATATACCATAAAGAAGGGATCCGATCAGTCGATCGGTTCGGAGTTGTTCTCAGTCCCCACAAAACAGATGGCAACTCAGTCACCCAAGCTCTAGTGGCATGCTTGAGATCGCGCATTAGTCGTGGTTTCAGTCCTTGAAGGACCAAGCCATTCGCCATTTCTGCCTGCCCATTCGACTACGGATGCGCAACGGATGCGTAGTCGACTCGAGTTCCTTGGGAAGTGCAGTATGCTCTAAATTCATCCGAATCGAAGTTGGAGCCATTATCTATGATAATGCTGTGAGGGACTCCATATCTGAATATTAGTTCTTTGATGAAGTTGACGGCGGTGCTTCCACCGAGGTTCTTGATAGGCTTGGCTTCGATCCATTTGGTAAACTTGTCGACTGCCACAAGCAAATGAGTGAAACCGCTTCTGCCAGTCCTGAAGGGCCCAACCATGTCTAATCCCCAAACAACAAATGGCCAGACCAACGGGGTAGTCTTCAAGGAAGACGCAGGCTTGTGGGACATGTTCGAGTAGAACTGACAGCCTTCACATTTGTCAACTATATCTTTCGCCATCTCATTTGCTTGCGGCCAGTAGAATCTGGCTCGGTATGCTTTGGCAACAATAGTCCGAGAGGACGCATGGTGACCACAGGTCCCCGAGTGGATCTCATTCAAAATTATTCGACCTTCCTCCGGGGTAATGCAGCGCTGGGCAACTCCCGTGATACTCTGCCTATAAAGCTGCCCTTGTATCATAGTGAAGGCTTTGGATCGACGGACAATTTGGCGAGCCTCATCTTCATCCTCTGGGAGTTCCTGCCTGAGCAGGTACGCGGTATACGACACTGTCCAGTCGGGAGTGATCGCTAAAACCTCCATGATCAAGTCGACTATAGCTGGGACTTCGATCTCAGTCGGGTTGGTTGCACTTATCGGTTGCGGGGGCTCCTCCGTGAAGGGGTCTTCCTTGACTGATGGGGTGTGGAGATGTTCCAGGAATACATTACTGGGGATAGATTTCTGAGTGGAACCTATCTTCGCCAGATCATCAGCAAGTTGATTCCTGATTCTAGGCACATGATGAAGCTCCAGCCCTTCAAACTTCTTCTCCAACTTTCTCACTGCGTTGCAATAACCGATGATTGCTGGGCTCTTGACATCCCACTCCTTCATCACTTGATTGACCACTAAGTCTGAGTCGCCATATACCATCAGGCGATGGATGCCAAGTGAGATGGCCATACACAACCCATACAAAAGTGCCTCGTACTTAGCTTCATTGTCGAAGAATCAAAGTGAATTTGGAGGACATAGCTGAGTTTGTCACCTCTGGGGGACACCAAAGCCCCACCAGCACCAGATCCATTCAGCATCTTGGATCCATCAAAAAACATAGTCCAATGATTCGACTGAACTTGAGTCGATTGTTCCTGCTCAATCCACTAAGCAACAAAATCCGCTATTGCTTGAGACTTGATTGCTTTCTTTGCTTCAAACTTGATATCTAACGGAAGGAGTTCAATCGCCCATTTATCCACTCGACCGGTTGCGTCCCGATTGTTCAGAATTTCAGATAACGGAGCGTCGCTGATGACCTGTGGCGTGCGGTATTGGCGCTGCGGCCGGGGGGCCCGTGAGCTCCTGCCTGGGGATGCGGAATCACCTGGCAGCTCTCCTCGTCGCGCGCGTGGGCTCTACGGGGTTGCTCATGTCGAGGAGCCTCGTGCCGGACCTCCTGGCCGGCGCCGTAGAGTGGAGGCGGAGCCGGGACTCCGTGACCTTCGTTCCCCACCGGGGGCGACGGAGGACAGGAGGAGTGCATTGGTGCAGATGCTTCTCCAGCGGCGTTGACGAGCTCGGTGATGCGGTGGAGCCACTCGTCTTAGAGGTCATCCGTCGGGCGGTAGCGCAAAAGCTCCCTCGCCATCAGTAGCGCAGGCTGCTGGTAGACCGGCCCGCGGCGGACCAGCGAGGACGACGCCGCGGCCGGTGAGGGTGAAGGCGTCGCCGCGCGGCCATCGCGTCGCACGGACGGTGGCAGCGACGAGTCCTGCTGCTCGTGGACGGCCGGGTCGGTGGCAGCGTTGGCGACCGGCGAGTTGGGGCGGAGCGGTGCACCGTTGCCCGCGGGCGCCGTCTGAGCGACGTTCGCGGCACGATGGACGGCGCGAGCTCGGCGTGTGTCCACCATGGCTCTGGAGCGGAGTCGGCGATGAGAACGTGACGAGGTCGTCGGAGAGGCGAGATTTCGACACGCCCCCTACCTGGCGCGCCAAATGTCAGATTTAGGGCTCCGCAAAACCCAAGAAGTTCGAACACAGGGGCGTGAACGAAGATCTGTCCCACTCACGTCTACCTAGCGTCTCCCTCTTGTCTTGGTGAAGAGATCCAAGCAAACAACAAATAGAGCACGCAAGAGTTTACCCAGGTTTGGGCCACCGTGTGGTGTAAAACCCTACATCCTTCTTTGGTGGATTAGCCTCGGGAGGGCTGGAATATGAGCTAGTAGAGTGGTTCCTGAGCTCAGGAGGCGAGCTCAGAATAGTCAGGAGGCAAGTGTTCTTGCTCCTTTGCGTGGTGACAGAGTTTATGGATCTGCTCTACTTGGGTGGGCTTAGTTCGACTTGTCCCCCCACAATGGGGATCCCAGCTACTTATATAGGCAGCCAGGGTCCTCTTCCCCCGAAATGTTTAGGCGGGAAGGGATCCCACAATGGCCATTTTTGAGCAGGAACACAAGGACGTTCCTATCCTGACAAAAGCGGTCTTCGCCTGCAAAAGGATCAGGCGGTGACGCGGTGGTGGGCTCGACGGTGACATCCTCCTTATCGTCCTTGCGGTCTTCGGTCTTGTTGCACCAAAGGGGAAACCTTTGTCCCACTCCTTGGGAACCTGCGGCTGCGCTGTCCTCCTTGCACCGAAACGATAACTGCATCGCTGGCGGGCACTGGCACCCACTGGCGCGGTGCATCACTGCTGACGTCTCTGCCTCCTCCTGATGCAGACTTGGCCTTGGATTCTCTGCCCCTCCGGAGCACCTTGCCGAGGCCGCTCCTGAGGGAGTCTTGACATTGTTCTCCTCGCGAGGCTTAGCCCCCTCGCGAGGGTCTTGGACAGCTGGTCGATCAGCTGGGCCGTACCAGGCCGCTGTAGGAGCGCGTCGTGGCCCGCAGATAGGCAAGTCTGGGTACCCTGGTTCCCAGGATGCCGACAGTAGCCCCCGGGCCCAAGGCGCGCGCGGAGTTGGCTTTGGGGCGAAGCCTTAGCCGAGGACGAAGTGCCGCGGGCCCCAAAAAGGCTGCGGGCCAGGCTGGCGCGTGATGGTTGGATGGGACGCGGGCGACCCCGCTCCCCACGCCGTCTCGGCAACCGTGCGTCTTGAGAAAAGGGGTCGTCTCCGCTGCGGGAGTTATCGCTTCCCTTCCTTCCTGCTCGGATTTCTCCCTCCTACGCCTCCTGCCTTCCTAAATCGCATGCGTCCTTCAGCTCCTTTAGCAATGGCGAAGAGGAACAAGGGTGCTGCGCCGGCGTCTGCATCTGCTTCTTCCCTTGAGGCGGCGCTCGAGGAGTCCTCCATCACCAAGGAGGAGGACTACTCAGAGGTCCAACCTTTCTTGTCAAGCGTCCACAACGAGCACGGCACGACGGGGATCTGGGCCTGATCCACCATGACACGGATCCTGCCAAAGTCCTGCTACCCCTTCTTCCTCCACAACATCTCTGTGGGGCTCGTGCCACCTTTCTCCGAGTTCTTCTACGCCATCCTGGAACATTACCAGGTGCCTGCTCTCCACATCCAGCCTCGCTCCATCGTCGTCCTGTCGCTCTTCGCCTTTTACTGTGAGGCGCTCGTCGGGGGTGAGGCCGACTGTCGCCCTCTTCCGCCGTTTCTTCTCCATGCGTAGGTACGATGAAGGCCCGTGCTCGGGCTGCGTCTCCTTCGTCTTCCAGTGCCAGGGTCGTCGGCTGATGACGGCCGGGAAGAAGATAGAGTCCCACCGGAAGAGGTGGGTCTATCTGGATGCCCAACGCGTCCATCCTCTGTTGGCGCTGCCTACCACCCATCCGGCGAAACGAGCCGGCTGGAGCTACGCGAAGCTCACCGACCCCCTTGTCGGGTCTGTCCTGGCGAGGATTGAGGCCGACCTGAGCACGAGGCTCGAAGGGGGCCAGATCGTGAAGGAGTTCTTGAGGCAGCGTCTGGCACCGCTGCAGGCTCACTCGCGCCCCATGTGGGAGCTGATGGGCGACGACGACAGGCTCCGACTGCACTCAGGGGCGCTGGCCGAGGACGATCTGGACTTCACCTCGGGAACCCTCCTAGGGATGGTTCCGAAGGACCTCCCCGGGACCCACCTGCCGTTGTACAGCCACCCTGACAAAGCCGAGCTGTTGAAGGCCGTGTCGGGTTTTGGTGCGCTCGTGGGCGCTCCGCCCACGTTTGACGTGTCTTCTAGTGCTGACGACGAGAGCGACGAGGGAGGCTTAGAGGAGACCCTGGACGACGAGGGGGACTCCTCCGAAGCGTTCGTTGGAGCAATGACGTCAGGCGCGGGTGCCGCCGGACGGTCCCAGGCGGCCACTCCACGTCGATCCGGACGCGCTGCGTCCGGGGGAAGCAATGTGGCGACCCCGCCGAGGAGTACCGTGCCAACGAATCTGGCGACCGCGGCCACGCCCAGGATTGTGGCCTCGCGCCTTGCCAAGATCCGGGCTACCGGCACGCCCATAGCGCCAGCGGCTGCTGCTCACCTGTTGACGAAGAGAAGGGCGTGTCTCGCCTCCGACGAGTAAGTGTGCAATTTCTCGCCATCCTTAGTTGCTGTGTCCCTGATGTGCTTCTCCTAACGCAGCAGCCTGGGTGGTGTGATGAAGAAGGCAAAGGGGGAGGTCACGTCGCGATGCCATGCCCCTCCTGCTGCTGATGCGACCACAGGGAAGGATGCCACAACGCTGGGCGTCTCGGTCGACCAGGCCACCGAGCATGCGGTGGCGGCGTCGCTTGAGAGCATCCTCGCTTCCTGCGAGGTCGCGGTGGCTCCTGCTCCGGCTGCTCTGGTGATGGGGGCTGGAGCCCCCAAGCCCCTGGTCGAGCGGTCGGTCTTGTCGGTGCCCGTGCGCCAGCTGGCGCAGCCTGGCCCTGAGACCTTGGAGGCTGCCTCCGCCGCGCTGGGTCGGCTTCGCGTCGAACTGCAAGATGGTGATGGCCACCTGATGGAAGGGAGCCTAGGGCTGATCCGCGGGTGGCTCCTGGCAGACGAGTCTGCGCGGACCTCCTGGGACCAGGCCTCGGCGGTTGCTGCCAAGGGTCGAGAGGAAGCTATAGCAGCCACGAGGGCTCGCGACACTGCGCGAGCCGACGCTGCGTCCTTCGAGAAGCACTGCCTTAAGACGGAGAGCGAGCTAGAGGCCCTTCGCGAGGAATGCACTGGGCGCGCCCTGGAGCTCAAGAGGTTGGAGAAGGAGCTCGAGGCGCAGAAGGCTGAGGCGTCTCGGCTGCAACAAGAGCAGCTTGCTGACCGCGCGGCCCTGGAGAAGCTTAAGGTTGACGTTGAGTAGGCCAAGGCGACCCAAGCTGCTCGCGACAAGGAGGACGCCCTTGCGGCCTCGGCAGCAGTGAGTCCCGAGGCCCTCGCCGCCTTTGACCTTGAGGCCCGCAAGGCGCTGCAGGCCACCTACGGGGAAGGGTTGAAGGAACCGCTGGCCGCCCCAGAGGGAGGCCCTGTCGGGCTCCTCGCCGCGCTTGTGAAGTCACTGCGCGAGGTCGCAGCCGCAATTGGCCAGTTAGCCGACGTCGAGAGCCGCACGCTCCTTACCTTGGTTCTGACGCAGGTGTGCAGCCACCTAAGTCTTCGCGACCCCACCCTTGACCTGGCCTCGCTATCCGAGCCTGTGACCAAAGTCATGGAGGGCACGGTTGCCGAGGCCCTAGGGGCGAAGGTCACGGAGCTGGTGGAGGCGTTCCTCCAGGCCACTGCTACCGCAGCCGAGGAAGTGGAGACCGGTGATGATGTGCTTGGTAATGCCTGATATGTTCCTGTCCAGAGAGAGAAGTGCGAGTGCCTCGGGGAGGCGTAAGAACTTTGTTTGAATTTGAGAAACTTGGTATTATTGTAATAGCTAGATGATTTCCATGCTTGCTTCCTTTCATGTTTGCTTAGGTGCTCTGCGTCGGCAGGGCCCAACCCCGCGCATACCTCGATCGCCATTGAGCCCTCCGGGTGACCGGGGTTATCGTAATAACTAGACTCAAGGGATGAGGGGCTACGTGGCTAGTGAGGCCCCTGGGTCGCGATGCCCTGGGGTACCCCTTGACGTTCAAGCGATCCCGTTTGCGTTCTGCCTCGGTAGGGCCCAACCCCGCGCATACCTTGATCGCCATTGAGCTCTCCGGGTGACCTGGGTTATCATCATAACTAGACTCAAGGGATGAGGGGCTACGTGGCTAGTTAGGCCCCTGGGTCGCGATGCCCAGGGGTCCTCTTTGACGTACGAACGTCTCTCATGAAGGAGAACGAGCACCATACCTTGCCCACGAGCCTTCGCCTGGGATGGGGGCGCGAGAAGGCCAGGTGTCTGGGCACCTGGTAGGGCGGCGTCTGCCAGGCGTGACCTGAGCATAGCCCCTGTGCCTAGCCTCCCTCATGACATCCATCCAAGGAGAAGTTGTGATCGTCGTGAGCTGAAAAGCTCCCTGAGGTTGGTGCGACCACTGGGGGCCGCCCTTAGTTGTTTATAACTAGCACGGAGCATACAGCTACCACACTTGCGCGGAGTGTGGGCATAACCGCGCCTCGGTCGTAGCGGCCAGCGCGGAGCTTTGTGCTTCCACTGGTTCATGGGCATAACCGCTCCTCGGTTGGATCTGCCAGTGCGGAGCTTGGTACTTCCACTGGACCGTGGGAGGGAGCCTCCCACCGGGAGAGACTCCGAGGCGTGTACAGCCCCGTCCTGACATGTGGCTTGCACGGTAGGACAGCCAAGGTGTATATGGGCCCTCCTCAGGACGAGATGAACGACTCTGAGGAAGTTCTCGTGAGCTTACGCATCACTCACGAGACCCTACCCTGAGGCGGGTTGCGCCTGAGTCTTCTTCTGCAAAATGTGAAAAGAGAGGTGTTGTGTCGACCTGCGTCGAGTGCATCTCTAGAGGGTATCGCATGAGAAGGCCGCGGCACCAGCGACCCCAGGAGGTGACGTCACGGGAATGGTTCGCAAGACAGAGCTCAGCCGCTGGATTTGTCGACACTGCAGGGACGGACCCGAGCACAGACGTCGTGCCCATTCTTCTCATGCAACGATCCAAAAGAAAAAACAACCGGCGCGCGGTTCCCGCGTGAGCGAGGCAACTGCCACGGGCCCCTACTTACCCATCCACGATTAGACCATGCGAGAACAAGGCACCAAGGACCATGGGAGGTGACGTCACGGGAATGGCTCGCGAGACAGAGCTCAGCTCTTGGGTTTAGCGATGCTGCAGGGACGGACCCGAGCACAGATGCCGTGCCAGTCCTTAATCATGGGGCGGTCGCGAGTGGGCTCACAAGGGCTCATGACCTTAGTGGCGGTGAGGACGCCAAGCATGCAGATAATGCGAATGGAAAGAAACAACTAGCCTTGTTCATGCAAAAAGGGAGACAACTGCGGGGGAACATCCCCCAGCAGTCCGAGGATGATGCAGCCCGAGGGGCACCCTTGATTGGATACCTGAAGCGTCACCTGATACTTGTCGAAGAAGAGTTGGGGTAGCTGAAGACGCGAGCCATGCGGGTCACTCCTGAGGATCGTCGGGCTCCTGAGGCCCAGGGGCTTCGAAGGCTCTCAGTGGTCGCGCGGGTCCGGCTCTTGCTCCGTCTGTACCGCCTGCCATTGAGCCTCCCGAGCCCCCGAGGCCTGCTGCGCGAGATGCTGGAATGTGGCAGCTGCGTTGCGGAAGCCGAAGAGTGTGCGGACGTAGCTGCAGGGGAGGGCCCTCCTCCGGCCGACCGCCGTCGGCCAGAAGGGCTCCTGAGAGGCGGCTCGGTTGAGACCCGCGATGTCAACGCAGACGCGGAAACGGTCGCTTGGGCTGCGAGCAGGTGAGCTTGGGGTTGTGCGGTTACGCCCACCACGGATGAGTCTTGCATACTGAAGTTCCTCGGTAACTTGGTTGATGAAGTCCTGAGCCCCCAGCGCTGAGCGGTTCACGCTGGGCTCACAAAAATGTGCGTCAAGACATGCTTGCATGTGGTGCCCGAATACCTCCCTCGAGACGCTGGTCAGTCCAGAGACACTCCAGAGGAGAGCCCCCGAGCCCGTCACGAGAGGGGCGTCGGGCGCGCCCCCCTATGCGAGGGTGGAGGGCGCCTCGTCAGGAGGCGCGAGTCCTGAGGCCGGGCTGTCAGGAGCCCCTACGTCCTGAGGTCCGTTGACTGGCAGGTTCTTCTTCTTCTTGGGGGCTGCCTGCATGGCAAGAACGGCTCCATCCTCATCGAAGCATTCGACCGCCGCGGTCTGGTAGGCGCGCTCCAGGGAATGCGTCGCTTCCTTCTCGTCAGAGGCGATCGTGATGACTCCGCCGCTCCCAGACATCTTGAGGACGTTGTAGCCGTTATGGGTCGCCGCCATGAACTTGGCGAGGGCAGGATACCCAAGGATGGCGTTGTACGGGAGGTGGATGTTGGCGACGTCGAAGTCGATGAGCTCGGTGTGGTAATTTCGCGGTCACCAAAGGTGACGGGAAGGCGGACCTGCCCCATCGGGAGTGTGGAGCCTTTCGTGACTCCGTAGAATGGCTTGGTTGGGTGGAGCTGATCGTTGGGAACCTGGAGCGTCTCGAAGGTCTGGACAGAGAGGACGTTGAGTCCTGCTCCGCCGTCGATGAGGGTCTTGGTCACGAGGACGTTGCTGATGGTTGGAGTGCAGAGCATCGGCAGAGCGCCTGGGGCCGCAGTGCACTTGAGCTGGTCCTTGGGGTCGAGGGCGATGGCTTGCTTGGTCCACATGCGGTTGCGCGCGGCCTTGGGCCTGGGAAGCGTCGCATTCACCTCACAGGCGAACTGCTTGGAGATGCGGTGGGAAGTCGGAGCATGGGCTCCTCCCAAGATGCATGCAACCGCACGCGGCTCCTGGAAGCCCCCTGCTCCGTCTCCCTGGCGGTCGTCGTCATTCCTTCTTGGTGGTGGCGGCAATGGAGGCAGACCTCCATTGCCCTGAGGGCGACCCTCATGAGGCTGGTCGCGCCAGGGGGTGTCACGAGGCTGCTCCTGCCAGTGGTCCTCACGAAGTTGTTCGCTCCACCCTTGGCGTGAGTTCCTGCCGTCCCAACGTCCTCCACCTCGGCCCCCTCCACGGCCTGTAGCCACGGTTGTCGCGCTCAGGGCGCTGCCCGACGCGCCCGCCGCGCATCACCCTGAGCTCCTGGCAGTCGTTAGTGTTGTGGCTGTGGACATTGTGGAAGACGCAGTACGGTCGGTTGTCTCTGGGGAGGTCATCATAGCCACAGCCACGCTTCACTTCTGGCTCCGCAGCCAGCACGGCGGGTCCCTTGCGATTTGCTTCTTTGGCCTTGGCCTTCTTATTGTCCGCCTTCGCCTCAGGCAGCTCTTGGAGGGAGAGGCATCCTTCCTCCTCCATGGTGCACCTTGCCGTGAGCTTGAACATCTCGAGGGTTGTGCATAGGTCCTCGTGGATGGCGAGCTCCTCCCTCATCCTGACGTCACGGTCACCGTCGGAGAACGTCGAGATGATGGCCTCGCCCAAGACCCTAGGGATCCGGAGGCGCATGGTGTTGAAGTATTGGATGTACTTTTGCATGGTCTCTCCCGGCTGCTGCCTCACGCGGCGCAGATCAGCGGCTGCCGGGGCTCGGTCGCGGGTGCCTTGGAAGTTGGCGACGAGGAACCACGGGGAGGTTCTGGAGCTAGGAGCGCGCGCCATTTTTGAGAGCCATGGGGAACCAGTTCACCATGACCTGCTTGGTGCCGTTGGATGCCTCGATGCTTAACTCGTAGAGTTGGAGGAACTCCGTGGGGTCGGTGGTGGCGTCGTAGCGCGGAGGCAGGTCCGGCTTGAACTTGTCGGGCCAAACGAGGCGCCGTAGCTCAGGAGCTAGGGCGTGACATCCAGCCACGCTCATGATCGCAGGCGCCCCCTGCGCCTGCGGTGCTGGTTCTTGGGGTGCTGGCGCCACCACCTCGTGTGGTGCGCGGTCTTGGTGCTGCGGGCCGGGGGGCGTGAGCTCCTGCCTGGGGATGCGGAATCACTTGGCAACTCTCCTCGTCGCGCGCGTGGGCTCTGCGGGGTTGCTCACGTCGAGGAGCCTCGCGCCGGACCTCCTGGCCGGCGCCGTAGAGTGGAGGTGGAGCCGGGACTCCGTGGCCTTCGTTCCCCGCCAGGGGCGACGGAGGACGGGAGGAGTGCGTTGGTGCAGGTGCTTCTCCAGCGGCGTTGACGAGCTCGGTTATGCGGTGGAGCCACTCGTCATAGAGGTTATCCGCCGGGCGGTGGCGCAAGAGCTCCCGCGCCATCAGCAACGCATGCTGCTGATAGACCGACCAGCGACGGACCAGCGAGGACGACGCCGCGGCCGTTGAGGGTGAAGGCGTCGCCGTGCGGCCATTGTGCCGCACGGACGGTGGCAGCGACGAGTCCTGCTGCTCGTGGACGGTCAGGTTGGTGGCGGCATTGGCGACCGGCGAGTTGGAGCGGAGCCATTCACCGTTTCCCGCGGGCGCCGTCTGAGCGACGTTCGCGGCGCGGCGGACGGCGCGAGCTCGGCGTGTGTCCACCATGGCTGTGGAGTGGAGTTGACGATGAGAACGTGACGAGGCCGTCGGAGAGGTGAGATTTCGACATGCCCCCTACCTGGCGCGTCAAATGTCGGATTTAGGGCTCCGCAAAACCCAAGAAGTTCGAACACAGGGGCGTGAACGAAGATCTCTCCCACTCACGTCTACCTAGCGTCTCGCTCTCATCTTGGTGAAGAGATTCACGCAAACAACAAATAGAGCACGCAAGAGTTTACCCAGGTTCGGGCCACCGTGTTGTGTAAAACCCTACTCCCTGCTTTGGTGGATTAGCCTCGGGAGGGCTGGAATATGAGCTGGTGCAATGGTTCTTGAGCTCAGGAGGCGAGCTCGGAATGGTCAGGAGGCAAGTGTTCTTGCTCCTTTGCGTGGTTACAGAGTTTATGGATCGGCTCTACTTGGTTGTGCTTGGTTCGACTTGTCCCCCCACAATGGGGATCCTAGCTACTTATATAGGCGGCCAGGGTCCTCTTCCCCCGAAATGTTTAGGCGGGAAGGGATCCCACAATGGCCATTTTTGAGCAGGAACACAAGGACGTTCCTATCCTAACAAAAGCGGTCTTCGCCTGCAAAAGGATCAGGCGGTGACGCGGTGGTGGGCTCGACGGTGACATCCTCCTTGTCGTCCTTGCGGTCTTCGGTCTTGTTGCACCAAAGGGGAAACCTTTGTCCCGCTCCTCGCGAACCTGCGGCTGCGCTGTCCCCCTTGCACCGAAACGGCAACTACGCCGCTGGCGGGCGCTGGCACCCACTGGCGCGGTGCGTCACTGCTGGCGTCTCTGCCTCCTCCTAAGGCAGACTTGGCCTTGGATTCTCCGCCCCTCCAGAGCACCTTGCCAAGGCCGCTCCTGAGGGAGTCTTTGACGTTGTTCTCCCCATGAGGCTTAGCCCCCTCGCGAGGGTCTTGGACAGCTGGTCGATTAGCTGGGCCGTACCAGGCCGCTGTAGGAGCGCGTCACGGCCTGCAGACAGGCAAGTCTGGGTACCCTAGTTCCCAGGACGCCGACAGCTGCTTCAGCTTCAGGATTCCACTCGAACTTGTCAGACTTCTTCATCAATCGGTAAAGAGGTAATGCCTTTTCACCGAGAGATGAATCGAATCAATGCAGCCAAGCAACCAATAAGCTTCTAAACGTCGTGCACACGCACGAGGCGTTTCATTCGGAGGATTCTGCCAACCTTTTCTGGGTTTGCGTCGATTCCTCGTTCGGAAACAAGAAAACCGAGTAACTTTCCATCTGGGACTCCGAATGTGTACTTCGACAGGTTGAGCTTGATATCATAACTTCTCAAGTTCGCAAATGTTTCAGCGAGGTCAGCCAATAGGTCGGAACCTTTACGTGACTTGACCACAATGTCGTCCATGTACGCTTCCACATTCCGACTGATTTGCTTCAGCAGACACTTCTGAATCATGCGCATGAATGTCGCACCAGCATTCTTGAGGTCAAAAGGCATGGTAACGTAACAAAAACACCCAAACGGGGTGATGAAGGCCGTTTTTATTTCGTCGTCCCAAACAGTCGGATCTGATGGTACCCGGAATATGCGTCCAGAAAGGACAAACGCTCACACCCCGCAGCCGAGTCGACAATTTGATCGATGCGGGGGAGAGGGAAGTGATCTTTTGGGCAGGCCCGGTTGATATGTTTGAAATCGATGCACATGCGGAGTGACTTATCCTTCTTGGGGACCATGACAACATTGGCGAGCCACTTGGAGTGGTATATCTCGCGGATGAACTCAGCTGCCAGAAGTCGAGCCACCTCTTCACCAATTGTTTTTCCCTTCTCTGCGGCGGACTGACGGAGATGCTCTTTGACAGGTTTTGCTTTAGGGTCGACTCACAAACGGTGCTCAGCCCGTCCCCTGGGTACACTCGGCATGTCGAATGGCTTCCATGCAAAG
Organism: Secale cereale; assembly: GCA_902687465.1. Taxonomy (NCBI): domain Eukaryota; kingdom Viridiplantae; phylum Streptophyta; class Magnoliopsida; order Poales; family Poaceae; genus Secale; species Secale cereale. The sequence continues at coordinate 851,866,565 of LR738711.1, read as the reverse complement.
ATGTCCCAGTTCTCACGGAGGAACTGGATGAGCGCTTCTTCCTATTTGCTGTCAAGTGTTGTTGAGATGTGAGTCGGAGCAGCATCGGGGTCAGTCGGATGAATTTGCACAGGCTTCATTTCTCCGACTGACTGAAACACTGACTCGGAAGCAGGTTTCTTGGCTCGCAGCAAATCACTCGGATCTACGTTCTTCTGATACTCTTCCATCTCCACTGCCACCATCTGCTCATCAACAATTTTCGAGCCCTTCTGGAAGCACTATTCTGCTTTTGACGATCTCATATGCCTGTGATCACGCCCTTGGGGCCTGCCATCTTCAGTTTGAGATACACATAGCACGGTCGAGCCATGAAACAGGCATATGCAGGTCTTCCCAGGATAGCATGGTAAGCACTGTGGAAATCCACCACCTCAAACGCCAACTTCTCCTTGCGATAATTGGTCGAGTCACCGAAAACCACGTCAAGAGTGATCTGACCGAGTGAGTCGGCTTTCTTCCCCGGGATGACACCGTGGAACTGCATGTTGCTCTCACTCAGTTTGGCCATCGGAATGCCCATCCTGCGGAGGGTCTCCGCATATAATATATTCAAGCCACTGCCGCCATCCATTGGGACCTTGGTCAGTCGAGTGCCGTCAACAACTGGGTCGATTACCAACGCTTGTCGCCCAGGGGTAGCAATGCGCGCTGGATGGTCGGACTGGTCGAATGTAATGGGAGTCTTCGACCATTTCCAGTATGTCATCGTTGCCGGAGCAACCATGTTGACTTCCCTGTTGATAACTTTCAGTCGACTGTTTCTCTCGACGTTGGCAAAAATTATCAATGTGGAGTTGATATGGGGGTAACCTCCATCTTCTTCTTTGTCCTCGGTCTCCTCAGATTCTCTCTCCTTCTCATTGGGTTGGCCCTTTTGGAAGCTCTGAATCAGGAGTCGACACTGTCGAGTCGTATGCTTGGGGTAAATGAAATTCCCCTCTTCATCCTTCTTGGTGTGTATATGACACGACAAATCAAGCACATCATTTCCTGCTTGATGCTTCACTTTCTTGGGGATCCAGGGGCCTTTAAGTTTCCCTTTGTTCTTCCCCTTGTTCATGGCTGCAGCCTCTCCAGGAGCTGCGGGTTCTGCTTTGTGCTTAGGTTTCTGATTGGAATTTCCATCATCTTGGGCGACTGGTTTCTTGTCGCTACGGAGTCAATCCTCGTCTTCGCCGTTAGTGTACCGACCGGCTATCTCCATCATGCGAGTCAGAGACATATCTCCTGTCCGACCGAATTTCAGGTTTAACTCTCTGTACTGTATGCCCTCTTTAAAGGCGCAGACTGCTTGATGTTATGACACATTCTCCATTGTATGATGAAGAGTGGTCCACCTCTGGATGTAATCTCTCAAAGTTTCATTCAGCTTTTGGATGCAATGCTGCAATTCTGCCAGCCCGGCTGATTGTTTGCAAGTACCTTTGAAGATCGTGACAAACACTCGTCAAATTTTCCCAGCTGAATATGCTACCAGGAGCCAGCTGATTTAGCCAAGCTCTGGCCGATCCTTCCAGCAAGAGAGGGAGGTACTTCATGGCTACATCATCGTTGCCGTCACCAATCTGCACAGCCACTCGGTAATCCTCTAGCCAAGTATCTGGCTTTGACTCACCAGTGAACTTGCTCACCCCTGCTGCCACCCTGAAGTTAGGGGGATCTCAGTGGCCCTGATGGCGCTGCTGAAACACTCGGGCCCAGAAACATGTGTTCTGCTGCCACTCGGACGGTCCCTGTCCCGCCCTTCTCTGTGTGCCCGGTTCCTGTCGACCAGACCTTGCACAAGAATCGATCTCGCATCAAAGCCGGGTATCCGAGGATCTACTGGGATCCTTTGCTCGTCACCATGCGGGCGTCTGCCATCGTACCACCGGGGCGAGTACGATCCGCTACCCAGAGGTGGCGTGGGCACTCGACGGCGGTCGTTGTGACCGAGTCGACGGTCATGCTGATCATAATTCTGACCCAGATGTTGCACTTGGCGGGGCCCATGACCTTCACATCGCGGGGGCAATCTTGGGTTGTGGGTCGATCAGACTGTGTCAGCTGCCACAGACCTGCTGTGAATTCTGTTACGCGACTGGGAAACGGCTGCATTTTGATCACCTGCTGCTTGGAGCAGCGCTCGAATCTGCACCAGACCTCTTCCAGCTTCCGATTGGGATGGCTGGATCGACTCTGCAATATGGGCTGCAGCTGTGAGGTTCTGAATTGGAGTGCGATATACCTGGGGCTCGGGAGGAAACAACTGTCGCTGCCGTCGACTGTATTCGGGAATCAGTCGGCGAGCTCGAACGTTGAGTGAACGCTGAAGGTTCTCTAGTCGCCCGCGCTCGGTCACGGTGGCTATGCATGCGGCTTCTAGAGCCCGAGCCTTGGACGTCTCTCCCAAGATGGGGGTATGCAGTGCTTCTTCATTACAGCAATGCAGCTCTTCCTTTTGTTTCGCAGTGAGGGGCTGAGGCACGTACCCATCATGATCGTATGACTAACCATCATTGCCGCCGCCGCCATCACCCCGAGGGTACCCGAGCGGACTACGCCGAGATCCAACCATGAGGACCTCCGCTGCAGGGTCACTGCTCCCGCACTCGGAAAGTGTATCTACGGAGCCAGTCGACTGGCCCGTAGTGGAATTCGTCGGGCTCGATTGCCGCGACTTAGTGGATGGCGGATTGGTGAGCCGCCGCGTGCTTCACCCATCGCTGGAGCCGTGACCGCTGGGACCGCTTGCAATGGCGTGCGGCGGGGAGAGCGGTCGACGTGGGAGCCGACCGATACTTGGTCGACCGCTGCCGGAGAAGGATGCCACAAGCACTTGCGCGAAAGTGCGCCGCCCCGCGGACGGGAAGTGCCTCGAGGTCGAGGGGGGCCTCTTGAAGCCAGGCGGAGTCGTCGGCGATGAAAACGAGCGCGCCGAGTCGGATCTCGCGGCCCAGCACCAAACCACCGCCGGAAACCATGCTGATGAAGATCGGAGAAAAACTTGCAACCTCACTGGAAGTTGCTAAGACACCTGCCCCACGGTGGGCGCCAACTGTCGTGGTACTAGGCCTGACAGTGAGAGAGAGTAGGGGGTATGTAGGAGGAGGCAAGGTCCTAGCTACGGCAAGGTTGTACACATGAGTTTTACGAGTTCAGACCCCTCTCGGAGGAGGTAAAAGCCCTCCGTCTCGATGCCTGGAGGCTGTCGACTAGAATATAGGTGTGTGTATGTTACAGGGGGTGCGAACCTGATACGTCCAAAATGCATCACTATTTTGTATCATAATTCATCTTTATTCATTGATATATTTCACGTTATGATGATGTTCTTATGTTGTTTTGGTCTATTTTACACAGTTTGCAACTTTCCGGTGCCGGAACAGCAGACGCAGGATTCAGCAGGAAAAAGTGGATACTGAGTTGCTGAAGAAGAACACCTCCAAATTACCTGAAAATTGACGGGAGGTATTTTTCAGACGAATAACGAAGACACGCAAAAGGGGAGTCAGAGGGGGGCCACAGGGTGCCCAGGCGGCCTGGGGGCGCCCCCCCTGGCCGCGCCGGGGGGGGCGCCTGGAGCCCCTGGCCCACCTCTGGTCGCCCCCTTTTGCATATATGTTCTCCGTCCCCCGAAAACCCTAGGCACGGGACTTTTTACGGAGTTCCGCCGCCGCTTCGAGGCGGAAACCTGCAGAGAAGAAAAGGGCATCTCCGGTGGGCAGATTCCGCCGGGGAGATCACCTCCCGGAAGGGGAGATCGTCGCCATCGTCATCACATCGTCATGGGCATCATCGAGATCATCATCAACATCATCCCCAACACCAGCACCATCTCCATCTTCATCGAAATCTCATCTTACCATCGCAACTCGTGTTGTAACTCGTACTACCTATCCCCTTTACTCCGTTGGTGTTGATTACTACCTTGTGGTGAATGCTATTGAGTTTTGTTGGAGAAATATTATTATGTCCAGATTGTTTATCACATATTTATCCCCACTGATCATGATCTCTTTTATGTCTCGTGAGTAGTTGCCTTAGTTCTTGAGGACATGGGGAAAGTCTTGTTGTTAGTAGTCATATGTTGTTGAAGTAATATGTGTTGTTTGATACTTAAGTTGCGTTGTCATTCTACTAGTGGTGTTGTGTGAGTCGAACACCCAACACTTCGCCTTATTAAGGACCTAGGGGAATACATTGTGTATAAAGAATGCTTATGGTGGGTTGCCGGAGTGACAGAAACCTGAACCCCAATTCGCACGCTTTTGCATAAGGGATTAATGGATCCTTGATCGTATTGCTATGGTTAGGCTTTTGCCTTAAATTCTATCTTGTATTTGCGGACGCTTGCAAGGTGTTTAATCATAAGAGTGCATTCATCTTAGTCTAGAGAGTGCACTAGCATAGATCCACCCACTCAACACTTATCAACACATAACATAGTATCGATACGGAATATGGCGAAAGCACATGACTACCTCTCCCGTGTGTCCTCAAGAACGCTTTAGTCTTTATAAGTTCAGTTGCTAGGCCTCTCCTTTGCTAAGAAAGGATTGGGCCACTCGTTACTCTCAGTACCTTTTACATTACTTGCCTTTACATTCCTGTTGCTTATATCGAGAAAACCCCTAAAAGTTATCTTTCAGTGCTTGCAGTAATTTCTTGCTCAGAATCGCTTATCAATACCTTCTGCTCCTCGTTGGGTTCGACACTCTTACTTATCAAAAACGCTGCAACAGATCCCTGACGGTTGAGGGTCATCAAGTACCGTTTTCTGGCGTCGTTGCCGGGGAGCGTAGCGCTATTGGTAAAGTGAAACTGGTAAGAAAGTCTTGTTATAATTCTGTTTTTATTTTTGCTATTGCTGCTCTTTGTCCTTATGGATAACCCTATTATTGGAGCGTTGCTTGCGGGAAGACGCCCCACACCTGTGGTGGTTGATCCTCCCCCTACTGAAATTGTGCCTTATAAAATACCAGCTGGCATTATCAATTATGTTTTGGCTAATCGTTATGCAGGAGACAGACATCCCGGTGAACACTTGCTATATTTGTCACGACTATGTTCATTATTTAAGCTTGCAGGTGTATCGAGGGAGTTTGTCATGAGGAAATTGTTTGCCGTATCCCTTATAGATAAAGCTTCAGATTGGTATGGGCTTCTCGATAACCCACACTTGATGGACTGGCAGGAGCTTATGTCTCTCTTTTATACTAAATTTTATCCTCTTCATGAAATTCATCGAGACAGGAATTATATCTATAACTTTAGGTCTCGTGACGGAGAAAGCATTGCTCAAGCTTGGGGGAGATTGAAGTCCCTAATGCTCAAATGCCCTATTCATAAGCTTCCCAAGGAAATTATACTTACAAATTTTTATGCCAGGCTTTCTCGTCAGGATAAGGAGATGTTGGATGCCTCCTCTAGTGGGGTATTTCAGAAGAAGAGTGTTGAAGAAAGGTGGGATCTCCTCGAAAGAATCCAGAGGAATACTGAAGATTGGGAAATTGATAAAGGTATTGAACCCGCTATAAATTATGAACATGACTATATTGAGAGGTATGTGGAAACTGATTACTTCAATACTTTTTGCTCTAAGATTGGTCTTGATTCCCATCTAGTGATTGATTTATGTAAGAATTTTGCCTCTCATGTTGATTCTTTTAAAAAGAATAGAGACCAGCACCATGCACCTTTTAAAGAACCACCTATTGATATTTATGTTGCTGAGCCTATTTTGCCTGCAGTCATATATGAAAAGCCTCCTTTTCCCACGAGGATAAAGGAACACTCTCTTGTAACAGGCATAATAAATAAAAGTGAAAGAAGAGTTGATGAGCCTGAGGACCAGATCAGGGTCGATCCTCAAGTTGCATTGATTAAAGACCTTGTTACTGATGATGTTTTGGATTCCAATATAACTTTTTGTGCATTTTCCACTAACCTTGTCACAGCCAAGAACAAAGGCCCAATTTCAGGTACTCCGGTGGTATCTGTTAAAATAGGAGATCACAATTATTATGGGCTATGCGATTTGGGATCGAGTGCAAGTGCTATTCCTTATTCACTTTATGAAGAAATCATCGGTGAGATTTCCCCTTGTGAACTTGAAGAAGTTGATGTTACTATTCATCTTGCAAATAGATCAACTATCTCTCCTATCGGAATTGTGAGGGACGTTGAAGTCCTATGTGGAAAGGTAAAATACCCTACCGACTTTCTGGTACTTGGTTCAGCCAGGGACAATTTTTGTCCCATCATTTTTGGTAGACCTTTTCTTAGAACTTGTGGAGCTATAATAGATTGCAAGAAAGGTAAAGTTTCTGTTGAATTCGATGGTGAGCCATATGAATTAAATTTTTCTAAGTTCTCTAAGCAGCCTCGTGGTACCGATTTACCTAGTGATGATAAAATTATTGAAAGTATTGCCTCTATTGCTATTCCCCCTGTTGATCCTTTGCAGCAATACATGGAGGACCACGAGAATGATTTACATATGCAGGAAAGAAATGAACTAGATGAAATATTCTTGAGGCAGCCTGCTATCCTAAAGCACAACCTTCCGGTTGAACCTTTGGGAATTTTATCAAAACCGAAAGAAGACCCGGTATTCGATCTTAAACCTCTTCCCGATACGCTCAAGTATGCTTATTTAGATGAAAAGAAAGTATATCCTGTTATTATCAATTCTAACCTTTCAGGATATGAAGAAGAGCGATTATTGGAAGTACTTCGTAAACACCGAGGCGCAATTGGCTATACCCTTGATGACCTTAAGGGGATTAGTCCATCTATCTGTCAACACACTATCAACCTTGAGCCTGATGCTAAACCCGTTGTTGATCATCAACGACGGTTGAACCCGAAGATGATGGATGTCGTGAGAACTGAGATTCTCAAGCTTCTAGCCGCAGGTATTATCTACCCTATAGCTGACAATAAGTGGGTAAGTCCGGTACATTGTGTTCCTAAGAAAGGAGGTACAACTGTGGTTCCTAATGATAAAAATGAACTAATACCTCAGAGAATTATTATTGGATATAGAATGTGTATTGATTACAGGAAGTTGAACAAGGCAACCAGGAAGGATCACTACCCATTGCCGTTCATCGACCAAATGCTTGAAAGGTTATCCAAAAATATCCACTTTTGTTATCTCGATGGTTATTCTGGCTTCTCTCAAATTCATGTTAACACTGTCGATCAAGAGAAGACCACTTTTACTTGTCCTTTTGGTACTTATGCTTACAGACGTATGCCTTTTGGTTTATGTAATGCCCCTGCTACTTTTCAAAGGTGTATGTCTGCTATCTTTCATGGTTTCTGTGGGGATATTATGGAAGTCTTCATGGACGATTTCTCCGTCTATGGAACTTCATTTGACCATTGTCTTCACAACCTTAATAAAGTTTGCGAGAGATGCGAGGAGACAAATTTGGTACTCAACTGGGAGAAGTGCCACTTTATGGTTAATGAAGGAATTGTTCTTGGTCACAAGATTTCCGAAAGGGGAATTGAAGTGGACAAAGCCAAGATAGAAGCTATTGAGAGGATGCCTTATCCAAAGGACATTAAAGGTATTCGCAGTTTTCTCGGTCATGCAGGTTTTTATAGAAGATTTATTAAAGACTTTTCTAAAACCTCGAGACCCCTCACTAATCTTCTCCAGAAGGATGTTCCTTTTGCGTTTGATGAAAATTGTAAGGAAGCTTTTGAAGTCCTTAAGAAAGCTTTAATAACTGCTCCTATAGTACAACCACCTGACTGGAATTTACCTTTTGAAATTATGTGTGATGCAAGTGATTTTGCTGTTGGAGCTGTTTTAGGACAAAGAGTTGATAAGAAATTGAATGTTATACATTATGCTAGTAAAACCCTTGATAGTGCTCAAAGAAATTATGCTACTACTGAGAAGGAATTCTTAGCTGTAGTTTTTGCTTGTGACAAGTTTAGGCAGTACATTGTTGATTCCAAAGTTATTATTCATACTGATCATGCTGCCATTAAATATCTTATGACAAAGAAGGATGCCAAACCAAGATGGGTACTCCTTCTCCAAGAATTTGATTTGCAGATTGTTGATAGGAAAGGAGAAGACAATCCGGTAGCGGACAATCTTTCAAGAATGGAAGATATACCGCATGACCCCATCCCAGTTAACGATAGTTTTCCAGATGAGCAACTTGGCGTTGTAAAAATACAACCTCTTTCCGACCCCGCTTTGGTCCGTTACCTTCCTTTATGTGCATTAATTTTTCCTATATATTTGCCCGAATTGTTCCGGCAACGTATCTTGCGATTTCGCGTGTTTTCTCTTCGATCTATTTCTGCCAGGAAATCTTTCAGCTAAATTTAGGTGCCATGGCTTCTCCAAGTTCCCCCAAGGACACGTTCGTCGTCAACGTCATCAACCCTTACCTCGCCGAGGTGAAGAAGCACCCTCAGGTTGTTCAGATGAAGGAAGGCGTCCATCACCAAGAAGATCTGAAGGGACCTATCAAGGAGGGGAGCGTCTAGGTCAGGCTGGAAGAAGTGGAGCAGGAAGTCTTCAAGTACAAGAAGATGACCGAGCGTGGTGTCGAAGCTAACTTTGACATCACCAACGAGCTAAAGAACTACTTTCTGAAGGAGATGAAGGAGATGTGGGAAAGAATCGCCGCGTCTGAAGACAGAATCATAGAACTCCAAGGGCAAATTAATGATCTACATAACCAGATCTGTGAGTATGAACTAAGATTTATGCGCATGAGTTTGGGTGCTGAATGCAGGATTCAGGAGATGAGCCTCTCACAAGAGACTTTAGCAAGATATCCATGGAAGCGTTTCGCCAAGGACTACGTGGTTAACGCCAACAAGCATGGGTGAAATCTCCGTGGGTAATGGCATTCCCTTGGCTTGTTCCAAGCTTGGGGGAGTGCCCGGTATCTTTATCTTTTACCTTTTGTCTTTTAGAAGTCAAGTAGAGTCGTATCATGTCTAGGGAGGTTATTATATGAGATAGGTGTGTGCATTGAGGTCTATCGCCCCCTTGGTGAAGAATTGTATCCGTGTGTGTGGAGTCGTCTATGATGGAATATTAATGAGAAGTTTATCGGTTCCTTTTTGCTGCACTCGGTATTCTCTTCACGCAATCGACCTTATACGATGATTCTTATGGGGAGTATTGACCTTATGTCAGGTATGGCTATGAAACTTTATTTAATCTTGGCAAATATAGCTTTGATCATAACAACAAGCATGATTTTCTTAAAGTATCAACATAGCCAAAACCTTTATGTCATTATGCTTGAAGTGTTATGTTGACAAGGAAGACAACTTGATGTGCTATGCTTATTTCAATGTTCATGCTTTATATTACTTTGCATCTTAGTCATCATCAATTGTCTGCTCTTTCAAAACCTTTGCTAGCCTAACTCTGTACTAAGCGGAATTCTGCTTGTGCGTCCATACCCTTAAGCCAATACCTTCCATATGAGTCCACCATACCGACCTACTCGTGGTACTCCACTACCACCTCCTAAAGTATATAATTTATGTGTTATCCTTAAATGTTCAAAATCTTTTATTTTGTGCCTCTGCTTTAGCTCATGAGGAAGTAGTAGCTAATTCATGACCTTTTTGAGTTGGACAAGCTTCACCCCGGGATTGCATGTATAATGTGCAAACCCATAATACGAAAAGGAACTGGCATTGAGTGCGCCCGGCTTAAAAATAATATAACAAGCAAACCCTCCTTCACGCTTTGTTCATGAGCAATCAGAAAACTTTGGCAGTGATAGACAAAGGAGAATAAGAGGATGTTATCGTCCTCAAACGGGAGCCGTTCCTCGAAACTTGTCCAGTTCAAGAAGTAATTGAGTTATCTATTAGCATTCGTTGACGAATCATGCACCTCTCAAAAACTTGTTTTCATTCTGTTTGATTTGAGGATAGCACATGAGTTTTCCCTACTACCCTAGAGCAGGGCCTATCTTTTAATTTTAAGTTGAGTCAGTTATTCCTACTTCCTTCTATTTCTCAAAGAGAGCAGACGTTTGATGTTGATAAGGATTCATGCATATAAAGCTGCATTAAGATTTGTCACATCATATCCTTGTTGACATTATCATTTGATAAGTAAGTTGTTTGTCATGCCCAGCTAAGGCAAATATCTTCCTTTGTGTTAACACTTTCACTTCTTGCTTATTAACATGTTATTTCAAAGAGCTTCAATTAATCCCATCAAAATATAAGAGCAAAAGTTAAAATTATTTGTTGTTCTTTGACCAAAGGACATGTTTGCCATGATATAATGAGTTTCCATTGGTCCTACTTTCGAATATAAGTGTTAACACTCTTTCATAAGAGCCTTATGAGTTGAAGATTGCTGCTGAGGATATTTGAGTTGGTGAAGAGACTATGATGCTTCTTGTCCGTATTCTATTTATCGACACTTCACTCTCTAAACTTGTGGACAGGTTTACCGAGTTCATATTCGCTTGGGGACAAGCGAGGTCTAAGCTTGGGGGTGTTGATACGTCCAAAATGTATCACTATTTTGTATCATAATTCATCTTTATTCATTGATATATTTCACGTTATGATGATGTTCTTATGTTGTTTTGGTCTATTTTACACAGTTTGCAACTTTCCGATGCCGGAACAGCAGACGCAGGATTCAGCAGGAAAAAGTGGATACTGAGTTGCTGAATAAGAACACCTCCAAATTACCTGAAAATTGACGGGAGGTATTTTTCAGACGAATAATGAAGACACGCAAAAGGGGAGTCAGAGGGGGGCCACAGGGTGCCCAGGCGGCCTGGGCCCCCCCTGGCCGCGCCGGGGGGGGCGCCTGGAGCCCCTGGCCCACCTCTGGTCGCCCCCTTTTGCATATATGTTCTCCGTCCCCCAAAAACCCTAGGCACGGGACTTTTTACGGAGTTCCGCCGCCGCTTCGAGGCGGAAACCTGCAGAGAACAAAAGGGCATCTCCGGTGGGCAGATTCTGCCGGGGAGATCACCTCCCGGAAGGGGAGATCATCGCCATCGTCATCACATCGTCACGGGCATCATCGATATCATCATCAACATCATCCCCAACACCAGCACCATCTCCATCTTCATCCAAATCTCATCTTACCATCGCAACTCGTGTTGTAACTCGTACTACCTATCCCCTTTACTCCTTGGTGTTGATTACTACCTTGTGGTGAATGCTATTGAGTTTTGTTGGAGAAATATTATTATGTCTAGATTGTTTATCACATATTTATCCCCACTGATCATGATCTCTTTTATGTCTCGTGAGTAGTTACCTTAGTTCTTGAGGACATGTGGAAAGTCTTGTTGTTAGTAGTCATATGCTGTTGAAGTAATATGTGTTGTTTGATACTTAAGTTGCGTTGTCATTCTACTAGTGGTGTTGTGTGAGTCGAACACCCAACACTTCGCCTTATTAAGGACCTAGGGGAATACATTGTGTATAAAGAATGCTTATGGTGGGTTGCCGGAGTGACAGAAACCTGAACCCCAGTTCGCACGCTTTTGCATAAGGGAATAATGGATCCTCGATCGTATTGCTATGGTTAGGCTTTTGCCTTAAATTCTATCTTGTATTTGCGGACGCTTGCAAGGTGTTTAATCATAAGAGTGCATTCATCTTAGTCTAGAGAGTGCACTAGCATAGATCCACCCACTCAACACTTATCAACACATAACATAGTACCGAAACGGAATATGGCGAAAGCACATGACTACCTCTCCCGTGTGTCCTCAAGAACGCTTTAGTCTTTATAAGTTCAGTTGCTAGGCCTCTCCTTTGCTAAGAAAGGATTGGGCCACTCGTTACTCTCAGTACCTTTTACATTACTTGCCTTTACATTCATGTTGCTTATATCGAGAAAACCCCTAAAAGTTATCTTTCAGTGCTTGCAGTAATTTCTTGCTCAGAATCACTTATCAATACCTTCTGCTCCTTGTTGGGTTCGACACTCTTACTTATCGAAAACGCTGCAACAGATCCCTTACGGTTGAGGGTCATCAGAACCCTTGTACCGGAGGAGGGGGTGGCTTATATAGCTGCGCCAGGACCCCAACCGTCCCATGTGACAGAGGGTTCAATGTACATAAAGACAGGGCGTTACTGATAACGCCTGTATTAAAGAGCTTTAATGGCCTTTAAGCCTGCGGAGTGCATGCCCGACCGTTGCTAGTCTTGCGTGACCTTAGACCTTCTACGCTCCGAGTGGTTTCTTGTACGGCCGAGTGGCTTCATTCTGGTCGAATGAAATTGGGGTATCCGAGTGAGTCATATGGTCGAGTGGATTGCACTCTTTGGTAACTTCAGTCGGTACTTTTGGTCATCCTTGGAACGTCTTTGATCCTAGGGTAGTGATCTTGGGTAGGGCGTCTAGGACAGGCCTATGACCCTACCATAGGTCTATGGTATCGTCACCGTCCCGCCGGCCACGACCGTCCCAGCCCCGCCACACCTCGCGCCGCGTCACCCACCGCCGCCTGGGTCCGCCCCGACGGGCAGCACCCGCGCCCGTGCCCGCTGGCCCGCGTGCTGGCTGGCTTAGCCACGCGTCCTCGCACATCCGAGCCTTGCCGGAGGTCTCGTCTAGCCGCCGGCGCCCCGCCCCCTCGTCTACCGGTTGCCTCGCCCCCGCGCCCGGGCGTAGCGTCAAATGGGCGCACCCGCGCGTTAACCCGCACCCGCCTCGCTGGCCCTGGGCCATTGCCAGGTGGGGCCCAGTCCCTGAAAAAGAAAAGGAAATAAAAAAGAGATAAAAGACATATAATATATAATTATTAATTAATTAATTAATTAATTAAGTTGTTTTAGTTAAACTAATTAATTAGTTAACCTAACTAATTTGTAATTAGTTAAAATGTGTCTATGACACGGGGCCCCACACCGTGTTGACCAGTCAAACATTGACTAGTCAACTGGGACCCCCTGGCCCACCTGTCAATCACTGTGTACATTTTGTGTAAGCTATGTTGGGTGCATCTAGCGTTTTAATATTTAATTTTGAATTAATAATAATTTCGGAATATTAATAAAACTTTGAAAAATCATATAAAATAATCCGTAATTCGGATGAAAAAGTTTTATACATGAAAGTTGCTCAGAATTTCAAGACTAATCCAAATACACCATCTGTTCATCTGTCGCATGCCCCTGCTACTTCTCGAGCTTGCGTTGTATTCCCTCAAAGAGGAAAGAGTGATGCAGCATAGTAGCGTAAGTATTTTTCCCAATTTTTGAGAACCAAGGTATCAATCCAGTAGGAGACCACGCGCGAGTCCCTTGCACCTGCACAAACAATAAGAACTTTGCAACCCACGTGATAAGGGGTTGTCAATCCCTTTACGGTCACTTACGAAAGTGAGATCTGATAGAGATGATAGTTTGATATTTTTGGTATTTTTTATTATAAGAACAGAAAGTAAAAGTGGAAAAATAAAGTAGATTGTAAATTGATATGCTAAGAATAGACCCGGGGGCCATAGTGTTCTCTAGTGGCTTCTCTCATGATAGCGATATTCTATGGTGGGTAAATAAATTACTGTCAAGCAATTGATAGAAAAGCGAATAATTATGAGACTATCTAGGCATGATCATTACATATATGCATCACGTCCGAGACAAGTAGACCGAAACGATTTTGCATCTAATACTATTACTCCACACATCGACCGCTATCCAGCATGCATCTAGTGTATTAAGCTCATATGAGCGGAGTAACGCCTTAAGCAAGATGACATGATGTAGAGGGATAAAATCAAACATAATGATATAAACCCCATCTTTTTCTCCTCGATGGCAACAATACAATATGTGCCTTGCTGCCCCTACTGTCATTGGGAAAGGAGACCACAAGATTGAACCCAAAGCCAAGCACTTCTCCCATTGCAAGAACTATAGATCTAGTAGGCCAAACCAAACCAATAATTCGAAGAGACTTGCAAGGATATTATAATCATACATAAAGAGTTCAGAGAAGAACCAAATATTTCTCAAAGATAATCTTGATCATAAACCCACAATTAATCGGATCAAGACAAACACACCGCAAAAAGTGATTACGTCGAATAGATCTCCTCGAAGACCGAGGAGAACTTGGTATTGAGATCCAAAGAGAGAGAAGAAGCCATCTAGATACTAGCTATGGACCCGAAGGTCTATGGTAAACTACTCACAACTCATGGTGAGGCGATGATGATGATGTAGAAGCACTCCGTGGTAGATCCCCCCTCCAGTGGAGCTCCGGAACAGGTCCCAAGATGGGATCTCACGGGAACAGAAGGTTACTGTGGTGGAACTAGGGTTTTCTCTGTTGTTCTGATAGTTTCGGGGTACGTAGGTATATATAGGAAGAAGGAGGGCATCGGGGGCCAGACGTGGGGCCCACGAGGCAGGGGCGCGCCCCCACTCTCATGGCTGCCACGTTTGCCCTATTCCGTGGTACTCAAGTCTCCCGTGCGTAATTTTCTCCAAAAATATCTCTCCTGAAGGTTTCATTCCGTTTGGACTCCGTTTGATATTCCTTTTCTGTAAAACCCTGAAATAGGCAAAAAGACAGCAATCTGGACTGGGCTTTTGGGTTAGTAGGTTAGTCCCAAAAATAATATAAAAGTGTATAACAAAGCCCATTAAACATCCAAAACATCATAAATAATAGCATGGAACAATCAAAAATTATAAATACGTTGGAGACGTATCAATCCCCAAGATTAATTCCTGCTCATCCTCGAGTAGGTAAATGATAAAAACAGAATTTTTGATGTGGAATGCTAACCAACATAGTTTTTCAATGTAATTATCTTAATTGTGGCATGAATGTTCAGATCTGAAAGATTCAAGATAAAAGTCTATATTGACATAAGAAATAATAATACTTCAAGCATACTAACAAAGCATGGTGGCTTTGCCACAAATACGATGTCAACTACATGATCATGCATCGCAATATGACAATATGAAGCGTGACATATGAACGGAACGGTGGAAAGTTGCATGGCAATATATCTAGGAATGGCTATGGAAATGCCATGATAGGTAGGTATGGTGGATGTTTTGAGGAATATATATGGTGGCTGTTTTGAGGAAGGATATATAGTGGGTGTATGGTACCGGCGAAAGTTGCGCGGTACAAGAGAGGCTAGCAATGGTGGAAGGGTGAGAGTACGTATAATCCATGGACTCAACATTAGTCATAAGAACTCATATACTTATTGCAAAAATCTACGGGTCATAAAAAAAAGCAATCAACGCATGCTCCTAGGGGGAGGTTGGTAGGAGTTAACCATCACGCGCTCCCGACCTTCACACAAAGGTTGGCACTTTACAAATACCTCATGCTCTAACTTCATCACATAGCGGCTCACCATACGTGCATGCTACGGGAATCACTAACCTTAACACAAGCATTTCTCAATTTCATAATAACTCCACTAGAATGACCCTAATATCACTATCCTCATATCTCAAAACAATTACCAAGCATCCAACTTCTCATCATATTCAATGCACATAGTGTGAAAGTTTTTACTACATTGATATTGGATGTCTATCATGTGAAGACTAGTTTTATAGCCTAAGCACATTACCATACTGTTTTAATAGACTCTCAAAAGGATATAAGTGAAGCATGAGAGATCAACAATTTCTTCAAAATATAATCACCGCCGTGCTCCAAAAGTTATAAGTGAAGCACTAGAGCAAAAAATGTTCAACTCAAAAGATATAAGTGAAGCACATAGAGTGTTCTAACAATTTCTAGGCCATATTTAACTCTCTCAAATAGGTGTGTCCAGCAAGGATGGTTGTGGCAAACTAACAAGCAAAGACTCAAATTATACAAGACGCTCCAAGCAAAACACATATCATGTTGCGAATAAAAATATAGCTCCGAGTATAGTTACCGATGGATGAAGACGAAAGAGGGGATGCCTTCCCGGGGCATCCCCAAGCTTAGGCTTTTGGTTGTCCTTGAATTTTACCTTGGGGTGCCTTGGGCATCCCCAAGCTTAGGCCCTTGTCACTCTTTGTTCCATAGTCCATCAAAGCAATACTCAAAACTTAAAAACTTCACAACACAAAACTAAGACAAAAATCTCGTGAGCTCCGTTAGTATAAGAAAGCAAACCACTACTCAAAGGTACTGCAATGAATTCATTCTTTGTTTATATTGGTGTTAAACTTACTGTATTCAAACTTCCCTATGATTCATACTTCCCAATATTACTCATAGATGCATTGAAATAAGCAAACAACACACGAAAAACAGAATCTGTCAAAACAGAACATTATGTAGTAATCTGCAGGTTTCACATACTTATGTAACTCCAAAAAAATCAAACTAAATTGGTAAACGTGAGGAATTTGTCTATTAATCATCTGCAAAACGAATCAACTAAATAGCACACTCCAGTAAAATCTGGTGACCATTCTAGCGAGCGCTAACGATTCTGTTTTTCACAACAAGATCATATAAACTTCACACAAGTCTTCCCAAAGGTTCTACTTGGAACAAACACTAATTAAAACACAAAATCACATCTAAACAGAAAATAGATGCAATATTTATTCCTAAACAGAAGCAAAAACAAAAAATATAAAATTGGGTTGCCTCCCAACAAGCGCTATCGTTTTACGCCCCTAGCTAGGCACGATACATGGATAGATCTAGGTATTGCCATAATGATACGATATATCGCGAAAACTCATCTCATATTCCCTATGTTCAGCAGAAAGTTTCCTTTGTGGCAAGCAAAAGTAATCAAAGGGGCTAAATTTAATGGGACAAAAGTCCCCCATATCAAGCTCAGGAGGAATAGGTTCCTCTTTTGGCCCTTTATAGTGTACAACCAGTTCATCGTTATAGGCATTCTTTTGGCAGAAGGTCATGAGCCTTTGCTCAAGGGAGAAGCCCAACCCATTGTTTTGAATAGCAAAATCATCATTCAACTCAGAAATTCTATCAACCAAGACATCGGTAGGAACCTTTTTTCTAAGGTTTTCATTAAAAGCAACATGATCAGGAGATCGCAACCGCATTATGTCTTCTTGATTAAATAAGATAGCCTCTATGGGAGGTCGGCCAGCATCTACCCCATAATGAGCAAAGATTTCTTTGGCCTCTTTCATGATAAATCTAAATTCATGAGCCAATAAGATAGTAGCTGCACGCTTAACAGAAGAATGCTCAATATTGGAAAATTCCAGAAAGATTCTCTGAATACAAGGTTGCATATGGATAAATTGTCTTTCAATTTCAACTACAAGCATAGATATAGCATCTGCAAGGCTACTAGTTCTGTGAAGAATAGAGCCACCCATAGTGGGCAAAGCACCAGCACAAGTAAAGAAGTCTTGAAGAACTCCTTTTCCAATGATGTTACCACTACCAACCCAGAATTTCTTAATATGTAAAGTGGTAGTTTCATCCGGGGGGGTCAACATAGACGTTGCCCTCAACGTTACTACCCTTCTCGATAAAATCTTCCCCCATCTCAGACATGAGGGCAAGCGAACGATAAACACACGGCAGAAGAAGGGCAAATAAAACGGCAAGGGTGAAGTGGGGGAGAGGAAAACGAGAGGCAAATAATGTAATGCGAAGGATAAGGTTTGTGATAGGTACTTGGTATATGACTTTTGCGTATGCCTCCCCGGCAACAGTACCATAAATTCTTCTTGCTACTTCTCGAGCTTGCGTTGTATTCCCTCGAAGAGGAAAGGGTGATGCAGCACAGTAGCGTAAGTATTTCCCTCAGTTTTTGAGAACCAAGGTATCAATCCAATAGGAGACCACGCGCGAGTCCCTCGCACCTGCACAAACAATAAGAACTTCGCAGCCAACGCGATAAGGGGTTGTCAATCCCTTTACGGTCATTCACGAAAGTGAGATCTGATAGAGATGATAGTTTGATATTTTTGGTGTTTTTGATTATAAGAACAGAAAGTAAAAGCGAAAAAATAAAGTAGATTGTAAATTGATATGTTGAGAATAGACCCGGGGGCCATAGTGTTCTCTAGTGGCTTTTCTCATGATAGCGATATTCTACGGCGGGTAAACAAATTAGTGTCAAGCAATTGATAGAAAAGTGAATAATTATGAGACTATCTAGGCATGATCATTATATATAGGAATCACGTCCGAGACAAGTAGACCGAAACGATTCTTCATCTACTACTATTACTCCACACATCGACGGCTATCCAACATGCATCTAGTGTATTAAGCTCATAAGAACGGAGTAACGCCTTAAGCAAGATGACATGATGTAGAGGGGTAAACTCAAACATAGTGATATAAAACCCATCTTTTTATCCTCGATGGCAACAATACAATACGTGCCTTGCTGCCCCTACTGTCACTGGGAAAGGACACCGCAAGATTGAACCCAAAGCCAAGCACTTCTCCCATTGCAAGAACTATAGATCTAGTAGGCCAAACCAAACCAATAATTCAAAGAGACTTGCAAGGATATTATAATCATACATAAAGAGTTCCGAGAAGAACCAAATATTTCTCAAAGATAATCTTGATCATAAACCCACAATTCATCGGATCTCGACAAACACACCGCAAAAAGAGATTACATCGAATAGATCTCCTCGAAGACCAAGGAGAACATGGTATTGAGATCCAAAGAGAGAGAAGAATCCATCTATATACTAGCTATGGACCCGAAGGTCTGTGGTAAACTACTCACAACTCATGGTGAGGCGATGATGATGATGTAGAAGCACTCTGTGGTAGATCCCCCCCTCCGGCGGAGCTCCGGAACAGGCCCCAAGATGGGATCTCCCGGGAACAGAAGGATACGGTGGTGGAACTAGGGTTTTCTCTGTTGTTCTGATAGTTTTGGGGTACGTAGGTATATATAGGAAGGAGGGCACCGGGGGCCAGACGTGGGGCCCACGAGGCAGGGGGCGCGCCCCCCACCCTCGTGGCTGCCACGTTTGCCCTATTCCGTGGTTCTGATGTCTACCGTGCATGATTTTCTCCAAAAATATCTTTCCCGAAGGTTTCATTCCGTTTGGACTCCGTTTGATATTCCTTTTCTGTAAAACCCTGAAATAGGCAAAAAAATAGCAATCTGGACTGGGCCTTTGGGTTAGTAGGTTAGTCCCAAAAATAATATATAAGTGTATAACAAAGCCCATTAAACATCCAAAACATCATAAATAATAGCATGGAACAATAAAAAATTATAGATACATTGGAGACGTATCAGCCCCTAGCTTACCGAACATGAAACAACCCCCCTCCGTTTCGTCTGCCCGAAAACGCCTAATACCGTGAATGCTTTCCCGGTTGTTTTCCCCCTTCACCGGTGTCATGTAGCACTGCGTTAGAGCACCCCTATCACCACTTATTGTCATGTCGTGCATCTTTATTGCATATGTGTGCTTTGTATTTACTGTCCCCCCCCCTCTTTTCGGTAGACCCCGAGACTCCTGTTGATGCCACTGTGATCGACTACGTCACCGACGACCGTTCCTTTGTAGCAGAGCTTCCAGGCAAGCAAACCCCCCTTGAGAAATCCAGTATCGCCCATTCCCTTCTCTGTTATGCTTGCATAAGAACTGCTAGTGTTTTTGTATGATCCTATTCTGATGCATAGCATGTTGTTGTTCCCCGCTTTCATACCTTACATGTTTATCCTAAACTGCTTAGTATAGGTTGGTTGTTGACCCACCAGTGACCCCCACCTTGTCCCTGTTGCCCCCGCTGGATTATAAAAAGACCCAATCAGCGGGATCGAAGACCAAGCCCCGGCACTACACAACACTTTCCCCTTAGTTGCTCGACACTACTGGGTTACTATCGAGTGCCGAGGGTGATACCTCATCAGCACTTCTGATGTTAACCTTGTAGGTTAGTTCATTGGTTATGGTCATCGAGGGTGATTCCTCCTTCTCCACTCCCAATAACGACATTGTCGTGCAACTCCTCAAGAGTGGACCTCAAGTGTGATGCCTCCTTCGTACACCTTGATGATAACATCAGGTGGAATTCCATTGAGGGTGATTCCTCAGGGTTCCCCCTTGGTGTTAGACACACGGTTACTATGGTTACTATGACTTTTCACTGAACCATGTTACTAAAGACCGGTCGGCCCTGAGGGGTACCCGCGCGAGTTTAATTGTGAGTGATGTGTAGTCGTGTTGACCTGGAAGGTGCCCGCGAGTTAATTACGTGGCACGACCGAGCATTCCTGGCCCTTGTCGTAAGTCCACGAGATGGGGCGACGGGGTCACATGATCGTGAGTCTCTGTTTGTTACCGCCCGCTCCCAAGACACTAAACAATTTGGATATTTGATTTGAGGGACCTCTGGCCTAATAGCACTAACCATCACGTGGGCATAGTATGGGCGTTCTGCGTCGTATGCATCAGACGAAGCTTAATAGACGTCTGTGACTGAGTGGCGCGCGTCAGGTTGGACTACGTATGCACCTGCCTTTTTAAGGAGGTAGCTAGGTATACTCACAGGCCGCCCACGCAACGTGCAGGAGTTCCTGGGGCGATGGCCCAAGATCCCTGGGGGCATAGGTTTAGTTCGGCGTGCTGGCCTCTCTATTAAGCCTAGGTCGGATTGCGGCGTATCATTTTGGCCGAGGCCGGGCATGACCCAGTAAAGTGTGTCCGGCCGGATGATACGTCCATTTTGCATTTTGCTTATATGTTGATATTTATTGCATTATGGGCTGTTATTACTTGTTTTATCACAATACTTATGCCTTTTCTCTCTTATTTTACAAGGTTTACATGAAGAGGGAGAATGCCGGCAGCTGGAATTCTGGGCTAGAAAAGGAGCAAACTCTACAAACCTATTATGCACAACTCCAAAAGCCCTGAAACTCCACAGAACTCTGTTTCAGAAAATATAAAAAATAACTGGCAAAAGAAGTTCACGAGGGGGGCCACCGGCTGTCCACGAGGGTGGGGGGCGCGCCCCCCTCTTTGGGCGCGCCCCCTGCCTCATGGGCCCATCGAAGGTCCCCCGATGTCCATCTTCTCCTATATGAGGTGTTTTGACCTGGAAAAAAATCATAAGGGGGCTTTCGGGACCAGGCGCCGCCGTCTCGAGGCGGAACCGAGGCGAAAACCAATCTAGGGCTCCGACAGAGCTGTTCTGCCGGGGATACTTCCCTCCGGGAGGGGGAAATCGTCACCGCCATCATCACCAACAACTCTCCCATCTTTGGGAGAGCTATCTTCATCAACATCTTCACCAGCACCATCTCCTCTCTTGCATCCAATTTGGTCTTGCTATTAGTAGTCATGTCAATTTGGTCTTCGTTCGATATTTTGATGAGATGTATGTTGTCTCTCCTCTAGTGGTGTCGTGTGAACGTCGACTACATGACACTTCACCATTATTTGGGCCTAGAGGAAGGCATTGGGAAGTAATAAGTGTTGGAAATATGCCCTAGAGGCAATAATGAAAGTATTATTATTATATTTCCTTGTTCATGATAATTGTTTGTTATTCATGCTTGAATTGTATTGTACGGAAACAGCGATACATGTGTGAATATATAGACCACAATGAGTCCCTGGTAGGCCTCTAGTTACCAGCTCGTTGATCAACAGATGGTCACGGTTTCCTGACCATGGACATAGGATGTCAGTGATAATGGGATCACATCATTAGGAGAATGATGTGATGGACAAGACCCAATCCTAAGCATAGCACGAGATCGTATAGTTCGTAATGCATAAGCTTTTCGGTGTCAAGTATTTATTCCTTAGACCATGAGGTTATACAACTCCCGGATACCGTAGGAATGCTTTGGGTGTGCCAAACGTCACAACGTAACTGGGTGGCTATAAAGGTACGCATCAGGTATCACCGAAAGTGTCTGTTGAGTTGGTACGAAACAAGACTGGGATGTTGTCACTCTGTATGACGGAGAGGTACCTCTGGGCCCACTCGGTAAGACATCATCATAATGAGCTCAAGGTGACTAAGGAGTTAGTCATGGGATGATGGATTACGGAACGAGTAAAGAGACTTGCCATGACGAGATTGAACAAGGTATCGGGAATACTGACGATCAAATCTCGGGCAAGTACCGTACCGATGGACAAAGGGAATAACATACGGGATTGAGTGAATCCTTGACACGATGGTTCATCCGATGAAGATCATCGAGGAACGCGTGGGAACCAACATGGGTATCCAGATCCCGCTGTTGGTTATTGACCGGAGAGTGGTCTCGGTCATGTCTACATGTCTCCCGAACCCGTAGGGTCTACACACTTAAGGTTCAGTAACGCTAGGGTCGTAGAGATACATGCACGTGGAAACCTGAAAGTTGTTCAGAGTCCCGGACATCACGAGGAGTTCTGGAATGGTCCGGAGGTAAAGAATGATATATAGGAAGTCCAGTTTCGGCCATCGGGTGATCTCCGGGGGTCACCGGGAGTGTCCCGGGACCACCGGAGCGGTCCCGGGGGTCCACCGGGTGGGGCCACCCATCCCGGTGGGGCCCCTAGACCGCAAAGGGGAAGTGGCCAGCCCTGGTGGGCTGGCGCACCACATGGGCCCTCCTCCCCATGCGCCTAGGGTTGAAACCCTAGGGGGGAGGGGGCGCCACCTTGCCTTGGGGGGCAAGAATCCCCCCTTGGCCGCCGCCCCACCCTGCAAATGGCATCTGCAGGGCCGGTGCACCCCCTGGCCCCCTATATATATGTGGAGGGGGAGAGGGCAGCCGCACCCTTGCCCCTGGCGCCTCTCCCCCTCCCGTCACACCTCATACTCCCTCCGGAGGGCACCGGCGAAGCCCTGCAGGATTCTCCACTGCATCCACCACCACGCCGTCGTGCTGCTGGATCTCCGACGACCTCTCCTCCCCCCTTGCTGGATCAAGAAGGAGGTGACGTTGCTGTACCGGACGTGTGTTGAACGCGGAGGTGCCGTCCGTTCAGCGCTAGATCATCGGTGACGAAGAACGAGAAGAGTACGACTACTTCATCCACGCTTCCTCGAAAGCTTCCGCTCGCGATCTACATAACGGTATGTAGATGCACTCTTATTTGCTTGTTGCTAGATGTCTCCTTAGTTGGATCTTGGTGAAAGCGTAGAAATTTTTTGAATTCTGCTACGTTCCCCAACAGTGGCATCTGAGCTAGGTCTTATGCGTAGCATCTTGCACGAGTAGAACACAAAGCAGTTGTGGGCGTTTGAGTTTGTTCAATCTTCTTGCCGTTACTAGTCTAATCTTGATTCGTTGGTATTGTGGGATGAAGCGGCCCGGACCGACTTTACACTTACTCTTACGTGAGACTGGTTCCACCGACAGACATGCACTAGATGCACAAGGTGGCTGGCGGGTGTCTGTCTCTCCTACTTTAGTCGGATTGGATACGATGAATAGGGTCCTTATGAAGGGTAAATAGAAATTGACAAATCACGTTGTGGTTTTGGCGTAGGTAAGAAACGTTCTTGCTAGAAAACCTATAGAGGCCACGTAAAACATGCAACAACAATTAGAGGACGTCTAACTTGTTTTTGCAGCATGTGCTATGTGACGTGGTATGGCCAAAGAAGATGTGATGAATGATATATGTGATGTATGAGATTGATCATGTTCTTGTAATAGGGAATCACGACTTGCATGTCGATGAACTTGACAACCGGCAGGAGCCATAGGAGTTGTCTTAATTATTGTATGACCTGCGAGTCACTGAATAAACGCTATGTAATTACTTTACTTTATTGCTAAACGTTAGCCATAGTAGTAGAAGTAACAGTTGGCGTGACGACTTCTTCAAGACACGATGATGGAGATCATGATGATGAAGATCATGGTGTCGAGCCGGTGACAAGATGATCATGGTGCCCCGAAGATGGAGATCCAAGGAGCAAGATGATATTGGCCATATCATGTCACTTTAATTGATTGCATGTGATGTTTATCATGTTTATGCATCTTGTTTACTTAGAACGACGGTAGTAAATAAGATGATCTCTCACTAAAATTTCAAGAATTGTGTTCCCCCTAACTGTGCACCGTTGCTAAAGTTCATTGTTCCGAAGCACCACGTGATGATCGGGTGTGATAGGTTCTAACGTTCGCATACAATGGGTGTCAGCTAGATTTACACACGCGATACACTTAGGGCTCACTTGACGAGCCTAGCATGTACAGACATGGCCTCGGAACACGGAAGACCGAAAGGTCGAACACGAGTCGTATAGAAGATACGATCAACATGAAGACGTTCACCGTTGATTACTAGTCCGTCTCACGTGATGATCGGACACGGGCTAGTCGATTCGGATCGTGTATCACTTAGATAACTAGAGAGATGTCATTCTGAGTGGGAGTTCATTAAAATTTGATTAAGATGAACTTAATTATCATGAACTTAGTCTAAATTCTTTACAATATCTCTTGTAGATCAAATGGCCCACGCTCAAGTTTCCCTCAACTTCAACGCGTTCCTAGAGAAAACCAAGCTGAAAGACGATGGTAGCAACTATACGAATTGGGTCCGTAACCTGAGGATTATCCTCATAGCTGCCAAGAGATCATATGTCCTTGAAGCACCGCTGGGTGATGCACCCGCTCCCGATGCGAACTAAGACGTTTTGAACGCTTGGCAGTCGCGTAGTGATGATTACTCCCTGGTTCAGTGCGGCATGCTTTACAGCTTAGAGTCGGGGCTCCAAAAACGTTTTGAGCACCACGGAGCATATGAGATGTTCGAAGAGCTGAAAATGGTTTTCCAAGCTCATGCCCGAGTCGAGAGATATGATGTCTCCGACGCATTCTACAGTTGTAAGATGGAGGAAAACAGTTCTGTCAGTGAGCACATCCTCAAGATTTCTGGATTGCACAACCGCTTGTCTCAGCTGGGAATGAATCTCCCAGATGAAGCGGTCGTTGACAGAATCCTCCAGTCGCTCCCACCAAGCTTCAAGAGCTTCGTGTTAAACTTCAATATGCAGGGGATGGAGAAGTCCATTCCCGAGGTGTATTCGATGTTGAAATCACCGGAGGTGGACATCAAGAAAGAACATCAAGTGTTGATGGTCAATAAAACCACTAAGTTCAAGAAAGGCAAGGGTAAGAAGAACTTCAAGAAGGACGACAAGGGAGTTGCCACGCCCGGTAAGCCTGTTACCGGGAAGAAGCCAAAGTATGGACCCAAGCCTGAGACAGAGTGCTTTTATTGCAAGGGAACGGGTCACTGGAAGCGGAACTGCCCCAAATACTTAGCAGACAAGAAGGTCGGCAACGTCAAAGGTATATATGATATACATGTTATTGATGTGTACCTTACCAGCACTCGTAGTAGCTCCTGGGTATTTGATACCGGTGCAGTAGCTCACATTTGTAACTCAAAACAGGAGCTGCGGAATAAGCGGAGACTGGCGAAGGATGAGGTGACGATGCGCGTCGGGAATGGTTCCAAGGTCGATGTGATCGCCGTCGGCACGCTGCATCTATGTACCCTCGGGATTAGTTTTAAACCTTAATAATTGTTATTTAGTACCAGCTTTGAGCATGAACATTGTATCTGCATCTCGTCTTATGCGAGATGGCTACTCTTTCAAATCGGAGAATAATGGTTGTTCTATTTATTTGAGAGATATGTTTTATGGTCATGCCCCGCTGGTCAATGGTTTATTTTTGATGAATCTCGAACGTGATGATACACATATTCATAGTGTAGATGCCAAAAGATGTAAAGTTGATAATTATAGTCCCACATACTTGTGGCATTGCCGCCTTGGTCATATTGGTGTCAAACGTATGAAGAAGCTCCATTCAGATGGACTTCTAGAGTCTCTTGATTATGGATCATTTGACACGTGCGAACCATGCCTCTTGGGGAAGATGACCAAGACTCCGTTCTCCGGAACAATGGAGCGAGCAACCAACTTGTTGGAAATCATACATACCGATGTGTGCGGTCCAATGAGTGTTGAGGCTCGCGGAGGCTATCGTTATGTTCTCACCCTCACAGATGACTTGAGTAGATATGGGTATATCTATTTGATGAAACACAAGTCTGAGACCTTTGAAAATTTCAAGGAATTTCAGAATGAGGTTGAGAATCAACGTGACAGAAAAATAAAGTTCTTACGATCAGATCGTGGGGGTGAATATTTAAGTCATGAATTTGGCACACACCTTAGGAACTGTGGAATTGTTTCACAATTGACACCGCCCGGAACACCTCAACGTAATGGTGTGTCCGAACGTCGAAATCGTACTCTGTTGGACATGGTGCGATCTATGATGTCCCTCACCGATTTACCGCTATCTTTTTGGGGTTATGCTTTAGAGACTGCCGCATTCACTTTAAATAGGGCTCCGTCGAAATCCGTTGAGACGACTCCGTATGAACTTTGGTTTGGCAAGAAACCGAAGCTGTCGTTTCTGAAAGTTTGGGGTTGCGATGCTTATGTCAAGAAACTTCAACCTGAAAAGCTCGAACCCAAATCGGAAAAATGCGTCTTCATAGGATACCCAAAGGAAACAATTGGGTACACCTTCTACCACAGATCCGAAGGCAAAGTCTTTGTTGCCAAGAATGGATGCTTTCTGGAGAAAGAGTTTCTCTCGAAAGAAGTGAGTGGGAGGAAAGTAGAACTTGATGAGGTGACAGTCACCCCTCCTGATAGTAGCGCAGCGCAGAAAATTGTTCCTGAGGTGCCTGCACCGACAAGGGAGGAAGTTGATGATAATGATCATGAAGAAACAGATCAAGTTACTACTGAACTTCAAAGGTCCACAAGGGCACGCTCCACACCAGAGTGGTACGGCAACCCTGTCCTGGAAATCATGTTGTTAGACAACGGTGAACCTTCGAACTATGAAGAAGCGATGGCGGGCCCGGATTCCAATAAATGGCTTGGAGCCATGAAATCCGAGATAGAATCCATGTATGAAAACAAAGTATGGACTTTCGTGGACTTGCCTGATGATAGGCACGCCATAGAAAACAAATGGATATTTAAGAAGAAGACAGACGCGGATGGTAATGTGACCATCTATAAGGCTCGGCTTGTCTCTAAGGGTTATCGACAAGTTCAAGGGATTGACTACGACGAGACTTTCTCTCCCGTAGCGATGCTGAAGTCAGTCAGAATCATGTTAGCTATTGCCGCATTCTATGATTATGAGATATGGCAAATGGATGTCAAAACAGCATTCCTTAGTGGCTTCCTCAAGGAAGAGTTGTATATGATGCAGCCGAAAGGTTTTGTCGATCCAGAGAACGCTAACAAGGTATGCAAGCTCCAGCGCTCGATTTACGGGCTGGTGCAAGCATCTCGGAGTTGAAATATTCGCTTTAATGATGTGATCAAAGCGTTTGGCTTTATACAGACTTATGGAGAAGTCTGTATTTACAAGAAAGTGAGTGGGAGCTCTGTGGCATTTCTCATATTATATGTGGATGACATATTGCTGATGGGAAATGATATAGAATTCTTGGAAAATGTAAAGGCCTACTTGAATAAAAGTTTTTCAATGAAGGACCTTGGAGAAGCTGCTTACATATTAGGCATCAAAATCTATAGAGATAGATCAAGACGCCTCATTGGTCTTTCACAAAGTACATACCTTGAAAAAATATTGAAGAAGTTCAATATGGATCAGTCCAAGAAAGGGTTCTTGCCTGTTTTGTAAGGTATGAGATTGAGCAAGGCTCAGTCGCCGACCACGGCAGAAGATAAGAAAAGATGAGTGTCATTCCCTATGCCTCGGCCATAGGTTCTATCATGTATGCCATGCTGTGTACCAGACCTGATGTGAACCTTGCCATAAGTTTGGTAGGGAGGTACCAAAGTGATCCCGGTGTGGAACACTGGACAGCGGTCAAGAACATCCTGAAGTACCTGAAAAGGACTAAGGATATGTTTCTCGTTTATGGAGGTGACGAAGAGCTCGTCGTAAAGGGTTACGTCGATGCTAGCTTCAACACAGATCTGGATGACTCTAAGTCTCAAACCGGATACGTGTATATTTTGAACGGAGGGGCAGTCAGCTGGTGCAGTTGCAAGCAGAGCGTCGTGGCGGCATCTACATGTGAAGCGGAGTACATGGCTGCTTCCGAAGCAGCGCAGGAAGGAGTCTGGATGAAGGAGTTCATCACCGACCTAGGAGTCATTCCAAGCGCGTCAAGCCCGATGACTCTCTTCTGTGACAACACTGGAGCTATTGCCATTACCAAGGAGCCCAAGTTTCACAAGAAGACCAAGCACATCAAGCGCCGTTTCAACTCCATCCGGAATTATGTTCAGGATGGAGACATAGATATTTGTAAAGTGCATACGGATCTGAATGTCGCACACCCGTTGACTAAACCTCTTCCACGGGCAAAACATGATCAACACCAGAACTCTATGGGTGTTCGATTCATCACAATGGAACTAGATTATTGACTCTAGTGCAAGTGGGAGACTGTTGGAAATATGCCCTAGAGGCAATAATGAAAGTATTATTATTATATTTCCTTGTTCATGATAATTGTGTGTTATTCATGCTTTAATTGTATTGTACGGAAACAGCGATACATGTGTGAATATATAGACCACAATGAGTCCCTGGTAGGCCTCTAGTTACCAGCTCGTTGATCAACAGATGGTCACGGTTTCCTGACCATGGACATAGGATGTCAGTGATAACGGGATCACATCATTAGGAGAATGATGTGATGGACAAGACCCAATCCTAAGCATAGCACGAGATCGTATAGTTCATAATGCATAAGCTTTTCGGTGTCAAGTATTTATTCCTTAGACCATGAGGTTGTACAACTCCCGGATACCGTAGGAATGCTTTGGGTGTGCCAAACGTCACAACGTAACTGGGTGGCTATAAAGGTACGCATCAGGTATCACCGAAAGTGTCTGTTGAGTTGGTACGAACCAAGACTGGGATGTTGTCACTCCGTATGACGGAGAGGTACCTCTGGGCCCACTCGGTAAGACATCATCATAATGAGCTCAAGGTGACTAAGGAGTTATTCATGGGATGATGGATTATGGAACAAGTAAAGAGACTTGCCATGACGAGATTGAACAATGTATCGGGAATACCGACGATCGAATCTCGGGCAAGTACCGTACCGATGGACAAAGGGAATAACATACGGGATTGAGTGAATCCTTGACATGGTGGTTCATCCGATGAAGATCATCGAGGAACGCGTGGGAACCAACATGGGTATCCATATCCCGCTGTTGGTTATTGACCGGAGAGTGGTCTCGGTCATGTCTACGTGTCTCCCGAACCCGTAGGGTCTACACACTTAAGGTTCGGTAACGCTAGGGTCGTAGAGATACATGCACGTGGAAACCCAAAAGTTGTTCGGAGTCCCGGATGAGATCCCGGACGTCACGAGGAGTTCCGGAATGGTCCGGAGGTAAAGGATGATATATAGGAAGTCCAGTTTCGGCCATCGGGTGATCTCCGGGGGTCACCGGGAGTGTCCCGGGACCACCGGAGGGGTCTCGGGGGTCCACCGGGTGGGGCCACCCATCCCGGTGGGGCTCCTAGGCCGCAAAGGGGAAGTGGCCAGCCCTGGTGGGCTGGCGCACCACATGGGCCCTGTAATGCCCCGGATGTAATACTTTCCCTTTTGGGTATATAATAAATCTCCGGCTTCATCTATTTCCATTTCGGGTTCTTTGTCTTTTGGGCTTTCGTCGTTTTGTTGTGTGAGTGTGTGGCATTCATTCATATCATGTAGACATGTGCATTGCATTGCATCTGTGTTGTGGGTTGCATCCGGTTCCGTGTGTTTCTTCCCGTTGTCCGTTTCGCGTTCCGGAGCTCCCTCACGTGTCCGTGACGTCCCGTAGGCCTACTTTGTTGTTCGGGCGTTTTTCGTTACCGGTGTGCCGCGAGGTTGTGTTGTGTGTTGTTGTTTTGTTGTGTGCAACCCGCCTCTCAAATCTCGTCTCGTTTGGACTCCGTTGACTTTTCCCTCCGTTGTCCGTGTGGGTCCGAAGTGCCCTTACTTCGTGTCCCGAAAATACCCCTACTGCTTTCTTTTATCTCCGTCTGGTCCTTTTAAATCATCCCCGCGATCGGATCCGTTGGATCACGATCGGAGGGCTCCTAGCGCCCCTAATCACCCCCTAACCCTAAATTTTCTGCTATTTATAGACCCCTAGGTCTATTTTTAGTCTTCTCTAGCTTCTTCCTCCTCCTTCCCCTATTTTTCTTGGATCTGGCCAACCACTTGGTCTTTCCTACCGCAGAGATCTCTGGGATCGGGCGCCGACCAGCAAATCTCCTTCGATCCCGTCCGAGCCGGCCACCTTATCCCTTCGATCGGTCAACGCCTCAGGACCACATCGCCGATCACAGCGCCTGGGCCTTTTCCTCCTCCGATCCAGCCCGGGGCAGGCCCCCTCGACAGATCCCTCGAGGCGCCCTCAGCGCCGTCGCCCGATCGGTCCTCGACCGGATCCCCCTCGAAGCAGCAGGCAGGCCGCGACCCCGTCCATCCGGCCCGCTTTGGGGACCACATCGCCGCGCCAGCTTCCACCGCTGGGCCGCCCCAGCGCCCGGGCCCGCGACCGCCTTCGCCTCTCTGCGCGCCGCCGCGCCAGTATTCCCCGCCTGGGCGCCCTGCCTCAGTGGGCCACCGAAGCCGGCCCGCACCGCAGGCCGCCTGCGCTCGCCGCCTCGTCGGGCCTCCCGCCTCCCACTCTCCGCGCCAGGGCCCGCTTCGCCCGACGCCAGCCGCCGCCACTCCCGCGCTGGGCCCGAAGGCCCAGCTTCTTCTTCGCCGCCGCGGGCCAGATCCCGGGATGGGCCGGATCCGCCGCCGCCACTGTTCCTCGCAGGCCGGGCCGTCTCCGTACTGTTCATCTCAGATCCAGATCTGAGGTCTATTTTCGAACCCTAAGTCACTGTTTTTCCTGATCTGATGCTATCTTTGAACTGCTCTAGTTTTGTGCCTGTTGCTCCGTTTTGCGCGTGTAGCATGTCCAGATGTTCGTGGAGATGTCCTCTACGTTTTACCTGTTGTAGTCATGCATGTTAGATGTCATCTTGACACTTGTTTTGCTGTTGCAAGAGTGCATCATGAGATAAACTGCTGTTATGTGTTATTTTCATGCCACCTTTGACTTGTGATATCTTTTAGCTCGTTTGTCCAAACGATGCAAATGACATGTCCACGTGTTCGTCTTGCCGCGAACTACGTGTTGGGTGTGATAGGTTGCATGGTAGATTTATTGTTGCCTTGTTATCTTCACTGCAAAGTGCCATGTTCACATGTTGTGTTTTCACTTGTTATGAAATGCCATCTTGTTGAGCTCGTTGTAATCGGTGTGTTCACCACAATGATGCATGCTTGTGTGTTTCGGGATCACCTTCATATGTATTTTGATGAGGTGCTTACCCTTTGCCATGTTTAGTTCCGAGGTGTCTTAAACATGCTCTTTTTGTTGCTATGATGATGTTGCTGTTTTGGGACTTAGTGAAATTTCACTAAGTCTGAAATCTGTAACGTTCCGATGCCATGTTCATGTGATGTTGTAGGACAAAGCATGATAGTTTTGGGGTGGATTTTGATTGTTCCTTGAAGTATATATTGTTGTCTTTCCATCCATGTCCTCACATGTCCATTTGAGGTGCTGTAGCATGTTTATCTTTTGCTCTAAACTTTCAATAAAATTCTGCTGCCAGAATTTTATTTCAAAGTTCAATATGTCCAGGATCATTGCTTTTGATCCGTGACTCCGTTGGGGGTGCACTTTGGACCTAGTTGCTGTACTATATGTCTAGTTTGTGTTCAAGTTCTTTGCCATGCTTTTGGGTGCTGGAGCTTAATTATCTTGAGCTCCCAAGTTGCTATGTTGCTGTAATTTTTAGCTTTCGCTCAAATCTTGTTACGGGCATAACTTTTAGCCCGTAACTCCGATTCCAGCGATTTTTATATCAAACTTGGGTGTTTTTCTGTGTAGATTAATAATATCAGGTTGTTATCTTGTTTTGAGGTGTTTTGCTTGTGTGATGTTTTCCGTGCTCCATGTGCATCTTTAGTGCATCCATCATGCATTCATGTTTTTCGAGTGCGCATTGCATCGTGTTGATTGGTGCTTGGTGTGTTTGTCTTGTTTAGAGCCGGAAGTTGAGCACGAGGTTTCCAACGAGGTTGAGCACGAGGTTTCCAACGAGTTTGAGCACGAGGACCCTTCTTACGATCCGAACGACTTCTCTTCAGGCAAGATGACCGAACCCCGATAACTTTACTATCTTTGCCTATTGCTAGTAGTCTCGATCTATAGTTTTGCCTCGATGCCCATGTTCTTCTTGTCAGCCTCCTACTTGTAACCAATTGCCATGTTTAACCACCCTACCTATGCAAACCGTTGCTTGGCTAAGTATGCTTCGCTCAGCCCTTCTTATAGCGTTGCTAGTTGCAGGTGAAGATCGAAGATGCTTGCTTCATGTTGAAGTTTGGTTGGGTTTTATCACACTATATAAATGCTTTAATTGAAATCACCTATATATTGGCAAGGGTGGAAGGCTAAGCCTTTTGCTTGGTGTTTTGTTCCACTCATGCCGTCAGGATCCGTATAAGCCGGTTTTATGTTCCTTGATTATGCGTTCCTAACACGGTTGGGGTGTATGGGACCCCCTCGATAAACCGCTAAGTGCTAAGTCTTTTCCAGCAAGTCCCAACCTTGGTACTATTTGCCTAAACAACTAAAACCTTTCCGAGGGAGTAATTAACCCGAGGCTTAATTAATTCAACCCCCTGGGCCAGTGCTCGACTTGAGTGTTGGTCCAACCTAGAGCCACTTGCGGATACCACCCGGTTCGCTGGGATCTTCGGTATCTGTACGTACTGCTCATCCGGACGTGTCCTGAGACCTAGATACGCGCGGCTACTATCAGGGTGTCGACACGCTGGGAGGATTTGCTGGATTAGCCTTACCTTAGCTCGGTATATCTTGAGCACGGGATTCCGAGGATACTCGGGTCTTCCCACTTTGGAGTTGCGACTCCGCGGATCGTGGGCTTGTAATGGGTCAAGTTGGAACACCCCTGCAGGGTTTGAACTTTCGAAAGCCGTGCCCGCGGTTATGTGGCAGATGGGAGCTTGTTAATTCCGGTTGTAGAAAACTTGACACAATGTTACTAATACACTACCAGTGTGTGTTCCGTGACTGTCAATTTCCGAATAGGGATTCGGGAGTTGAACACGGAGGGGTTATGATTGTGAGCTTGTAGCTAGGATCACTTCGTGATCACTTCTCGCGATGCCTTCTCTTCTCGCTCTCACTTGCGTAAGCTAGATGCTAGTTGCTGCTGCAGACTTGTTCTTTCTTCAGCTTTTCCCTCACCTAAAGGCTTTGATAGTTCTGTTACCCGGGAACGGGATTGCTGAGTCCTCTATGGCTCACAGTTACTTCACACACCAGATGCAGGTCCAGCTGTGAGCTATCCAGGTGATGGCACCGAGCTAGATTGGGAGTACGACGAAGAGCGTAGTCGTTACTACGTGCGCTACCCGGACGATCAGTAGTGGAGTCTCTTACTAGGATTCGATCCGCCTGTGGTTGTTTTATTTATATGAGTTTGGTACTTTGACATTTGGCCTTTGCCCTTAGAGGGTTGTAGTGATCTTAATGTATGATGTTTGAGACTTGTACTGTTATTCTGTGACGTGGCGATTGTAAGCCAACTATTTTTAAGTTTACTATCCCCTCTTTTACATGAGTTGTGCAAAGTTTACCAGACTTGAGATCATTCTAGGATGGAATTATGCCTTTAAGTCGGGCCTCGACCCGTAGGAGGTATAACTCCATCCTGGGCATTACAAGTTGGTATTCAGAGCCTTCTCCGACCTAGGAGCCCCCACTGTTTGATCGAACCGTTGACGGTTGAGTCTAGGCACACACTGAAAACTTTTTGAGTCCTACATTATATCGGAGAGTAGGATTTCTTTGCTTCTCATCCCCTTTCTCTCTGGTGAGGACTCCTGACGTCTACTCTTGTCTCGCCTATCTTCAAAATTTGCACAAATTTTTTTTTTTTTTAGGAATCCCGCGAGTATTCTGGGATTGTTTCGATGTTCTTGTGACAAGGATATTGTTCCTGATGCCTCCTGTTACCGAGGAGTTGAGCTTCGGGGTATCATTGTAACAAGTATATCGCAACAGTACTAAATACTTAAGACGGCCGACATCGAAAATCTCCCCTATACGGCCAGTGGCAAGATAACCCCGACATCACCCAGTACTGGGGAGGTAGTTCGGGAGTATTGCCATAGCTTGTTATAGTGGATGCTTTTTGAAGGTCCGAGGTACACAGTTTCCGAGAAAGACTGGTTATGTGTTGAAGGATGGATACACCTGGATGTAGGTTAGAGTTGATTGCGCGGTGCTTCCCGTGTATCCCCAACACCTGATTGCATAACTGGAATCTTTCGGAAAGCTATAGGTGGGTTTTATCCAGTAGATCGTAGGCATTCTTCCAACGAATGCAGGTTAGTGAGTTCGGGGTTCGACATTGAGTGAAGGAGTTATATGACCGAGGTTACTATCAGGAGTTGCATCTTAAAGGGTCCTTGGCTATGCTGATCCGGGGATTGCAAAACCTTTTCGTAACGCGTTCATATGCTTTCAGCACAAAGATGTTAGAACGAAACTCCTCTCTTGTGTTTGTTCCTTTCCGTACCTTGTTGTTTTATTATTTTATCCTTTTGATCCCTATGTGGCTTCTCGTGAAGACTGATGTTATCATTTAACTAAGAAATTCATTCGTTCCTCTTGTTCGGATGATTTCATTCGTTCTTATTGTTCGAATGATTATTGTGAAGACTTGTTGCAATTCATTCCATTGATTTAGCTTATTCCTTTTGTCAATCAATTGCTGATTCGTGGTCATCTCTTACAGGATGGCTCCGAAAAGGGTTCCGAATGCCAACCCAGAGGGTGAAGAGGTTCCAGAACGTCCTCCTTCACCTCCTCCTCCGCCTGAGGCTTGGAGAGCAATTATGCAGACTACAGCTCAGAACACTCAGTTGATGATGCAGATGATGCAGCAAATGCAAGCTATGCAAGCTAATCAAGCTAATCAGGGTGTTCCAATGAACCAAGGCAACTTCTTCCAGCAGCACCATGCTACTCTCAACCAGTTCCTGGCTAACAATCCTAAAGCTTTCAGTTACTGTGTCGACCCTCTTGATGCTGAGGATTGGTTGACCGACATAAAGAAGCATTTTGAGTGCAGTAACGTGAAAGAAGATGACTATGTGAAGTTTGCAGCCTTCCAACTGAAAGATCAAGCAGCTGATTGGTGGCAGCAGTACAAAGACTCAAGGCCGGGTCAAGTGATCTCGTGGGAGAATTTCTGCAGGGATTTCCGCTCGCATCACATTCCTACAAGTGTTATCGAGGGTATGCGTGAGCAATTCCGCAACCTCAAGCAGGGCTCCATGACAGTCTATCAGTATAATGTCAAGTTCCAAAACCTCGCTCGTTATGCAAAGCAAGACATACCTGATGCAAAGAGCAAAATCTATCAGTTCCGTGGAGGTCTCAAAGATGAACTTCAGCTTGCTCTCACTTTGTTCGAGCCAGACGAATTCGATAAGTTCTATAATATGGCTTTGAAACAAGAAGCAGCTCAGCTCAAGATGGAGGCTTCTAAGAAGAGAATTCGAGATGCTGTTCACTCTACCTCATCGTCTCAGTTGGCTGCGAAACAACAGAAATTCTGGCTTCCTCCTCCTCCAATGATTCGAGCTCCATACAACAACTCCAACAACAAGAACTCTAGTGGTCGTGGTTTCTCCCACCCACCCAACCCAAGCAACCAGTCGAAGAAGCAGTTTCAGTCTCAAGGCTCCAAGTCCAGTGGCTCTCAGTTCCGTCCTCTCTCTGAAGTGGTGTGCAACAAGTGTGGCCAGAAGGGTCATTATGCCAACAGATGTCCGAATCCGAAGCGTCTTCCTCCTCCTCCACCTATGAGTTCAGCTATTGTCAAGCATGATCCAAAGTCTGCAAGGGTCAATCTGATGAATGCAGCACAAGCGGAGGCTTCTTCTGATGTCATTTTGGGTAACCTTTCAGTGAACTCTTTTCCAGCTAAAGTATTGTTTGATTCGGGTGCATCTTTGTCCTTCATTTCAAGACCTTTTGTTGCTAAGCATGAATTTGTCACTCAAGTGATGCCGAAGCCGTTGAGCATTATTTCTCCTGGTTTGCAAATGACCTCTCGGGTGCATGTTCCGGATATTTCTATTCGCATGGGTGATTATCGATTTTTGGCTTCTCCGGTGGTTCTTGGTCATTCTGACATCGACCTCATTCTCGGAATGGATTGGCTTTCTCAGCACGATGCTCACATTGATTGTGCTCAAAAGGAAGTCAAGTTGACTCATTCTGATGAAGATGTAATTATCTTCGCCTCCAGGGATAATACTATTCGGCTTTTCTCTCTTAATGATAAGGGTGAAATTAATGCCATAGAGCAAATTCCAGTGGTGAATGAATATCAAGACGTCTTTCCAGAAGAACTTCCAGGCATGCCTCCACACCGTCAGGTGGAGTTTGTAATTGAACTCGAGCCGGGCACCGAACCTGTTTGTCGGCGTCCATACAAGCTCTCTTCAGATGAATTGAAGGAATTGAAGAAACAGTTGGATGAACAGGAGCGTATGGGTCTCATCAGACCGAGTACATCTCCGTGGGGCTGTGGTGTCTTATTTGTCAAGAAGAAAGATGGCACGGAGCGTCTCTGTGTTGACTACCGGCCACTGAACAAGAAGACGATTAAGAACAAGTATCCGCTCCCCAACATCAACGAACTCTTTGAGCAGCTCAAAGGAGCTAAAGTATTCTCTAAGCTTGACCTCCGAATGGGCTATCATCAAATTCGCATTCGCGAGGAAGACATTCCCAAGACGGCCTTCAGAACGAGCTACGGTTCATATGAGTATACCGTCATGTCCTTCGGTCTCGCCAATGCTCCTCCTACCTTTTCAAGGATGATGCATTACATCTTCAACCCCTATACTGGCGAATTCGTGCTTGTGTATCTGGATGATATTCTGGTGTTTTCCAAGAATGAAGAAGATCACGAAAAGCACTTGCGTCTGGTTCTTGATCGACTCTGAGAGCATAAATTCTATGCCAAGTTCTCAAAGTGCGAGTTTTGGCTCGATAAGGTTTTGTACCTGGGCCACATTATCTCAGCTGACGGTACTGCGGTTAATCCCGAGAAAGTTGAAGCAATTGTCAACTGGGAAGCTCCTCAGAACGTCAAGCAGCTCCGCAGTTTTCTGGGTCTTGCCAGCTATTGCAGAAGGTTTGTGGAGAACTTCTCCAAGATTGCCAAGCCTCTTTCCAACCTCCTTCAGAAGAATGTCAAATACTTTTGGTCTCCCGAGTGTGAAGTCGCATTCAAAACCCTCAAAGAGAAGCTTGTTTCTGCTCCAGTTCTGACTCCTCCGGATGAAACCAAGCCCTATGAAGTGTTCTGTGACGCTTCTCTTCAAGGTCTTGGTGGTGTGCTTATGCAAGATAAGAAAATTGTGGCATATACTTCTCGGCAGCTCAAGCCCAGTGAGAAGAACTATCCCACACATGATCTCGAGCTAGCAGCTGTGGTACATGCTCTGATTACGTGGAGACATCTGTTGTTGGGCAGAAAGGTCGACATCTTCACTGATCACAAGAGCTTGAAGTACATCTTCACACAGCCGCATCTGAACCTCCGCCAGACTCGTTGGGTCGAGATGATCCAAGAGTACAACCCCAGCATTGAGTACACTCCAGGCAAGGCGAATGTGATTGCAGATGCTTTGAGCAGAAAGGCATATTGCAACAGCCTTCTCATCAAGCCACATCAGCCTGAGCTTTGTGAAGCTTTCAGGAAGCTCAACCTTCAAGTTGTTCCGCAGGGTTTTCTTGCAAATCTCCAGATTGCTCCTACCTTGGAAGATCAAGTCCGTGAGGCCCAGCTCAGTGATACCATGGTGAAGAAGGTGAAACATGGGATTGCAAAGGGCACTCCAAAATACAAGTGCTTCCGTGTTGATGAGAGAGATACCTTGTTCTTTGAGGACAGACTCGTTGTTCCCAAAGGTGATCTCAGGAAGCTCATAATGGAAGAAGCTCATGACTCTCTCCTTTCCATTCATCCTGGCAGTTCCAAGATGTACCAAGACCTCAAGCAATCTTACTGGTGGACACGCATGAAAAGGGAGATTGCCCAATTCGTGAATGAATGTGATGTATGCAGAAGAGTGAAAGCAGAACATCAACGTCCAGCCGGTCTTCTCCAACCTCTTCCTATTCCTGAGTGGAAGTTCGACCACATTGAAATGGACTTCGTCACTGGTTTTCCTAAATCCAAGCGAGGCAATGATGCTATCTTTGTGGTGATTGACAAGCTTACCAAAGTTGCTCACTTTCTTCCAGTCAAAGAATCAATCAATGCAGCTCAACTTGCAGAGCTGTACACTTCCAGAATTGTGTCCCTACATGGCATTCCTCAAGTGATATCCTCAGACCGTGGCAGCTTGTTCACATCAAGGTTCTGGGACTCCTTTCAGTCCGCCATGGGCACGAAGATCAGGTTCAGCACTGCCTTTCACCCTCAGACTAGTGGTCAAGTCGAGCGTGTGAATCAGATCCTTGAAGATATGCTCAGAGCCTGTGTCATCTCCTTCGGTATGAAATGGGAGGACTGTCTTCCATTTGCAGAATTCTCTTACAACAACAGCTTTCAAGCAAGTGCAGGCAAAGCACCGTTTGAAATTCTCTATGGCAGAAAGTGCCGTACCCCTCTCAACTGGTCTGAAACAGGTGAACGCCAACTTCTTGGCAATGATTTGATCTCTGAAGCCGAAGAAATGTGCAAAGTCATACGTGAGAATCTCAAGGCCGCTCAGTCGCGTCAGAAGAGCTACTATGACGGAAAGCATCGTGATTTGGCTTTCGACATCGGTGATCATGTCTATCTCCGAGTTTCTCCGATGAAAGGAACCCAAAGGTTCGGTATCAAAGGAAAGCTTGCTCCTAGATACGTCGGGCCTTTCAAAATTCTTGGCAAAAGAGGCGATCTAGCCTATCAGCTCGAGCTCCCTTCCAACTTTGCAAATGTTCGTGATGTCTTCCATGTGTCTCAGCTTCGCAAATGCTTCAAGGCACCTGAGCGCATGATTCCATTTGAGGAGATTGATCTTCAACAAGACCTTTCCTACCGAGAGCATCCAGTTGCAATTCTCGAAGAAACCGAACGCAAGACTCGCAACAAGTCCATCAAGTTTCTGAAAGTCAAGTGGTCACATCACACAGACCGAGAAGCTACCTGGGAACGAGAAGATCATCTTCGTTCCGAGTACCCTTCCTTTTTCCAGTCCTAGATCTCGGGACGAGATCTTTTTGTAGTAGAGGAGAGTTTGTAATGCCCCGGATGTAATACTTTCCCTTTTGGGTATATAATAAATCTCCGGCTTCATCTATTTCCATTTCGGGTTCTTTGTCTTTTGGGCTTTCGTCGTTTTGTTGTGTGAGTGTGTGGCATTCATTCATATCATGTAGACATGTGCATTGCATTGCATCTGTGTTGTGGGTTGCATCCGGTTCCGTGTGTTTCTTCCCGTTGTCCGTTTCGCGTTCCGGAGCTCCCTCACGTGTCCGTGACGTCCCGTAGGCCTACTTTGTTGTTCGGGCGTTTTTCGTTACCGGTGTGCCGCGAGGTTGTGTTGTGTGTTGTTGTTTTGTTGTGTGCAACCCGCCTCTCAAATCTCGTCTCGTTTGGACTCCATTGACTTTTCCCTCCGTTGTCCGTGTGGGTCCGAAGTGCCCTTACTTCGTGTCCCGAAAATACCCCTACTGCTTTCTTTTATCTCCGTCTGGTCCTTTTAAATCATCCCCGCGATCGGATCCGTTGGATCACGATCGGAGGGCTCCTAGCGCCCCTAATCTCCCCCTAACCCTAAATTTTCTGCTATTTATAGACCCCTAGGTCTATTTTTAGTCTTCTCTAGCTTCTTCCTCCTCCTTCCCCTATTTTTCTTGGATCTGGCCAACCACTTGGTCTTTCCTACCGCAGAGATCTCTGGGATCGGGCGCCGACCAGCAAATCTCCTTCGATCCCGTCCGAGCCGGCCACCTTATCCCTTCGATCGGTCAACGCCTCAGGACCACATCGCCGATCACAGCGCCTGGGCCTTTTCCTCCTCCGATCCAGCCCGGGGCAGGCCCCCTCGACAGATCCCTCGAGGCGCCCTCAGCGCCGTCGCCCGATCGGTCCTCGACCGGATCCCCCTCGAAGCAGCAGGCAAGCCGCGACCCCGTCCATCCGGCCCGCTTCGGGGACCACATCGCCGCGCCAGCTTCCACCGCTGGGCCGCCCCAGCGCCCGGGCCCGCGACCGCCTTCGCCTCTCTGCGCGCCGCCGCGCCAGTATTCCCCGCCTGGGCGCCCTGCCTCAGTGGGCCACCGAAGCCGGCCCGCACCGCAGGCCGCCTGCGCTCGCCGCCTCGTCGGGCCTCCCGCCTCCCACTCTCCGCGCCAGGGCCCGCTTCGCCCGACGCCAGCCGCCGCCACTCCCGCGCTGGGCCCGAAGGCCCAGCTTCTTCTTCGCCGCCGCGGGCCAGATCCCGAGATGGGCCGGATCCGCCGCCGCCACTGTTCCTCGCAGGCCGGGCCGTCTCCGTACTGTTCATCTCAGATCCAGATCTGAGGTCTATTTTCGAACCCTAAGTCACTGTTTTTCCTGATCTGATGCTATCTTTGAACTGCTCTAGTTTTGTGCCTGTTGCTCCGTTTTGCGCGTGTAGCATGTCCAGATGTTCGTGGAGATGTCCTCTACGTTTTACCTGTTGTAGTCATGCATGTTAGATGTCATCTTGACACTTGTTTTGCTGTTGCAAGAGTGCATCATGAGATAAACTGCTGTTATGTGTTATTTTCATGCCACCTTTGACTTGTGATATCTTTTAGCTCGTTTGTCCAAACGATGCAAATGACATGTCCACGTGTTCGTCTTGCCGCGAACTACGTGTTGGGTGCGATAGGTTGCATGGTAGATTTATTGTTGCCTTGTTATCTTCACTGCAAAGTGCCATGTTCACATGTTGTGTTTTCACTTGTTATGAAATGCCATCTTGTTGAGCTCGTTGTAATCGGTGTGTTCACCACAATGATGCATGCTTGTGTGTTTCGGGATCACCTTCATATGTATTTTGATGAGGTGCTTACCCTTTGCCATGTTTAGTTCCGAGGTGTCTTAAACATGCTCTTTTTGTTGCTATGATGATGTTGCTGTTTTGGGACTTAGTGAAATTTCACTAAGTCTGAAATCTGTAACGTTCCGATGCCATGTTCATGTGATGTTGTAGGACAAAGCATGATAGTTTTGGGGTGGATTTTGATTGTTCCTTGAAGTATATATTGTTGTCTTTCCATCCATGTCCTCACATGTCCATTTGAGGTGCTGTAGCATGTTTATCTTTTGCTCTAAACTTTCAATAAAATTCTGCTGCCAGAATTTTATTTCAAAGTTCAATATGTCCAGGATCATTGCTTTTGATCCGTGACTCCGTTGGGGGTGCACTTTGGACCTAGTTGCTGTACTATATGTCTAGTTTGTGTTCAAGTTCTTTGCCATGCTTTTGGGTGCTGGAGCTTAATTATCTTGAGCTCCCAAGTTGCTATGTTGCTGTAATTTTCAGCTTTCGCTCAAATCTTGTTACGGGCATAACTTTTAGCCCGTAACTCCGATTCCAGCGATTTTTATATCAAACTTGGGTGTTTTTCTGTGTAGATTAATAATATCAGGTTGTTATCTTGTTTTGAGGTGTTTTGCTTGTGTGATGTTTTCCGT
Organism: Secale cereale; assembly: GCA_902687465.1. Classification (NCBI taxonomy): domain Eukaryota; kingdom Viridiplantae; phylum Streptophyta; class Magnoliopsida; order Poales; family Poaceae; genus Secale; species Secale cereale. Next base: position 851,824,704 of record LR738711.1, on the reverse strand, counting down.
GCTCCATGTGCATCTTTAGTGCATCCATCATGCATTCATGTTTTTCGAGTGCGCATTGCATCGTGTTGATTGGTGCTTGGTGTGTTTGTCTTGTTTAGAGCCGGAAGTTGAGCACGAGGTTTCCAACGAGGTTGAGCACGAGGTTTCCAACGAGTTTGAGCACGAGGACCCTTCTTACGATCCGAACGACTTCTCTTCAGGCAAGATGACCGAACCCCGATAACTTTACTATCTTTGCCTATTGCTAGTAGTCTCGATCTATAGTTTTGCCTCGATGCCCATGTTCTTCTTGTCAGCCTCCTACTTGTAACCAATTGCCATGTTTAACCACCCTACCTATGCAAACCGTTGCTTGGCTAAGTATGCTTCGCTCAGCCCTTCTTATAGCGTTGCTAGTTGCAGGTGAAGATCGAAGATGCTTGCTTCATGTTGAAGTTTGGTTGGGTTTTATCACACTATATAAATGCTTTAATTGAAATCACCTATATATTGGCAAGGGTGGAAGGCTAAGCCTTTTGCTTGGTGTTTTGTTCCACTCATGCCGTCAGGATCCGTATAAGCCGGTTTTATGTTCCTTGATTATGCGTTCCTAACACGGTTGGGGTGTATGGGACCCCCTCGATAAACCGCTAAGTGCTAAGTCTTTTCCAGCAAGTCCCAACCTTGGTACTATTTGCCTAAACAACTAAAACCTTTCCGAGGGAGTAATTAACCCGAGGCTTAATTAATTCAACCCCCTGGGCCAGTGCTCGACTTGAGTGTTGGTCCAACCTAGAGCCACTTGCGGATACCACCCGGTTCGCTGGGATCTTCGGTATCTGTACGTACTGCTCATCCGGACGTGTCCTGAGACCTAGATACGCGCGGCTACTATCAGGGTGTCGACACGCTGGGAGGATTTGCTGGATTAGCCTTACCTTAGCTCGGTATATCTTGAGCACGGGATTCCGAGGATACTCGGGTCTTCCCACTTTGGAGTTGCGACTCCGCGGATCGTGGGCTTGTAATGGGTCAAGTTGGAACACCCCTGCAGGGTTTGAACTTTCGAAAGCCGTGCCCGCGGTTATGTGGCAGATGGGAGCTTGTTAATTCCGGTTGTAGAAAACTTGACACAATGTTACTAATACACTACCAGTGTGTGTTCCGTGACTGTCAATTTCCGAATAGGGATTCGGGAGTTGAACACGGAGGGGTTATGATTGTGAGCTTGTAGCTAGGATCACTTCGTGATCACTTCTCGCGATGCCTTCTCTTCTCGCTCTCACTTGCGTAAGCTAGATGCTAGTTGCTGCTGCAGACTTGTTCTTTCTTCAGCTTTTCCCTCACCTAAAGGCTTTGATAGTTCTGTTACCCGGGAACGGGATTGCTGAGTCCTCTGTGGCTCACAGTTACTTCACACACCAGATGCAGGTCCAGCTGTGAGCTATCCAGGTGATGGCACCGAGCTGGATTGGGAGTACGACGAAGAGCGTAGTCGTTACTACGTGCGCTACCCGGACGATCAGTAGTGGAGTCTCTTACTAGGATTCGATCCGCCTGTGGTTGTTTTATTTATCTGAGTTTGGTACTTTGACATTTGGCTTTTGCCCTTAGAGGGTTGTAGTGATCTTAATGTATGATGTTTGAGACTTGTACTGTTATTCTGTGACGTGGCGATTGTAAGCCAACTATTTTTAAGTTTACTATCCCCTCTTTTACATGAGTTGTGCAAAGTTTACCAGACTTGAGATCATTCTAGGATGGAATTATGCCTTTAAGTCGGGCCTCGACCCGTAGGAGGTATAACTCCATCCTGGGCATTACAGGCCCTCCTCCCCATGCGCCTAGGGTTGAAACCCTAGGGGGGAGGGGGCGCCACCTTGCCTTGGGGGGCAAGAATCCCCCCCTGGCCGCCGTCCCACCCTGCAGATGGCATCTGCAGGGCCGGCGCACCCCCTGGCCCCCTATATATATGTGGAGGGGGAGAGGCAGCCGCACCCTTGCCCCTGGCGCCTCTCCCCCTCCCGTCACACCTCATACTCCCTCCGCGGAGCATAGACGGAGCCCTGCAGGATTCTCCACTGCATCCACCACCACGCCGTCGTGCTGCTGGATCTCCGACGACCTCTCCTCCCCCCTTGCTGGATCAAGAAGGAGGTGACGTTGCTGTACCGGACGTGTGTTGAACGCGGAGGTGCCGTCCGTTCGGCGTTAGATCATCGGTGACGAAGAACGAGAAGAGTACGACTACTTCATCCACGCTTCTTCGAAAGCTTCCGCTCGCGATCTACATAATGGTATGTAGATGCACTCTTATTTGCTCGTTGCTAGATGTCTCCTTAGTTGGATCTTGGTGAAAGCGTAGAAATTTTTTGAATTCTGCTACGTTCCCCAACAATAAGTAGATGATGGGTTGCTAGAGTGACAGAAGCTTAAACCCTAGTTTATGCGTTGCTTCGTAAGGGGATGATTTGGATCCATATGTTTCATGCTATGGTTAGGTTTGCCTTAATACTTCTTTTGTAGTTGCGGATGCTTGCATTAGAGGTTAATCATAAGTGGGAGGCTTGTCCAAGTAAGGACAACACCCAAGCACCGGTCCACCCACATACCAAATTATCAAAGTACCGAACGCGAATCAGACGATCGTGATGAAAACTAGCTTTACGATAATTCCCATGTGTCCTCGGGAGCGTTTACCTTTATATACGAGTTTGTTCAGGCTTGTCCAAAGAGAGAGAAGAAGCCATCTAGATACTAGCTATGGACCCGAAGGTCTGTGGTAAACTACTCACAACTCATGGTGAGGCGATGATGATGATGATGTAGAAGCACTCCATGGTAGATCCCCCCTTCGGCGGAGCTCTGGAACAGGCCCCGAGATGGGATCTCCCGAGAACAGAAGGATACGGTGGTGGAACTAGGGTTTTCTCTGTTGTTCTGATAGTTTCGGGGTACGTAGGTATATATAGGAAGGAGGGCACCGGGGGCCAGACGTGGGGCCCATGAGGCAGGGGGCGCCCCCCCCCCCCTCCCACCCTCGTGGCTGCCACGTTTGCCCTATTCTGTGGTTCTCAACTCTCTCGTGCATGATTTTCTCCAAAATTATCTCTCCCGAAGGTTTCATTCTGTTTGGACTCCGTTTGATATTCCTTTTCTGTAAAACCGTGAAATAGGCAAAAAAACAGCAATCTGGACTGGGCCTTTGGGTTAGTAGGTTAGTCCCAAAAATAATATATAAGTGTATAACAAAGCCCATTAAACATCCAAAATATCATAAATAATAGCATGGAACAATAAAATATTATAGATATGTTGGAGACGTATCAGCCCCTAGCTTACCGAACATGAAACAATCCCCCTCCGTTTCGTCTGTCCGAAAACGCCTAATACCGAGAATGCTTTCCCGGTTGTTTTCCCCCTTCACCGGTGTCATGTAGCACTGCGTTAGAGCACCCCTAGCACCGCTTATTTTCACGTCGTGCATCTTTATTGCATATGTGTGCTTTGTATTTACTGTCCCCCCCTCTTTTCGGTAGACCCCGAGACTCCTACTGATGCCACTGTGATCGACTACGTCACCGACGACCGTTCCTTTGCAGCAGAGCTTCCAGGCAAGCAAACCCCCCTTGAGAATTCCAATATCACCCATTCCCTTCTCTGTTATGCTTGCATAAGAACTGCTACTGTTTTTGTATGATCCTATTCTGATGCATAGCCTGTTGTTGTTACCTGCTTTCATACCTTACATGTTTATCCTAAACTGCTTAGTATAGGTTGGTTGTTGACCCACCAGTGACCCCCACCTTGTCCCTGTTGCCCCCGCTCGATTATCAAAAGACCCAATCAACGGGATCGAAGACCAAGCCCCGGCACTACACAACACTTTCCCCTTAGATGCTCGACACTACTGGGTTACTATCGAGTGCCGAGGGTGATACCTCGTCAGCACTTCTGATGTTAACCTTGTAGGTTAGTTCATCGGTTATGGTCATCGAGGTTGATTCCTCCTTCTTCACTCCCAATAATGACATTGTCGTGCAACTTCTCAAGAGTGGACCTCGAGGGTGATGCCTCCTTCGTTCACCTTGATGATAACATCAGGTGGAATTCCATTGAGGGTGATTCCTCAGGGTTCCCCCTTGTGTTAGACACACGGTTACTATGGTTACTATGACTTTTCACTAAACCATGTTACTAAAGACAGGTCGGCCCTGAGGGGTACCCGCGCGAGTTTAATTGCGAGTGATGTGTAGTCGGGTTGACCTGGAAGGTGCCCGCGAGTTAATTACGTGGCACGACCGGGCATTCCTGGCCCTTGTCATAAGTCCACGAGACGGGGCGACGGGGTCACATGATCGTGAGTCTCTGTTTGTTACCGCCTGCTCCCAAGACACTAAACAATTTGGATATTTTATCCGAGGGACCTCTGGCCTGATAGCACTAACAATCACATGGTCATAGTATGGGCGTTCTGCGTCGTATGCATCAGACGAAGCTTAATAGACATATGTGACTGAGCGGCGCGCGTTAGGTTGGACTGTGTAAGCACCTGCCTTTTTAAGGAGGTAGCTAGGTATACTCACCGGCCGCCCACGCAACGTGGAGGAGTTCCTGGGGCGATGGCCCAAGATCCCTGGGGGCATAGGTTTAGTTCGGCGTGCTGGCCTCTCTATTAAGCCTAGGTCGGGTTGCGGCGTATCATTTTGGCCGAGGCCGGGCATGACCCAGTAAAGTGTGTCCGGCCGGATGATACGTCCATTTTGCATCATGCTTATATGTTGATATTTATTGCATTATGGGTTGTTATTACTTTTTTTATCACAATACTTATGCCTTTTTTCTCTCTTATTTTACAAGGTTTACATGAAGAGGGAGAATGCCGGCAGCTAGAATTCTGGGCTAGAAAAGGAGCAAACTCTGGAAACCTATTATGCACAACTCCAAAAGCCCTGAAACTCCACAGAACTCCGTTTCAGATAATATAAAAAATATCTGGCGAAAGAAGTTCACGAGGGGGGCCACCGGCTGTCCACGAGGGTGGGGGCGCCCCCCCCCCCCCTCTCTCTGGGCGCGCCCCTACCTCGTGGGCCCACCGAAGGTCTCCCGATGCCTATCTTCTCCTATATGAGGTGTTTTGACCTGGAAAAAATCATAAGGAGGCTTTCGGGACCAGACGCCGCCGTCTCGAGGCGAAAACCAATCTAGGGCTCCGGCAGAGATGTTCTACCAGGGATACTTCCCTCCGGGAGGGGGAAATCGTCACCGCCATCATCACCAACAACTCTCCCATATTTGGAAGAGCTATCTTCATCAACATCTTCACCAGCACCATCTCCTCTCAAACCCTAGTTCATCTCTTGTATCCAATCTTTGTACCCAAACCTCAGAGTGGTACCTGTGGGTTGCTAGTAGTGTTGATTACTCTTTGTAGTTGATGCTAGTTGGTTTATTTGGTGGAATATCATATGTTCAGATCCATTATGAATATTAATACCCCTCTGATCATGAACAATATTATGTCTTGTGAGTAGTTACTTTTGTTCCTGAGGACATCAGAGAAGTCTTGCTATTAGTAGTCATGTGAATTTGGTCTTCGTTCGATATTTTGATGAGATGTATGTTGTCTCTCCTCTAGTGGTGTCATGTGAACGTCGACTACATGACACTTCACCATTATTTGGGCCTAGAGGAAGGCATTGGGAAGTAATAAGTAGATGATGGGTTGCTAGAGTGACAGAAGCTTAAACCCTAGTTTATGTGTTGCTTCGTAAGGGGCTGATTTGGGTCCATATGTTTCATGCTATGGTTAGGTTTACCTTAATACTTCTTTTGTAGTTGCAGATGCTTGCATTAGAGGTTAATCATAAGTGGGAGGCTTGTCCAAGTAAGGACAGCACCCAAGCACCGGTCCACCCACATACCAAATTATCAAAGTACCGAACGCGAATCAGACGATCGTGATGAAAACTAGCTTGACGATAATTCCCATTTCCTCGGGAGCGTTTACCTTTATATACGAGTTTGTTTAGGCTTGTCCTTTGCTACAAAAAGGATTGGGCCACCTTGCTGCACCTTATTTACTTTTATGTTTTGTTACTTGCTACCAATTACCTTATCACAAAACTATCTGTTACCTATAATTTCAGTGCTTGCAGAAAATACCTTACTGAAAATTGCCTATCATTTCCTTCTGCTCCTCGTTGGGTTTGACACTCTTACATATCGAAAGGACTATGATAGATCCCCTACACTTGTGGGTCATCATCGGAGTTAAGCGAGCGTGTTGGGTAAGTTGGTGCACCCCTGCAGTGAAGAAAACATCTATCGATAGCCTATCCTATGGTAACGGACACTTGGACTTGTATCCCGATCGATACAACTAGAACTGGATGCTGAAGCATGAAATGGATATGTGGCTCTGGGAGTCGAGAAAGGATCCCGGGACATTGACAACAACATAAATATGACTTATCTTATACTACTCTACTCCCTCCTCTTGTTGCAAGACGGTGGTTTCCAGAAGATGCTAGTCTTCGATAGGACTAGCTTTTGCCCCTCTCATTCTGGCATTCTGCAGTTTAGTCCACAGATACTACCCATTTCATTGATACCGATGCATATGTAGTGTAGATCCTTGCTTGCGAATGTTGGGGAACGTAGCAGAATTCAAAAAAATTCTACGCTTCACCAAGATCAATCTAAGGAGTTCATCTAGCAACGAGCATAAAGGAGTGCATCTACATACCCTTTGTAGATCGCGAGCGGAAGCGTTCAAAGGAACGTGGATGATGGAGTCGTACTCGTCGTGATCCTCGTCACCGATGATCCCAGCGCCGAACGGACGGCACCTCCGCGTTCAACACACGTACGGTACAGCGACGTCTCCTCCTTCTTAATCCAGCAAGGGGGGAGGAGAGGTTGATTTTGATCCAGCAGCACGACGGCGTGGTGGTGGATGCAACGGGAAAAGCTGCAGGGCTTCGCCGAGACCCTGCGGGAGGAGTAGGAGATGTAACGGGGGGAGAGGCGCCAGGGGATGAGGTGAGGCTGCCCTCTCTCCCCCCACTATATATAGGGGGCCAGGGGGGCGCCGGCCCTAGGAGATCCAATCTCCTAGGGGGCGGCGGCCAAGGGGGGTGGCTTGCCCCCCAAGCCTAAGGGGGGCGCCCCCACCCCTAGGGTTTCAACCCTAGGCGCATGGGGGAGACCCATGGGGAGTGCGCCAGCCCACTAGGGGCTGGTCCCCCTCCCCCTACGGCCCACGGGGCCCTCCGGGATGGGTGGCCCCACCCGGTGGACCCCCGGGACCCTTCCGGTGGTCCCGGTACACTACCGGTGACCCCCGGAACTCTCCCGATGGCCGAAACTGGACTTCCTATACATCATTCTTTACCTCCAAACCATTCCGGAACTCCTCGTGACGTCCGGGATCTCATCCGGGACTCCGAACAACATTCGAGTTCCCGTGTGCATATATCTCTATAATCCTAGCGTCACCGAACCTTAAGTGTGTAGACCCTACGGGTTCGGGAGACACGTAAACATGACCGAGACGACTCTTCGGTCAATAACCAACAGCGGGATCTGGATACCCATGTTGGTTCCCACGTGTTCCTCGATGATCTCATCGGATGAACCACGATGTCAAGGATTCACTTAATCCTGTATGTAATTCCTTTTGTCTATCGGTACGGTACTTGCCCAAGATTCGATCGTCGGTATACCGATACCTTGTTCAATCTCGTCATGGCAAGTCTCTTTACTCGTTCCGTAATCAATCATCTCGTGACTAACTCCTTTAGTCACTTTGAGCTCATGATGATGATGCCTTACCGAGTGGGCCCAGAGATACCTCTCCGTCATACGGAGTGACAAATCCCAGTCTCGGTTCGTACCAACTCAACAGACACTTTCGGAGATACCCGTTGCGTACCTTTATAGCCACCCAGTTACGTTGTGACGTTTGGCACACCCAAAGTATTCCTACGGTATCCGGGAGTTGCACAACCTCATGGTCTAAGGAACAGATACTTGACACTGGAAAAGCTTAAGCATTACGAACTACACGATCTTATGCTAGGCTTAGGATTGGGTCTTGTCCATCACATCATTCTCCTAATGATGTGATCCCGTTATCAATGACATCCAATGTCCATGGTCAGGAAACCGTGACCATCTGTTGATCAACGAGCTAGTAACTAGAGGCTTACCAGGGACACGTTGTGGTCTATGTATTCACACATGTATCGCTATTTCCATACAATACAATTCAAGCATGAATAACAGAAAATTATCATGAACAAGGAAATATAATAATAATCCTTTTATTATTGCCTCTAGGGCATATTTCCAACCTCGAATACTTTGGATGAGTACTCATGGTTGCTTTGCTTCCTCTTTTACTCTTTTCCTTTCTTCTCGGAATTCACAACCAGATGGTGGAGTCCAGTAGATAGATGCCACCTTTGACGACTGATACTACCCCAAGGGTGCCTACTACTACGTGACGGCCACCGACGACCAGGAGTAGATAGGAGGCTCCCAGGCAGGAGGCCTTGCCTTTTCGATCATGTTGCTTTTGTGCTAGCCTTCTTAAGGCAAACTTGTTTAACTTATGTCTGTACTCAGATATTGTTGCTTCCGCTGACTCTTGTGTATTCGAGCTTATGTATTCGAGCCCTCGAGGCCCCTGGATTGTAATATAAAGCTTGTATTATTTTATTTGTGTCTAGAGTTGTGTTGTGATATCTTCCCGTGAGTCCCTAATCTTGGCCGTACGCATTTGCGTGCATGATTAGTGTACGGTCAAATTGGGGGTGTCACAGAAGTGCAGGGGGATAGGGACCTACTTAAGCAAGAGAAGAAGAAGATGGAGTATATGATTGTTGAACTGCTCAAGGCTCGGCATGGCACCAAAGATAAGCTGGAGAGGATCAAGGCAATAATGGATGAGTGAAGTGCTTGTTGTGTTGGTTAAGTAATTATTAAGCCTATATATAGCTAGCCTTGGAATGTCTTGCATGTTAGGTGAATATTTTGGGAATGTGTCATGTGGTTTCAGAACCTGAATCAAGATGGTATGAGCCAGCTACTATTATAGTTTAAGAACTAGGTGGTTTTATCTATGATGTAATGACTTTTATGTTAAGACTTACTATGCTAAGTTAAGTAAGAAGGTTTTATCTATGACGAGGCTGTTTTACTTTCCTATATTATGTGTAGCCAATATCTGCATATATACCTAGCTAACCGACAGTAGTGACATACTTGGAAATGATAACATAGATAGTCAGTCTTACCAATATCTGCATATATATCTAGCTAACTGACAGTAGTGACATACTTGGAAATGATAACATAGATAGTGTGACATATTGCTGGCATAGATAGTCTAACATAGTGCAGGCATACATTGATAGCAATTACCAAATAAGTCTAACTTAGTGAACTGACATAGTGCTGACCAAAGTGGCAGTCTAACTTACTGAACTAGCATAGGTCTGACAAAACTGAAGATTGCCTAGACTGACGAAACTAAAGATAGCATCATCACTCCTCCTTCTTCAGCAGCTTCAAGCATTCGGAGCACCGCACCGTAGTCTTCTTCCCCGCCGCCCTCTTCTTCTTCCCCAGCGCTGGCGCGACCACATCGTTCTCCTAAACCTCTTGCTTCACGACGATGACCTCTGGAAGATCTGCGACCTCCGGTAGCTTCTCCATGTCAATTGGGAGGTTCTTGTCCCCTTCCATGGCGTTGAGGACGGGCGCCAGCATCTGCACATCGAGGACGGGCATCAGAGGACTCGTCGTCAGAGTCGTTAGATGAGTCCACCTCGGAGTCGTCGTCTGGCCTGAGGACAAATGGATTGCGCCTCTCCCAGTAGGCGGTGTTGATGGGGGTTGGGAGAGCAAGGACGGCGTCGGTGAAGTGCTCTACCCTATACGCAACGCGCGCAGGATCCTCGGCTGCCGGCGGCATGGTGGATAGCAGTACATCCACCAACAAGCGCGTTGCCTGGGGTCGGGGGAGCGCTGCACCTCGCGCATCGCCCAGAGAAGAATGGTCGCCGGCGGGACGATGAAGCCGCGAGGGAAGGCACACCGCTTTTCAGTTGCCGTCATGACCTTCACAAGGCCGCGAGCGTGGTTCCTCATCATCTCCACACTGGGGAACCAGTGCGCGATATCCCTGTACTGCGCGCGCAACTCTTGGTTGTTGCCGGCGAGCTCTTCAACGGTCTTCTGCCAGCCTAGGCTCCGGTCCATGGCGACGGAGGTGGGGTGGTTGTCGGCTTGTATTTCGATAGGAGAGAGGGGGTAGGGTAGTGGGTAGTGCAAGAGGCGAGTGGTCATGGAGAGCGGTGGGCGGACACGTTTTAATGCCTAAGAATCCGAAACGGCAAGTGATATGCAACGCACGCTCACGACGCAGCCAGGCGCAACACACGCTAAACACAATAGGTTCCCGCTACCTAAAGATAACTAGGATGGCCAATGCTACTCAAACAAAGCACATGTACTATCCCATTGGCCTTGAACGCAGGCTTACAACCAACTGGTCCTCGGTTCGAGCCCCAGGCCAAACTATTTTTGTTTTTAAATCTGTTTTTTTTCTGGTTTTTGAAAATGAAGTTGAATGTAACTAGTGATTCATATGAACATTTCTGAACTGTAGAAATGCCAAGTAGCAAAAACAAATAAAAACATCCAAGTTGCTCAAGTTCAGACATGCACTTGCCCCTATCACAAATTAAGTAGCATACATTCAACATTCAAGTTCACTAGTCTGAATTTAACCATTCAAGTAGCACAACACAAATCTAGTAGCATACAATCAACATTCAAGTAGCACAACACAAACTTGGTAGCATACACTCAACATTCAAGTACCAGAACACAGTTTCAATGTTTTCCACTTGCACTGAAATAGGCTGCAAACTTGCTAGTAGGTTTCCTCTTCCTCTTGCATGTTAATATCTCAGGTGCTCCATTGGATGTTCTAGGTGCATTAAATCCACTTACTACATTTGGATCTCTTATTGATGTTGATCCTCTTGGAGGTGCTGGTGAAGACTTGGCTGGTCATGTTGATGCCGAATCTCTTGGAGGTGTTGTTGTTTTTCTGTTCCTCATTGCTTTAGGACCAAGTGGTGGAGCAGATGAGGCTCGGATGTGTGAACTTTTGTGTTGATGTGGTGGTTGTGAGGGTGAGTTCTATGGAGGTAGATGTGTAGCACTTGAGGAACCCCTGAAAATTTCTCTATTCTCCTGCATGCCAAAATTAAAACAGTTAGTAATTAGACCACACCTGAAATAATGAAACATAGAATGCAAATTTTTAAATGACCTGGTGTAAGTTCTTTCTCATCTCAAGTCTTGGTTTCAGAGGTTTCCCACAGTTTGTATATCTATGGCCTTGTAGACCACAATTGTTGCATGTAATTGTTCCCATCCTGCTTGTGTCCTTTGGTGCAGGCACCTCAAATTGTCCCTTCCTCCTAGCTGTCTGTTTCTTGCCTGCTTTTTCTTTGGACACTGGGGGCTCAATATCCTGGGTATGGGTGTCAGGCCAGAATTCAGGACCAGTGACAGGGTAAACAATGTCTTTGTATGTCTCAATATATAGTGGTTTTTTGAAAAAATCATGCACAAAGTCCTCTCGGTGCATATGAAGCTTGCTCATTGCTGCTATTACATGGCTGCATGTCACACCTGTCATGTCCCACCTCCTGCAGTCACATGATTTAGTAGCTATGTTCACACAGTACTGTTTCTCACCACTTGACACTTGCCAAATGTCAGGACCATCCCTATGTGCCTCACAAAATTTGGCATACTTCTTATTCTACTCCAGTTTCTCTGAATAGTGGGGCGTGATCATCCATCTATTGGTCTGTGTCTTTTCCTTACTCTTCTGCCTTTTGATTATCTGCTTAGTCCTAATTCCTTTAAACATTGTCCTAATTGGTTTGGCCCTAACATCAAGGATCATTTTGTTGAAAACCTCACTCAGGTTGTTCACAACAAGATCAGTTTTGCAATTATAATCCATTGCAGACCTACACCAAGTCTCCTTTGGAATTTTTTAAGCCACTTCCAGACATCCTCACACTCCGCTTTCAGCTCTGCCATTGCTAATTCATGGCCATGTATGGTGAATGAATAGCTAGCCTCATCTACTAGCTTCTTTAGTTCGGCTCCTTTGAAGCCAGCTGACTGAAAATTTGCATATATGTGCCTAAGGCAGTATCTCTGAGGGGAATCGGGGAACACTTCATTTATAGCCTTAAGAAGACCCTATTTATAAATTAATAACCATGGTCATGAACGAAAAGAAAATAAGCCACTACTACTAATATTTTTGAACAACCAGCAGAGATAGGGTGCATACCTTTTGTGTAATGCCCAGGATGGGACTATATCTCCTACGTGTCGAGGCACGACTTAAAGATATAAGCCCATTCTGGAATGATCGCAAGTTTGGTATCTTTGCACGACTCATGTATAAGAGGAATTAAATTGAAAAAGGAGATAGTTGGCTTACACTCGCCACTTCACACAATACATTACATAAGCAAAACATCATTCAAAACATCACAACCCGGCTACGGGCGAAGATCCAAAAAGAAAGATACCAAAACAAACATAAAGCCACAGGTCTAGATCGAATCCTAGTAGAAACCACTACTGATCGTCGAAAACGTCACAAGCATACGGCCACGCTCTTCATGGAACTCCCGGAAGTTCTGATCCATCTCCTGCTTCATTCTCGGCTGAACCTGCATCTGGTGTTGTAGTATCTATGAGCCAGGAGGACTCAGCAATCCCATAACCATGGGTATCAAGACTAGCAAAGCTTTATGGGTAGGAAGAGGTAAAGTGGTGAGGTTGCAGCAGCGGCTAAGCATAATATGGTGGCTAACTTACGAGTATAAGAATAAGATGAGCATCTATGCAAACGGTCGCAAAAGTAGTGATCGCTAAAGATCCTAAACTACATACGAGTCAAACATAACCCCACCGTGTTCTCTTCTCAAAGTGAAAAGAGACAGTCACGGTTACTCACACAGTTGTGTGTTTTACTTCGGATCCTCTGTCAAGTTTTCTACAACCGGACATTAACAAATTCCAATCTGCCACATAATCGCGGGCACGACTTTTGAAAGATTATAACCCTGCAGGGGTGTTCCAACTTAGCCCATCACAAGCTCTCACGATTAGCTGAGGTGATAAATATAATATCATCACCCCTTATCTTAGGGAAATCCGATCAGGCTCGGCATCCCGGTGCACAAGACATTTCGACAATGGTAAAACAAGTCCAGCAAGACCTCCCGGCGTGCCGACACCCTGATAGTAGCCGCGCGTATCTCGTCTCAGGCCACGTCCGGATGGGCGATTCTACAGGTTTATATCAATCCTCGAGTTTCCTCGTGGTGACCCCGCAGACTCCCCATTTGGGACCAACACCATCAGCACTGGCCCCCCTGTTATGTAGAATTAAGAACCCGGGGACGCGACCTGTCGTGGAATTAGCACGGCAGATGTCCGGTTTAACGGACTTGAAGATGGAACCATCGCACGGGTTAGCTTGAAAGGGTTCATGGCACACAAGAGACACAAAGGGTTTTATACTAGTTCGGCCCCTTCGAGAAGGTAAAAGCCTACGTCTAGTTGGTTTGGGATTATTTGGGCGTCGGATTACAAGGAGCGGAATTGCTTGCCTGCGTCTCGACGGATCGATTGTTGCTTGTCCTTGAACCGGCACCGGGTCGTCCCTTTATATAGAGGTGACGCCTGGTCCGGTTTACGGAGTCCCGAGGTCGGCTCATAATCGTGTCCGCCTCGGTCTCTGTCCTTTCTTTCTTATCTCTCAAGTTACATCTCTTTGGCGGTTTACAAACCGTATTTCTATACATGGGCCTTGAAATCTCATGGGCCGTAATCTCTACTAAAATAATAAACCAAGTACGATATAGCTAAGCCGGTTTACAATATCCGGTTTATACCTATTAACCGTATCCCTGACATTAGGCCCCAGAATGATTTGAACTTGTTCATATCAGTCTCCATTGTCTTCCGCAACTTCTCTTCCGTCTTCATTTTTTCCTGTAAACCGGCTCTGACGTCATCTTCCGAAATCATTAAAGTCTGGCAATGACATCAGCTCCGCATTTATCGCCGCGAGCTGTACTGTAGCTTATTTTTAATGGTTATCCCGAGAATCGAGGCGTTCAACGGATCTTTATCCGATTTTCTTCCTTGATTACCGCACCTGTCGTTTCACATCCGCCTCTTCGTCTATAAATAGTGCCGCCCCTCCTCATTCTTCCTTCTCGCTTCTTCTTCCTCTCTCCGCTCTCTGACCCGCACATCTTCATTGCTGCTCGAGCTCAAGAACGCACCGGTGACCGCAAGATCCTCAGCCTTTGACCGGCCGCTGCATCAACCTGAGCCTTGACCAGATTTTCTCCGCCGCCGATTCTCACCGTCCCCGGTATGTTCATTCCCCTCTTGGTAGATCTATGTCCACCATTGTTTCGCCCGTGTTCTTCCGCCATTAGGGCTGTCGGTGAAGCTTTTGTTCCTTCATAAATCTTAGTACATAAAAAACCTTGTAATCTTTAGGCCCTGATCTGTAGGTTTCTCACACCGCACCAGATTAGATCCCGCTACAACCGTGTAGTTTCATTCATCCTGCCATTATAGCTTCTGCCTTTCCGCCATTAAAGCTTCTGCCTTTCCGCCATTAGAGCTTCACCGGTAGAACCTTCTGCACTAGTTTCGCTTATTTGGCTGTTACACTTTGCCCCTTAAATCTTGTTGTTTTTACTTTCGCCGTTTGCTTGCCTTGGATCTCCTTTTTATGCATCTCCTATGAACTCACCTGCCCTATATTGGACCTCTGTAAATTTTCCATGCGATTTTTGTTTCTTTATCTCCGCATGCTCAGATCTATTTTTCCCTAGCGATGCGTTGAAACTTGTTTTCCTCTTCAATAGATCTACTAAGTATGCTCCGGTTTAGATCACCATGTCGTGAACCGGAAATGATGTAACCTGATATAATAACTTTAAATGATTCCCCTTCAACTGCCATTTAAACCGGAGATGATAACACTCCGTTTCATAATTCCGGTTTAACCTTGCGAAATAACTTGTCTTCTTAACCATTGCATATCATGATCATATTCCGGATCATTACTCTTTCATAATCCGTCTTTGCACTTTTCACTTCTTCAGTACTTCGCTCGAATGGCCAAGCAATATGTTTCATGTGACTGGGTCCGTTCTGTTATAACTGAAGAGGATTTAGTCAAACTATCCAGCATTGGTACATTAGGCCCTCAGGCTGAACTGAAATGGCGCGCTCCTGGCAATGAATGTCCTCCCGCTCCTAGATCCGGGGAAGTGATTGTATTTCTGGATCACATCTCCAGGGGTTTCTCTCCCCCCGGTTCAAAATTTTTTCGGGATGTCCTTGCCACCTTCCAGTTGCATCCACAGGATATTGGACCGAACTCCGTCTCCAATATCTGTGATTTCCAAGTTTTCTCTGAAGCTTACCTGCAAGAAGAGCCTTCGGTTGATCTTTTTCGGGATTTCTTCCACTTGAACCGGCGTACCGAGTTCACCAGCGGGCCTCACCAAGAGCTTGGCGGTATCAGTATTCAGAAGAGGAGGGATGTAGTTTTCCCTCATGCCTCCTTGCACACTCATCCAAAGGACTGGAACAAGTCCTGGTTTTACTGCATAGACACGTCTCCTGAAGGTGAAAACCCTTTGCCGGGCTATCGTGAGACTCGTATTCCGGTAAATCACCCCTTGCCGCAACGATTAAGTGCTGCTGAACGGATCCCATTTTCTCCTCAACTCTCCAAGTTGAGGGCCTTCATGGCGAACGGCCTGATTGGCACAGATTTTCTTCGTTGCTGGTTATCATGGAGTATTCTTCCTTTAAGCCGGCGCCCTGATCTGATGTGCAACTACTCTGGTAAATCGGATGACCCTCAGAGATTTTCTAAGGATAAGTTATCTGAATCGGAAGTAATTGAATCGGCCAAAAAGATTGTCAATCCGGCTCTAACAGACTGCACCAAGGTTGGCTTGGCCCCATTCTTCAAGAAAAACAAGCAGCCCGAGGTAAATATCTTTAACATGTATTTTATAAACTGTCGTCTTTGAACCGTCTTTTACTTGCCTTCCCTTTTTTCATTTAGGCTGATGATCCTTTCTGGAGGAGGAAACCTCAAGAAAAACCTGCAAAGCAAACTCGCCGAAAGACTCCTGCCAATAAGAAAAGGAAAGCTGCCGTTGATACCGGTTCTCCTTCTGAAGATGATGATCCGGACTCCGAGGTACGCTTTATTCCGGTTTACATTTGCTTTTATATACTTGTTCATATCTTTAATGATGCACTTTTTCACAGGATCCACTCGAAGTTGATAACCCGGCGGAGATTGAGGTAACCCTTATTTCTTCCGATTCAGAACCCCCTCCTCAAAAGATCCGTCGGACTGTTAGAAAGTATCAATTTTCTCATCCTTATGCTAAGTTGGATCCCAATTTTGATTTGAAGAAACAACAGCACGAAGCCTTGCGCCGGACCACGCGCCATAGCGGTTTAGCAGTGGAATCCTCTGGGATTTCGCTAACTCCGACTCGAAAGCGCCGCGCTGAGGTGATGCTCTCTCCAACTCTTCTTCACCCCAAGGCCGGTCTTATCAGACAACCACTTAAACCGACTGATCCTGATTATCAGGAAACTCCGCTGTCTTCATCTGGCGAATCAACTGCGACACAGCTTCCACCCTTGAAGACAGCCCCAGGGTGATTCTCTTTACTTTTTCCGGTTTATAACCTTCCTTTTTCTTTATAATGCTGACTTATCCTCTCTTGTTTGCCAGCAAACCGAAACCCAGCAAAAGAGCTAAGGGTAAGAAGCCTGTTGCTGACCCTTCAACTGACGAACCAGTGATTGAACCGTCAGCAACTGTCCCTCCTGAAAATACTCCTGCCACTCCGGTTCAAGAACCCGTTCTTGATATTCCTGCCACCGATGCTGCCCAAGATCCACCAAGTCCGGCCCGGGTTAGCTCTCCTCAAGCTAATCCGGGATCTCCTGATCCGGCCCAAGCTGAAGTCACACCTCCCCATGCACCCACTTCTCCTGACGTTGTGGTTACTGGTGCTGCTTATGTTGCACCAGCCAAACCCACCGTTTTAGCAAAGCATACTGCTAAATCGGAGAAAGTAACTCAGGAAAAGGGGAAATGGAGCACAGACTTATCCAATCTTTCAAACATGAGTGCTCAAGACCTTTATTCCGGATATTTGAGCCGGCTCCACAGTAGTCGGGATTTTGAAGCCAGCTTAGTAAATATGATGAGAGAAAAATACGAAGTAAGTGCTCCTGTTCTAACTTTGTTTTATTTTGACGCATCTTTATCTTCTAACAGCCCCCAAGTTCCGGTTTATCTTCTTCATTGAAGGTAATCCGGAACTTTATAGTTTTTTAACTGCTGATCCGTACATTAGCCCCCAAGTATCAAGTAGATAACTTGGTTATGTAGTTGATACTTGTAGAAATTGTCTCTGATGTTTTAGCTTCAACTGCCATTAGCCCCCAAGTGTCAAGTGTACAACTTTGTTGTGTGCTTGAGACTTGCATTTTCAATTTGCATTGCCGGATTACTTCAACTGCCATTAGCCCCCAAGTGTCAAGTATACAACTTTGTTGTGTGCTTGAGACTTTGTAATTCTAATCCTCGCTTGTGAACTTTGTCTGTAGGCTGAGCTGAACCGGAATGCTGTAGAAAACAGCGAACTTCGAAGCCGGCTTATAGATACAGAGGCAGCCGCTTCAAAGGCGAAAAAAGATCTTCAAGTGAGTTTGAAAACTGCTGAAGATTTGAAAAAATTCTTTGATGAAGAACGGACCGCTTTTGAAGTCCAGCGGAAGGATCTTGAAAAACGTGTTCAAGATGCCGAAGGGGCTCTTAACCCGGTTATCGAAGAATTGGCCGGGCTGAAGCGCCAAGTTGATTTGATGATTTCTGCTATTTTCGGTAAGCCAAACCTGAATTCTTGTCTGTTATCTGTGCCATCTGTGTTTTGTACCGGTTTAACCTTTCTTGTTGTATGCAGGACGCCGTGTCTCCCATCTTGGGGATGATGTTCGGAAGAAACTGAAAGCCTGCTACACCTTAGTAGAGCAACTATACTCCGGGGCGCAAAGGATTATCAGTGCTACCTCCTTCGGTAAACCGGCTCCTTCAACCATCAAAGCTACATTGAATAGCTTGTCGATTCTACCAACTCGTCTTGAAGAGGTGAAGAAATCAGCTGCTCGAGGAGGTGCTCTTCTGGCCTTGACAAGAGCTAAGGCTTGGGTTCCAGACATTGATCCAGCAGAAGTGCTAACCGGGTTTCCTGATACAAAGGAAGACGGTTCAGCCTTTGGTGAAAAAGATCTGTACGTTCTGACGAAGGAAATGCGTCCACTCTCCAGCAAGATAGCGGTGGAAGCTGATTTATCCCGATACCACCCTGCGTACAACCTTCAAAACGAGCGTGTGGAACGTCCGGTCTATGATGTTGCAAACTTAACTCCGCCGGTTCGTCCTCACACTTATGCTCCTGATATTGAACCTACCGAGTTGATCAACGATGAAGTGTATTTCCGTGCTTTGGCCAAGATTGATTGGCGTGCACCAGATTTCCCGCCGCTTCATGAGGAGGAAGACGTTCCGGAACCAGATGGTGGTCAGTCCTCCCGGCAGGGAGGAACGGAATCTTGAATGTTATTGCTGTAATCACAATTGCTATTCCTTAAACAATGCTTCCAACTGTTTGGCTTTCATGCCTTGTAATAGGCTTTAGCTGAAATGTAATGCACTGTGATCCGGCTTTTGGTCTTTATAAAGTATTCTTTCACTGACTTGTTGATTGATGCGGATCTCTTGCCCTGTTCACAAAAAAGATGAAAAATATGCCCTAGTGGTATGACCACTGGACGGATTAACTTGCTCTCTTGGTATGATAAACAAGCATACCTTTGATAAATAACTTAGATACCTTAATTGCATGCAGCCAAAACACCTTAAACCGGCAAGATGTTTAAAATTACCTTAATAAGTACTTGGAACTCTTCAGCCCTAACTTGTCCATGAATTTTTCTTTTCTTTGTTCAGCAATTCGTAACTTGTATCTGACCCCGTGCTGCCGATTGTCAGCTCATAACGGTACCAGGCCGATTTAATAAACACCGGTCATTATAACTGATCATGTACTGCCAATTTGTTGGCTCGTCAGGAAGGTCGATCCGGGTTATGATGCACGCCGGTTTAATTCTCGCTGGTGTTCATGACCCAGACTTATGATGTTATAAATAGGTGGTCAACTTCTGGAGCTGTTCCACTCGGTTTAAAAGGTTATAGAACACAAGAAACACCAAGAAACACACAATTTTTGTAAATCAAACTATGTAATCGAGGCTTTTTCAAAGAGCTGCCAGGCTCAAAAACTGTTCAAAGAGCCGAGCCATCATTTGAACGCGGATTGATACCGACTGCGGATTGATACCGACTGCGGATTGATACCGACTGCGGATTGATACCGACTGCGGATTGATACCGACTGCGGATTGATACCGACTGCGGATTGATACCGACTGCGGATTGATACCGACTGCGGATTGATACCGACTGCGGATTGATACCGACTGCGGATTGATACCGACTGCGGATTGATACCGACTGCGGATTGATACCGACTTTGTTCAGGGAGCCCAAAATTTCATAATATAGCCATTCAAGAGGTGTGTGGGCGATACCACTGTCCTTAGGGGCCTCTGACATTCCTCCTAACCCGGCCGGGGTTTTTTCCTTTTTATGAGGTTTTTCTTTTCTTGAACCGGATAAGAGCTCATATTCCGGTGAGTTCTATCGCTCCTTCACACACCCTGCAAAGGTTAATTTCTAAAAACCAGCCAATATTGAAATACGATTCTTTGATAATAAACTGATATGGACAGTTGCCGCAAATTTGATGTATGTGGAAAAAGGGCTGAGCCCCCGGTTTACCGAGGGTGCCGGTTTATTCATTATTTCATAATATATACATAGGATACATGGGAGCCTATGGCTCAAGTGTAATATGGCCGTAGATGAGCAATGTTCCATGGCCTTTTCGTCTCTTCTTCTGATGTCCGTGAATCTTTGTGCTCTCGAATGTCCACCAAATAGTATGACCCGTTGCGTAAATTTTTGCTGATTACAAAGGGCCCTTCCCAGGGCGGGGATAGCTTGTGCATGTCCGTTTGATCTTGGATAAGCCGGAGCACCAAGTCACCCTCCTGGAATGTCCTGGTTCTGATCCGGCGGCTGTGATATCTGCGCAGGTCTTGCTGATAAATCGCCGACCGTGCTGCAGCTACGTCACGCTCTTCATCCAACCGATCCAAACTATCCTGCCTTGACTCTTCGTTGACGGCTTCTACATAGGCCGCCACCCTTGGGGAATCATGGCGTATGTCACTTGGAAGAACTGCTTCTGCACCGTAAACCATGAAGAAAGGTGTATAACCTGTAGACCGGTTTGGTGTAGTGTTAATACTCCAAAGGACAGACGGTAACTCTTCAACCCAACACCCTGGGGTTCTCTGCAAAGGTGTCATAAGCCGGGGTTTGATTCCTCGCAAAATCTCTTGATTTGCCCTTTCCGCCTGCCCATTGGATTGGGGGTGAGCTACAGAAGATACGTCCAGACGAATATGCTCTCGTTGACAGAACTCTTCCATCTCACCCTGAGATATGTTGGTACCATTATCTGTGATGATACTGTGCGGAAAACCAAACCGGAATATTACTTTTTTGATAAACTTAACCGCTGTGGCCGCATCACACTTGCTTATAGGCTCTGCTTCAACCCATTTTGTAAACTTGTCCACTGCTACTAGTAGATGAGTTTTCTGATCTTGGGATCTCTTGAAAGGACCAACCATATCAAGCCCCCAAGTTGCAAAAGGCCAAGTTATTGGTATCATCCGGAGTTCTTGTGCCGGAACAAGGGCACGTCTTGAGAATTTTTGACAAGCATCACACTTACGGACCAGGTCTGTCGCATCTGCATGTGCGGTTAACCAATAAAAACCATGCCGGAAAGCTTTAGCCACTAACGATTTTGATCCGGCATGATGACCGCAATCCCCTTCATGAATCTCCCTTAGGATCTCACAACCTTCCTCAGCCGAAACGCACCGTTGAAATACTCCAGATGTGCTGCGATGATGCAGCTCCCCATTGGCGATTGTCATAGATTTGGAACGCCGGATTATCTGTCGTGCTTCCCCTTCGTTCTCTGGTAATTCTCCCCGGCTTAAATATGCCAAATAAGGTACCGTCCAATCCGGGATGACATGGGTTGCCGCAACCAACTGTGCCTCTGGGTCCGGAACAGCCAGATCATCCTCTGACGGTACTTGAACCGAAGGTTTATGCAATTCATCCAAAAAGGTGTTCGGTGGTACCGGTTTACGTTAAGACCCTAGCCGGCTTAAAGCGTCCGCTGCTTCGTTTTTCCGCCGGTCTATATGTTCCACCTGATACCCTTTGAAGTAACCTGCCACCATTTCAACCTCTCGCCGATAAGCCGCCATGAGGGGATCCCTTGAATCCCACTTGCCCGAAACTTGCTGCGCCACTAGGTCTGAATCGCCCAAGCACTTAACCCGGCTTAAATTCATCTCCTTTGCCAATCGCAAACCATGAAGTAGCGCTTCATATTCCGCTGCATTATTAGTACAAGGAAATAACAACCGAAGGACATAACAAAATTTATCGCCTCTGGGGGAAGTTAAAACCACTCCGGCCCCTGAGCCCTCCAACTGTTTTGAACCGTCGAAGTAAATCGTCCAATAAGTGAGATCCGGCTTTTCTTCTGGGGTCTGCAACTCTGTCCAGTCATTGATGAAATCCACCAGTGCCTGAGATTTGATAGCAGTACGTGGTACGTATTTTAACTCATGTGGACTGAGCTCAATGGCCCACTTGGCTATCCTGCCTGTTGCTTCTCTATTCTGAATTATATCTCCCAACGGAGCTGAGCTGACCACAGTTATCGGATGCCCTTGAAAATAATGCTTCAGCTTTCGGTTTGCCATGAACACCCCATATACCAGTTTCTGCCAGTGAGGGTATCTTTGTTTAGACTCAATGAGTACCTCACTCACGTAGTAGACCGGACGCTGAACCGGATGTTCTTTCCCTGCTTCCTTGCGCTCAACCACAATTGCAACGCTAACTGCCCGTGTGTTCGCAGCAACATACAGTAGCAAAGGCTCCTTGTCAATAGGGGCGGCCAAAACCGGCGGCTTCGCTAATTGCTGCTTCAGACTTTCAAACGCTGTATTCGCTTCATCACTCCAGATGAACCGGTCCGTTTTCCTCAACATTTGATACAGCGGGATCGCCTTTTCTCCTAAACGACTGATGAACCGACTTAAAGCCGTGATCCGTCCGGCTATGCGCTGAACGTCGTTAATGCAAGCCGGTTTTGTCAAAGATGTGATGGCCCTGATTTTCTCCGGATTGGCTTCTATTCCCCGGTTTGAAACCAGAAATCCCAAAAGCTTACCAGCTGGGACACCAAAGGCGCACTTCTCCGGATTGAGCATCATCTTGTAAGCCCGAAGATTGTCAAAGGTTTCTCTGAGATCTTCTATCATTGTCCTCTCCTCCTTTGACTTAACCACAATGTCATCCACATAAGCGTGTACGTTCCTTCCTATCTGTCCTTTCAAGCAGTTCTGAACACAACGTTGATACGTCGCCTGCGCACACTTGAGCCCAAAAGGCATAGACACATAGCAAAAAGCACCAAAAGGGGTTATGAATGCCGTCTTCTCTTGGTCTTCAACTGCCATTTTGATCTGGTGATAGCCTGAGTATGCATCCAAAAAACTCAGCCGCTCACACCCTGCTGTAGCATCAATAATCTGATCAATGCGAGGTAGAGCAAAAGGATCAGTTGGGCAAGCTTTATTGAGGTCTGTGTAGTCCACGCACATCCTCCACTTCCCATTCTTCTTCAAAACTAGCACCGGGTTGGCCAACCACTCCGGATGAAACACTTCCACTATGAATCCTGCTGCCAAGAGCTTAGCTACTTCTTCACCTATAGCCTTGCGCCTCTCTTCATTGAAACGGCGCAGATACTGTTTTACCGGTTTAAACTTCGGATCAATATTTAACTTGTGCTCAGCGAGTTCCCTCGGTATACCAGGCATGTCAGAGGGCTTCCATGCGAAGATATCCCGGTTCTCACGGATGAACTCGATGAGCGCGCTTTCCTATTTAGGATCCAAGTTAGCACTGATGGTGAACTGCTTGGATGAATCTCCGGGCACAAAATCAACCTGTTTAGTCTCTTCCGCTGATTTGAATTTCAAAGCCGGATCGTGCTCAGTGGTTGGCTTCTTCAGTGGAGTCATGTCTGCCGGATCAACATTATCCTTATAGAACTTTAACTCTTCCGCCAAACACACTGCTTCCGCATATGCTGCATCACCCTCTTCACATTCTACTGCTATCTTACGACTGCCGTGCACCGTAATCGTGCCTTTATGACCCGGCATCTTGAGCTGCAGATAAACATAACATGGCCTAGCCATAAATTTAGCATAAACCGTCCTCCCAAACAAAGCATGATATGGACTTTTGATTTTGACAACTTCAAAGGTGATCATCTCCGACCTAGAGTCCCGCTCATCTCCAAAGGTGACTTCTAAATCAATCTTACCAACCGGATAAGCTGACTTACCTGGAACCACCCCGTGAAACACCGTGTTTGATGTTCTTAACTGTTTATCTGTCAGACCCATACGACGAAAAGTCTCGTAATATAATATATTGATGCTGCTACCTCCGTCCATGAGAACTTTAGTAAACCGGTATCCTCCCACCTGTGGCGCCACTACCAAGGCTAGATGTCCCGGGTTATCTACCCGTAACGGGTGATCTTCCCTGCTCCAGACAATGGGCTGCTCCGACCATCGTAGAAACTGTGGCGTCGCCGGTTCTGCCGCATTAACGGCCCGCTTTAAAACCTTCTGGTCTCTCTTGCATAAACTCGTGGTGAAGACGTGATACTGACCGCTGCTCAACTCCTTCGGATTACTCTGGTATCCGGATTGCTGTTGTTGTTGTGGACGCTGCTGCTGCTGATTTCCTTGTTTATTATGATTCCCTTGGCTCTGTTGCTGATTGCTCTGATTATTATAACCACCTTGATGATACGGCTGATTTCCCTGATTCTGATAACCGCCTTGATAATGTGATTGGCTTCCTTGACCATTATAGTTTCCTTGACCGCCCGGGCCACCTGGCCGGGATTGATAACCGCTGTTGCCTCTATATCCTGAACCGAAATTGTTCTCTTGATAACCTGGGCCATAAAACTCGGGCCCTGAACCGGCATTCGGGGGCCGGCTATGAGGATTAAAACGGCTGTTCCCTGTGGGACTCCAACATTCTCTCGCAGTATGCTTTGCAGGCCCCCTAGCTCCGCTATGCTTTGCGCAGGGTTGATCCAAATCCTGTTCCCAGCCCGGATTTCCTCCACCGGCTTGACGAGCGGGACCCCGCTGATTTCCCTGAAAACCGCCTTGAACCTGTGTATTGGCTACAAAATCAGAACTGCCTTCCGGTTTCCGTTTGCCCAACACACCTGACGTGATCGGATTGGCTGAAGCCGGTTTACCAGCCTTGCTGGCTTTTCCCGCTTTATCTCCTTCTGGCTCCGGATATTTGGTATTATCCGAGTCTCCATACTTCACCAAGGCACTCATTAAAGTCCCCATATCATTGCACTCTCGTTTGAGCCGTCCGAGTTTCAATTTCAGAGATTCAAACCGGCAATTGTTCTCCAAAGTTACAATCGCGGTGCTCGGATTAATACCGTTTGAAGAATGCAAGATCTCCGCCACTCTGCGCACCCAAGCTGCTGTAGACTCCTGCTCCCCCTGTACACATGCTGCTAAATCTATCACTGACATAGGTTGTTTGCATGTATCTTTGAAATTCTTGATGAACTGACTACGCAGCTCCCCCCATGACCCGATGGAATTCGGAGGAAGTCCCTTCAGCCAAGTCCGGGCTGTTCCTTCGAGCATCATAGTGAAATATTTGGCACAAGCTGATTCATCCACGTCCAGCATCTCCATAGCCATCTCGTAGCTCTCCACCCAAGCCTCGGGTGGTAAATCGGCTGTGTAATTGGGCACCTTACGAGGCCCCTTGAAATCCTTGGGTAATTTGACACTTCGCAGGGCCGGGACAAGACACTGTATTCCAAAACCGCTTGCCGTCGCTCCTGCCCCCGTAGCGCCGGTGTAAACCGGCGTCGTCTGGCGGATCTCCTCCCGGGCCTCCGATCTAGGCCGGTTTTGATCTGGGGCCGGTATCTCTGCCCCTGCCGGATTATTCTGCCTACGCTGATGCCTCCTCCGTTCACTGCTAGATACTTCAGGCTCCTCCCAATGTCTAGAGTAACTTCGATTGGGACGCGGCGTTGAATGCAACCTCTCCCTGCTGTGAGAATACGCTTGATGCTGTACTAAGGCCGTGTTGAGTAATCTCTGGGCCCTGCGCGCTTCTATTGCTACAGGGGATGTTTCTTCCACAGGTAAAGCGGCCAATCGTGCCGCCGCTGCAGCGATATTATCCACCGGATTTGAATAGTGCCCCGGGGGGACCGGAACATACGGTGCCGATGTAATCCGTCGTTCCCGCTCCACGGCGGGTTGTCGAACCGGTTCCTCTCGAGCCGGTGAACTTCTCCGGTTTAAAATCGGATTGTTACTGGCCCCGACCCCCGGTGTTCTGAACAAATCCGTAGGTTCATAACCCGGCGGCAGTCGGGATTGATATTTTCGTCCTCTTACCCCTTCCATGGAAGCCTGCTCCATCCTTAAGTGAAAGGCTTGTTCATCCAACTCCGCTTGCCTTGCCGCTAACATCTCTCCCTCTGCCCTTAGATCTTCTTTTAACTGATCAATCCGGGCCTTCAACTGGAGCAGCACTGTATCATGTTGCACCTTGTCTGCTGGAGCTACCGTCTCTATTGCCTTAGCCGCAAATTCCTCCATCAAGGTGGATAGAACCGTAGTGACGGAGGGATTGGAGCCGCTTCCTCCTGCGCCAGCTTCTGCTGTTGTTCCGTTCGTCGGGGGTTGTGAACCGGCCATAAAAACCGCCACTCGGTTTGGCGGGTCGGAGGGGCCCGGAATACTGTTTCCGTCGGACTCGCCCTCGTACCAGCCGTCCCGCAACTGATACAGAGACTCAGTTTCCCCGGACGAAGATTCGTTATCTGAACAGACGACGGTTGCACTATCGGATTCCGAACCGTCCTCCGCCTGTTCTCCGTGAATCGCTCCAACGAACACACGCTTCACAGCAGGTAGAATCCGGGCCGATCTCGCACGCTGAGCCGGCTCGACGATGTTGGGGAAGGTGTCCAGCTCAGGTCCCGGTTCACCGATTTTGCCGATGAAGACTTGGATGCTGCCGAAGGGAACCCGGTACCCGTATTCGATCGAATCGGCCTCCGGTCCCCATCCCGCGTCGTCGATGTAGATCCGGCCCCGACGACTCTTGGTCATCCGGCCGACCGCGTAACCCTTCAACCCCTTGAGGCCGCCTTCCAAGAACTCGAAACCGTCGTGCGCGAGCCCCACGGTGGGCGCCAACTGTCGTGGAATTAGCACGGCAGATGTCCGGTTTAACGGACTTGAAGATGGAACCATCGCACGGGTTAGCTTGAAAGGGTTCATGGCACACAAGAGACACAAAGGGTTTTATACTAGTTCGGCCCCTTCGAGAAGGTAAAAGCCTACGTCTAGTTGGTTTGGGATTATTTGGGCGTCGGATTACAGGGAGCGGAATTGCTTGCCTGCGTCTCGACGGATCGATTGTTGCTTGTCCTTGAACCGGCACCGGGTCGTCCCTTTATATAGAGGTGACGCCTGGTCCGGTTTACGGAGTCCCGAGGTCGGCTCATAATCGTGTCCGCCTCGGTCTCTGTCCTTTCTTTCTTATCTCTCAAGTTACATCTCTTTGGCGGTTTACAAACCGTATTTCTATACATGGGCCTTGAAATCTCATGGGCCGTAATCTCTACTAAAATAATAAACCAAGTACGATATAGCTAAGCCGGTTTACAATATCCGGTTTATACCTATTAACCGTATCCCTGACACGACCCCCTATGCAAATTTAAATAATTAATTAAGTTGTTATTATGAGGCAAATTAAAACCAATGTTGGGCCTTGCTGGAGGAGTTTTATTCAAAGTCGAACTGTCAAGGGGTCCCATCCACCCATCGTGTAAGGAACGCAAAATCAAGGAACATAATGCCGGTTTATCGGCGCCTAAGGTGGCATGAGTGGGACAAAACACCGAGCAAAAGGCCAAGCCTTCCACCCATGCCCAGTATATAGGTGTGTTAATAATAATTATAGATATTGTGATATAACAACAACAAGTTCCCTCCTGGAACGATCTTCATCTTCACCTGCAACTAACAACGCTATAAGAGGGGTTGAGCAAGCGGGTAACATAGCCAAACAGTGGTTTTGCTAGGAAGGTTTCAAAGGTTAGAGGTTTCATGGCAACAAGGAGAGGCTGACATAAAAGATGGGTAGCGCGACATGTAACGATAGCATCGGGACAACTAAGCATGGCAATGGTAGTAAAGGTATCCAAGGGTATGATCATCTTGCCTGGGATTCCGCGAGGGAGAAGAACAAGTCCATGAAGTAGACGGAGCAACAAGTCGAGCGAATCCTCACAACTCCGGAACGAAACCGAAGCTAACAAGAGAAGCAACCGGAAAGAAGCAAACAACACGGTAAACACACAAGCATAAACATGGCATACGATGCACATCCAAGTATAATGCATGTCCGGTTTAATTATGCATGGCATGGCAATGTGCACAAACAACACTACAAGTTAAGTGGAGCTCAATATGCAACGAGTTGCATATTGATGAAACACCACATTTTATTTATTTAGTTGACTCTCGTTTATTTACAAGACAAGATTAAATGTTTTTAACATGGCAAGAGGTGAAGCATAAACAAACTACCTATTTAGACATTTTAAATGAGGCCGGAAAATAACAACAACAAATCCGGAAAATCCCCATGAGCAGGTTTAGCAATTTTTAAGCAAACAACAATTCACACATATAATGTTGTTAACATGATGCGGATGACATGATCAAGTTTTATGCAAGTTCTATTAAAAGTTGACATGAAGAGATAAGGAGTATTTGTCATCGTGATGGAAGGAAAGGGTGCCACGGCAACGATCCGAAAATGATGCAACGCAACATCTCGGTTCCCGGTAACTCGTTGAGAGTCCGGTGCAAAAGAAAGGTGGCGTGAACGAGCGAAACAAGATGGAAGGTGGGGTGATCCCGTCACCGGGTTCCCACGAGTCGGCGACGAGGCAACCGAGGAGCATGACAAAAGTCGAAACGGGCACGATGCGCACAAGGGAAACATCTCATACAACACAAGCATCACACGGGTCATCGTCTCGGGGTTATACCTTCGGAGCGATCGTTCTCGGAGGGGGTTCGAGTCGTCGAGGGACGGAGTGGAAGTAGTGGAAGTAGACGTTCTCGCGAGTCGTGGTACCAGTTCATAGAGGAAGTAGTCGTTCTCGTTTCCGAAGAGGTACTTGTCACGTCGTGGAACTTGTTGCGTCTCCGAGTAGCCGAACTTGACATCGGACATCGAGGTACTTGGCGGTACGTAGTGGTACTTGATGGGCATCGACGTCGTGGTACTCGTTTCTTCACCGAAGGTAGTCGTTCCGTTCGTAGTCGTTCAAGTCGTCGATAGAGGTACTTGGGGTCTCGGCGACGGTAGTTGTTCACGAGCTCGTTTTTTCGTAGATGTTCGGGTCGTCGTGGTACTTGTCGCGGTCGTGGTCTCGGCAACGTAGTTGTACATGTCATTTGACGCCGTGTAGTCGAACTTGAAGGTCGTCGGCGACTCAAAGGGGTACTTGGCGTCGGTCTCGACCCGGAGATGAGCTTGCCAGTCTTGGTTCTTGTCAAACTCGTAGATGCCAGCAAGGAGCTGGACGAAGGCAAGGTCGACGGGGCAACCGAGGAGCAAACAAAAGAGGCGCGGCATCATGGCAGCGCCATGACCGGCGGAAGCAGCAGCAGGGTTCGGACCTCGGCTCCACGGAGAGCTGGGGCGCCGGTGCTGGCCTGGAGACAGAGGGGCACAGCGGCGCTGGGTCCATGGCCTTGGCGATGGAGGGAGGCCACGGGGCTCCTGGCGCGAAGGAGGACGAGGCAGAGGCCTCGGTGCTGGAGTCGCGCAGAGGCGGGGCGGCCTGGGCGCGCGGAAGAGGGCTTGGGGCGTCCATGGCGCGAGGTGGTGATGGAGAACGGAGGGAGGCGCGCAGGGAGCCAGAGGGCCGGTGGCGCTGGCTGCGGCCCTGGTGGCGACGGCGGCGACCCCTGGCCGGCCGGGCGCTTGGCGACGAGGCCATGGTATGCTGATACGTCCAAAACGTATCTATAATTTCTGCTTGCTCCATGCCTCTTTTGGGTGATATTGCTATGTTATTTATACACTTCCATACACTTTTGATCATATTTGGACTAACCTATTAACTCAGTGCACCCCAGTGCCAGTTTCTGTTTTCGGCTGTTTTTGTATTTCAGGTTTTCACATTACGAGAACTACCAGAAAAAATCCAGAAAAATTATATAAAAACTCAGCGTTCCAGAAGCTACCAGGCACCCGAAGCACAGCCGGAGGGGGGCCACCAGGGCCCCAGACGCCCTGGTGGCGCGCCCCCCCGGGCCGCGCCGGGGGGGCGCCTAGGCCCCCCGAGCCTCGTCTGACGCCCCCCTTTGGCATATATTTAAAGCGTCTCCCGAAACCCTCGAGACGGGAACTCTTTTTCGCGATCTCATCTCTGTTCCGCCGCCGCCGCTGCTTCCAAGATCGGGAGCACCAGGAGAACTCTTCCCGGCACCCTGTCGGAGGGGAGGATCACCACCGGGAGCTTCTCCACCACCATGGACGCCTCCCGGATGAGTTGTGAGTAGTCTCCCTTGGACCATGGGTCCATGACCACTAGCTATGTGATGTTCTCCTCCCGTTCTTGTGCTTCACTAATTAGGCCTCGTGAGCTGCCCTACATGATCGAGGCACATATGTAATCCTTATGCTGTTGCTATGATGAGTTTGCTGGGATCCGATGGATTATGAGATTATGTTCAGATTGTGTTTGAGTAATATATTTGATTCACCTCTTTTATATTTATGTTTGTAAGTAATTCTTGCATGTTCTCCGTTGTTACTTATTGCTTTGGCCAAGTAGTAGGTAGTGACTCCAAGAGGGAACGTTATGCTTGATTGTGGGTTCATGCCCCTCGATGACTAGCTTGAGTGACAGAAACATGAGTCTAGGGGATGTGCTGTTGCCACAAGGGGGAAAACAACGGTGCTTGTGCCCGCGGGTGCAAGGATTGTTTACTTTACGCAAAGTTCTTTTAATGCAGTTGTCTGTTGCTTTGAGTTTACACTATGGGTGGGACTCGCAACTTAATACCAGCGAGATGTTCTGGATAGATATCTCAAGGTGGATGACTAGTAGTAGATGCAGATGGATTTCGGTCTACTTACCTCGGCGTACTGCCCATGCTTTGAACCTCTACCTTTCTTGCAACTTAGTCAGCATTGGTTTGCGCACATGGTCCTGTCAATTGCCCAGCTGTAATTCGTTTACCTCACATAGCTGTTTTATCGTCTTTTGGGAGAGAGACATCACTAGTGAACATCATGAGACTCCGGTCCATATTACCATCATTGATCACATCCGCTATTTACTTTTCCGCTTTTTACTTACTATTGCAATTATACCTATCACTATTATCACTTGCGTTTGATCCTTTGTAAACTACAAGGCCGGAGGGATTGACAACCTCTCTGTACTCGTTGGGAGCAAAGTTATTTGTATCTGTGTGCAGGTCCACGTTGATTGCTAATATCTGGCGCCGTTAGCAGTTGACACCTTCTTGTTGAAACTGGGAGTCTCAGGGAAAACGATCCTTGGTATTGCCAAGGGAAAACTTCTGCTACACTGCATCTCAAACCTTCCACTTGGTGTCACCAACGAGGGGTGAGAAGCCACCTAGCAAATCAATTTCTGGCGCCGTTGCCGGGGACTCCACTCTTCAAGATAGGGGAGTTGCACGCTATCTTTTATCTTTGCTTTTTTGTCTTGTTAGTTTACCTTTCAGTTTTCTTTATGTCTTTTCACTAGTTTTGCTTAATGGAAAACAACAAAAATATGAGAGAGCTTTATAAGCTCTACCTTGCTTTGGGACATGATGTGTTTGAAGAGAAAATTAAAAAACCTATGGAACTTTATTATTTGCATAACAATCATGATGGTGGTGATGTTATTAGTATGCTTTCTTTGAATATCAATATTGCTAATGACATGGAAAGCTCTAAGCTTGGGGATGACAAGTTTGATGAACATGATATTTTTAGTCCCCCAACTTTTGAAGAGAAAATTTACTTTGATGATACTTTGCTTCCTATATATGATTACAATGATGAATATGATGTTTTCAGTCCACCTACTATTGAGGATAAAATTTATTATGATTATGATATGCCTCCTAAATACAATGATTACCATGATGGTTATGATTGCTTTACTCTCACTATTCCTAATAAGAAAGATTTTGCTTATATGAAGAGTAATGATACCTTTTTGCATGTGGATCATGGTAACAATGCTTTATGTAATGCTTATATTGTTGAGTTTATTCATGATCCCACTGAAAATTATTATGAGAAGGGAACATATGCTTATAGATATTTCAATAATATCAAGTTCCCTCTCTTTATGTTGAAGGTTTTGAAGCTGCACATGTTTTGTCTTTCTATGCTTATTGCTTTGTGCTTCAATGAATTATTGTATTGCAATATTCCTATGCATAGGAAGCATGTTAGGCTTAAATGTGTTTGGTATTTGCTTCTTGATGCTCTCTTTTGTTCTTCAACTCTTATTCCTACGAGAGCATCATTAAAGTCTTAAGCCTATCTTTATGGCTATAAAGAAAGAGCTCTAGGGAGACAACCCTTGTTATCTTTGCTTTCAGTTTGTTCTTTCAGTTTTAGTGGTCTTGATGTTAGTTACTACTGTAGCAACATCATTGTATCATTATTTTTCAGCTTTGTGCCAAGTTTAGCCTCTGATTGCAAGAAAGTTCAAGAGTTGTGACGTGCAGTACAGAAAACAGATTATGTCCTTGGACAGAAAAATTCGTATAAAATCACCAGATAATCTTTTTGGTCTGAATTTTTTTGACAGCGTGCTCTATACAATTGTCTTTCGGGCATCTGTTCTGAGTTTTTTGATTAGAGTTGCAGAAGTGCCCCGAAAAAATCATTTACTACCTGTTGGTCTGTTTTTCACAGATTCTATCCTGTTTTGCCTTTCCTTCATTTTGCAAACCTTGAGCTTGCTTTTTCTTTGCAAAAACCTTTTGGTAATCTTGAGAAACAGTAGACCTTCAAGAATATCCTTATTTCCAGCAAGGAACAATTATTTTACTAAGGGTACTAACCTCGCTAATCAGATTATGATGAGTTATGTATGAAGGGAGTTTTCAAGTGTGCGAGGGAAGATGATAAAAAGATCCAGGAGTGTCAAACGCTCAAGCTTGGGGATGCCCCCATGCACCCCAAGAAATATTCAAGGAGACTCAAGCGTCTAAGCTTGGGGATGCCCCCGTGCATCCCCTTCTCCATCAACATTATCAGTTCGTCTTTTGTTCCACTATATTTTAATCACTTCATGTGTTATGTGCTATGCTTGGAGCGTCTTGCTTTTAGTTTCCTTTTTAGTTTTCTTTAGCTTTTCATAACAAGTCGGAACTCAGCTTTCTTTATGTGGGAGAGAAACACACTCCACTTCTACCTAGAACATAACATAGAATTTTCATGTCTATCCTTGCTGTGTGTGTTCTTTGTCTTTTAATAGCTACTATCATGCTTAGCTCTTAACTTTCATGCTTATCTTTTTAAAGAGCTTTCGTTTAGTTGGTTGCTTGAACTCTCTTTAGTTATCATGTTTATCTTATTAAGAGAGTTTGCTTCCGTTGCATTGGTTGATATGTCTATGATAAAGATGCTACATGCATAATGGCGCTTAGTAGTTCATGTTTTCTTATGGTTAGTCTCAAATAGCTGGGGGGTTCCCAATGTGTTACTGGAGTACCAACATGGTTTGTTTGCCTATGATGTGGTATGGTTTAGTAATATCTTCCTTCAAAGAATTTATTTTGATTGACTTGGCGTATGCTCACGCATATTTAAGACTGTAAAGAAAGTATGTCAAGCCTTGATGATCTTTTGTTTCTGAGTAGCGATATAACTTCCATGCCTGATTCAATGTTGCTTTGTCGCTCTGCATGATTATGACCGTCATTGCTCTCTTAGTTGGTCGCTCCCAGTCTTTTGCTAACCTCCACCTGTACTAAGCGGACTGACTGCTTGTGCATCCACATCCTTTTAAACCAGTTATGCCATATGAGTCCACCATACCTTCCTACATGGTATTTACCTGCCATTCCTAACGGAGACTTGCATGTACCATCTCGAAATTATTCAAAGAAAAAAAAAGCATTCCTATTTTGTGCCTCTATTGTAAGTTCATGAGGAAGTAGTGGTTAATTCATAATCTTTTTAAGTTGGACAAGCTTCACCCCGGGATTGCATGTATAATGTGCAAACCCATAATACGAGAAGGAACTGGCATTGAGTGCGCCCGGCTCGAAATTAATATAACAAACAAACCCTCCTTCACGCTTTGTTCATGAGAAATCAGAAAACTTTGGCAGTGATAAACAAAGGAGATTAAGAGGATGTGATCGTCCTCATTCGGGAGCCGTTCCTCGAAACTTGTCCATCTCAAGAAGTGATTGAGTTGTCTGCTAGCATTCGTTGACGAAACATGCATGATCTAAAAAAAATATTACCTCTGTTTTAAAACCAAGAGCTCTGGTACATGTTTTGTCTTTGTTTCAGACTACGGGTTTTCAACCTTGCCAACAAAAGCCACGGTTCGAGAGTCTCCACCTTCTTTTAAAAGCACCAACTACTGAGAGCATGATTGTCATTCTGAGTGTAATGTGCATTGTCCCAAAGTAGCATTGTCTTTTGCATGATTGTGATATCGTTTATTTTGAAATCATTGTATCTAGTCATCACTTAAACCTTGGAGGTGCCCCTGCATTTATGTTTTGCTTCACTAAAGGGGGCAAGCGAGATATCACTTTATCATATTTGCACACCATGTTCATTACAAAAATCTATTTGATGTTTCAGTATCATATTGTAAAACTTTCAGTTCTTTGTGATTTTCTCATGAGGCAACTTAATTACTATAGATTCATTGTCTCAGTAAGCTTTTGTAATGTGACTATGAAAAAGTCCTATATGGTTAATAGCATGTCTTACTCGAGGACGAGCAGGAATTAAGCTTCGGGATGTTGATACGTCCAAAACGTATCTATAATTTCTGCTTGCTCCATGCCTCTTTTGGGTGATATTGCTATGTCATTTATACACTTCCATACACTTTTGATCATATTTGGACTAACCAATTAACTCAGTGCACCCCAGTGCCAGTTTCTGTTTTCGGCTGTTTTTGTATTTCAGGTTTTCACATTACGAGAACTACCAGAAAAAATCCAGAAAAATTATATAAAAAATCAGTGTTCCAGAAGCTACCAGGCACTCGAAGCACAGCCGGAGGGGGGCCACCAGGGCCCCAGGCGCCCTGGTGGCGCCCCCCCCCCCTGGGCCGCGCCGGGGGGCGCCTGGGCCCCCCGAGCCTCGTCTGACGCCCCCCTTTGGCATATATTTAAAGCGTCTCCCGAAACCCTCGAGACGGGAACTCTTTTTCGCGATCTCATCTCTGTTCTGCCGCCGCCGCCGCTTCCAAGATCGGGAGCACCAGGAGAACTCTTCCCGGCACCCTGCCGGAGGGGAGGATCACCACCGGGAGCTTCTCCACCACCATGGACGCCTCCCGGATGAGTTGTGAGTAGTCTCCCTTGGACCATGGGTCCATGACCAGTAGCTATGTGATGTTCTCCTCCCGTTCTTGTGCTTCACTAATTAGTCCTCGTGAGCTGCCCTACATGATCGAGGCACATATGTAATCCTTATGCTGTTGCTATGATGAGTTTGCTGGGATCCGATGGATTATGAGATTATGTTCAGATTGTGTTTGAGTAATATATTTGATTCACCTCTTTTATATTTATGTTCGTAAGTAATTCTTGCATGTTCTCCGTTCTTATTTATTGCTTTGGCCAAGTAGTAGGTAGTGACTCCAAGAGGGAACGTTATGCTTGATTGTGGGTTCATGCCCCTCGATGACTAGCTTGAGTGACAGAAACATGAGTCTAGGGGATGTGCTGTTGCCACAAGGGGGAAAACAACGGTGCTTGTGCCCGCGGGTGCAAGGATTGTTTACTTTACGCAAAGTTCTTTTAATGCAGTTGTCTGTTGCTTTGAGTTTACACTATGGGTGGGACTCGCAACTTAATACCAGCGAGATGTTCTGGATAGATATCTCAAGGTGGATGATTAGTAGTAGATGCAGATGGATTTCGGTCTACTTACCTCGGCGTACCGCCCATGCTTTGAACCTCTACCTTTCTTGCAACTTAGTCAGCATTGGTTTGCGCACATGGTCATGTCAATTGCCCAGCTGTAATTCGTTTACCTCACATAGCTGTTTTCTCGTCTTTTGGGAGAGAGACATCACTAGTGAACATCATGAGACTCCGGTCCATATTACCATCATTGATCACATCCGCTATTTACTTTTCCGCTTTTTACTTACTATTGCAATTATACCTATCACTATTATCACTTGCGTTTGATCCTTTGTAAACTACAAGGCCGGAGGGATTGACAACCTCTCTGTACTCGTTGGGAGCAAAGTTATTTGTATCTGTGTGCAGGTCCACGTTGATTGCCAATATCTGGCGCCGTTAGCAGTTGACACCTTCTTGTTGAAACTGGGAGTCTCAGGGAAAACGATCCTTGGTATTGCCAAGGGAAAACTTCTGCTACACTGCATCTCAAACCTTCCACTTGGGGTAACCAACGAGGGGTGAGAAGCCACCTAGCATATGCGGGGCGAGGCGCAGGGTCGTGGCTGGCGGCTTTGCGGGCGATGGAGGGAATCGAGGGAGCGAGGCGCCCTGGCGCTGGAGATGGGGCGCGGCATGTGACCTCTGGGTGCGGGCGAGCCAGGGCGATGGAGGCCCGCAGGCGCTGAAGATCGATGGGGATCGAGCAGGGAGAGGCTCGGCACGGGATCGGGGGAAGAGGGAGATAGCGAGAGGGAGCGGGATGAGTGCGGCGCAGGGCTGAGACGGACGAGGGAATCGGGACTGCGAGGCTGCGCTTGAGTTAGGGTTAGCGCTGGAGTGGGCCTCGGTCAAGAGGCTGATGGGCCTGAGGGATGGAAGTTGGAAGCCTGGCTGCTGGGCCAGCTGCGGCTTGGGCCAGCTGGAGCGGCTGGGCCTGTTTCTTCGGGCCAAGAGACTGATGTGGCCTGGGCCGGCTGGCAGCTAATT
This sequence comes from Secale cereale, assembly GCA_902687465.1. Lineage (NCBI taxonomy): Eukaryota > Viridiplantae > Streptophyta > Magnoliopsida > Poales > Poaceae > Secale > Secale cereale. Next base: position 851,788,011 of record LR738711.1, on the reverse strand, counting down.
TACCAAATACAGAATAAAAACAAGGAAGAAAGAGAGAGAGAAAAAGAAAGAAGGGTTAGGAACAGAATTTGGACAAGAGGTTAATTTTACTGGACTCGTAAAAATGTTCACGGTCCACGAAAAATAGGAGAGGCAAGAAAAGAGAAAGAGAAGGCATGGGGAAAATATGCAAGTGTGTTGGGTTAATTCCAAACAATGGAATATTTATAATATAGCTCCCTACTACTATTGGGAGGCTTTCATATGTTATAAAGAGAAGTCACCTTCCCTCGATTTAAATGGACCGAAGGTCCACACGATTTATTTAGTTGAGATGCAAAAGATTAATGACATGATGGCATGATGACATGATGCAAAGCAAAATAAATAACACAAGCACAAAAGAAACACACGGGAGAACCCGGAACATCTGGAATCTTCTGGAATCTTCTGGGACGTCGGTCTTCGGGCGTCACAACTCTCCCACACTAACAGAGGATCTCGACCCGAGATCCTAGAGATAGCACCGGTGTCGGGGAAACTGGTCGCCCACGAACACCTATGGGACCGGAGCCCCTTTTTGGTACGGCAAGGGAGCGGAGGGAGCACGGAGAGCAGATCGAGGCGAGCAAGCGGGCAGTTTACCCAGGTTCGGGCCGCACGGATGCGTAAAACCCTACTCCTGCCTTGGTTTGTTATTGAGTTCTTGGCTCGGGAGCAAGAAGATCTACAGTGCTTGAGGCTAGCTACACCGAGCGTGGCAGTGATCGAGAGTTCGGAACCCCCTCTACGTTGTGCATGGGCCTCCTTTTATAGGTCAAAGGGGTCACCGACAGGTGGCAACGTAGTTGAGGGTAAAAACGTAAAAACGGTGGTAGTTGTAACAGTGTTTGTACAGTGCTTTGTACCTAACCCTGACGGTGGGGGACAAGGGCATTGAATGCCCGTCGCCGTCGCCCCAAACAGTGCAAAAAGCATCTGTCCAGGCGTCTCCGTTCGCCACGACGGTAGCCTTGTCATCGTGGCTCGCCACCGTGTCCCTCAGGCTGCACAACCTTCCGCCACGTGCCCCTGGAAGGGCCCCAGGGCGACGCGTGGCCGAATGAGCTGGAGTGCAGGTACATAGTGAAAGCTTTCCGCGGCAAGCCCCTTGCCGCGGTCGCTACCTTGCCGTGCCCGGAAGCTTGTCGCTCTCCGGGCCTTGCTGGGGCGCGCGATGCGCCACGGCAAGTCTCCTGAACTGCCATGTTTTGGCCTTCCTGGCAAGCTCCTCTTGCCAGGGTCTTGTGCTAAAGGGATGGTCCTGAGCCTGGAGCGGCCTTCCCGGCAAGCTCCTCTTGCCGGGAGCTTGTTTCTTTGTCTTGAATACTTTGTTCTTGAATGGCTCCAAAGGAACTAGAGTGGGCCTTGGCGAGCGCGTGGCAAGCCCCGCCACGGGACGCTACTACTGCCCGTGCACAAGTCGGGATACTAAGGTACCCCTACTTTAGTACACCGACAGGAGCCCCCGGGCCTGGGCCACAAACGGTGCCGAGCGCTGTTGGGCCAGGCCCAAAACAGTGCACGGGCACACGCGGCCCACGGCGCGCCGCATCCCACTCCGTATCCGCCGCATCCCTCCCTAACGGCACGCGTCGATTGCGGCATCGTGGGAGAGATCGTGGCCTGTTTCTTTAATGGGAAAATGCGGAACGTCCCCCTCTCCCCCTTAAAAGCAGAGGAAACAGGGGCAGTTTCCCCCATTGCGTTCATTGCGTCTTCAACCTCCAGAAACCCCCACCGCTCTCCTCCTCCCCAAAGGTCGAAAGAGAGCTGAGCTCCACCCTTCTTCCGCCGCCGCCAGCCTCTCTAGCGCCGCCGCCCCCCCTCGCCGTCCCCGCCATGGCCTCGAAGGGCGACAAGGCGAAAGCCGCGAAGACCGAACGGGCGGCGAAGCTTGCAGCAATGCGGAAGAGGATGGTGGTTTTCCCGCCGAGGCTCGGCGCGAGGGAGCTGAAGGACAAGTACTACCTCTTCTGGTCGAGGGAAACGAAAGCTCACCCGCGCACCAGAGTTCTCCCCGCCGAAGCCTGCGACATGTTCCCGGGAGGTTATCCTTACTTTGCCCTGTTCTTCCATTGCGGACTCTGCCCTCCATACTCTGAGTTCTTCTGCGATGTTATGAACACGTATGGATTCCATCTTCTAGATTTCACCCCGAACGCAGTCTTAACCATGGCCGTTTTCGCACATCTGTGCGAAAACTTTGTCGGAGTCACCCCCAACGTAGCCCTCTTCCGCCATTTTTTTACACCTCGGGTAGAGTCTGGGTCTCCCCTGTCCGGTGGGATCTCTTGGATCTTTAGGCTCAATAAGAAAGAGGCGTACTTGATTGGAGAGCTCCGCGGCAAGTGGGAGGAGTGGAGGGCTGACTCGTGCTGGATCATGGAGGAGGGACCCCAGCAATTTACTTCCCCGCGCCGAGCTGCAATAGTGCGCGGCAAGGACTGGAGTGATCTGGCCCCGGAGGATGAGAAGCTGAAGATTGCCCTCACTAGGATTCTTCGCCTCCGGCAAGCCAATCTTACTGTAGGTGAGGTCGGGGCAGATTTCCTTCGCTGGCGCATCGCTCCCTTGCAGGAGAGGAAGAGGCCTGCTTGGGAGTTCGGCAACGTGGCAGACTGTATGAGGCTGCGCCCCGGCCTCAACTATAACTTCACTGTCCTGGAGCTCAAGGGGATGCTCCGGGAACTATTCAAGCATGACCCCAAGCATACGGAGTGCTTTGCCCCGTCGCGGGGGGTAGTTCCACTATGTAACAATTCGTCACTTAGTGCTATCCGCGCGGCGATGCCGCTGTGCGACTCCCACGGGGTTGACCCCACTTGGCTGGCGCCTTCCGATGAAGCCGCGCAAACCTTCTTCGACAACTTGGTTGAGCTGCCGATCAATCTCGATGAGAAGAAGGGTCTCACCCGCGACACCACCGACCGGGATTTGGCGTATATCGCCACCAGGATGGAGGAGGCGGCCGTAGCCGATGTCGCGGGCGAGTTTGGGTACTCCTTGGATGAGGCAGATGCAGCGGATGCAGTGAGTCAGGCCGAGGAGGAAGAGATCCTCAAATTGTTGAAGCCTGCCGGGGAGCCCGCCGGGGAGCCTGCCGGGACGAGCGAGGCTGCCGGGCAGGGCACAGAGTCAAGTGAGCCCGCCGAGGAGGACGCCGAATCGGGCGACCCTTCAGAAGACTCAGGCGGGTCTCTGGGCCTTGACGGCTCCTCTTCATCCTCGGGGAGTTCTCCGCCACCACCAAGTCCTCCGCCTCAGCCAAAGAAACGCCTCCGCAAGGCCACTGACACGGCGAGGCAGCCGGCGGTCCAGCAGCAGCCGCAGCGTCGCTCGACGCGCGCCGCCACGACGAGCAAGGCCGTCAAGGGGGTGCCTCGCGCCTCAGCGGTAGGCGGAGGAGGATCTTCCCGAACTGGTTCTGGCGTTCCTTCCGCCCCTCGGGATTCGGCGACGACCGGAGCGGGGTCTTCTTAGACCACGGCTCCGGAGCCCGCCAAGCGCACGAGGGAGCTTACTCCTCCAGCTCCTCGTGTCGGGACGCGCGAGGCGGACTTCGACTTCTCCGTCCTCAGTTCCGACGAGGAGGAGGAAGAGTAAGCACTTGCAACTCTTATTTCTTTTGATTTTTGTTGCTCTTGTCCTGAATTTTCTTTGCCTGACTCTGATCTTGTTTATCTTCCAGGACCTTGGCCCAGAGAGCGGCGAAGAGGGCCAAGATCCCGGTGGTCGATCTCGAGGACGAGCCCGTCGCAGCGGCAGGAGATGCGCCCGCGACAGGCTTGCCGGACCAGCCTGCTGCTCCGCAGAGCAGCCCCTAGCGTAAGTCGTCTGTTCACTTCTTCACTTGTCGGGCGCGCGTGGGCTTCCTTTCCTTGCTAATGTCTTGTTCGTTTGCTGATTTGTCCAGAAGCAAAGCCGCAACCTCAGGAGCGTCAAGAGACTGCTCCCGAAGAGCCGCTCGTCTCAGCCTCCCCGCCAAGGAGGAGCTCCCTGGCGAGGGAGAATACCCCGCCAAGGGCGAGTACTCCGCCAAGGGCGAGTACCCCGCCAAGGGCGAGCACCCCGCCAAGGGCGAGTACTCCGCCAAGCGCGAGTACTCCGCCAAGGGCGAGCACCCCGCCAAGGGAAGGCGCCAGCGGCCCTCCGCCGGCGAGAGCTACCACCACGCCGCCGAGGGAGGACCCCCCGGCGAGGAACCCCGTCGAAGAAGAGGCTCGCGCAGGTAACCCTTGTGTTTTTCTTCTCTTGAATTTTCCTTTTTGGATATTTGCTTAACAATTCTTCTTTCTTTCTTCTTCTTTTCTTGTCTTCAGACTCGACCGCCCCGGAGCCGATGGAGACGGAGGCCACCGTCGATGAGACCGCCGCGGCCACTGACGCGGCAGCTGAGGAGGGGACCGGCGACCGTACTGACGGCCCTGAGGCCGCAGGAGCACCGGACGCTGCGCCGGCCGCCGACCCTTCTGCTGCCGCGACCGAGCCGGGCGTCTATCTGGAGGCCGCCAACGGGGTCTTCATCCAAGTCCCGTGGGCTTCTACGTCGAGGGCGCCCGCGGAGGGAGAGGTCTTCGATGGGGAAGTCCTGGCCTCCGCCGGGCTGAGGCTTGTCGACGCGCCCGGCAGCAGCAGCGAGCCCAAAGAGGAGCAGCTCATGCGGAAACTCCTGGCTCTGTACCGCGCCAGGCAGGCCAAGCTAGAGTCCCGAGAGGCTCTGGCTGCCAAGGCAGGCGTCGATCTGGAGAGGCGCGCCGAGGAGCTCCGCGCCGCCAACCAAGCGGCTCTCCGGAACTTGGCGGAGGAGCGGGAGGAGCTCACCGAGGCGCACCAGGCATTCATCCTCGAGAAGGCCAAGGTCGAGGAGCAGCAACGACTAGCCGCCGAGGATCTGTCTCGGCGGGAAGGAGAGCTGAGGCAGCGGAAGGTCGACCTCGATAGCCACGAGGACGACCTTACCGCGCGCGAGCAGTCCCTTGGCGGGGCTCTGCAGGAAGCGAGGGATGCCGCTGCAGCTGCAGAGACCGCCAAGAGAGACTTGGAGGCGAGGGTGGCGCAGTTGGAGCTTAACTTGAGGACGAGCGAGGAGAAGGTTGCCGCGCTCACATTGGCGAGGGAGAAAGACGCTCACAGCCACTCGGAGCTGCAGGTCCGTCTCTCCGACAAGGGCCAGGAGCTCACCATCGCCAAGGATTCTATTGCAGACTTGGAGCTGAAGCTGTCCACCCTCACTGAGTCACTTGACGATGCCCGGAACCGTGAGACAAAGCTGAAGGAGGACCTCCGCGCTGAGAGGGCATTGCTGGACAGCGCCGCCGTCACGCAAAATAACTTCAGACAGACGGTGGAGCAGTGGACCGAGGGGCTCGTCGCCGCCGCCGCTGACATTGACAGGGAGATGGCGGCGCTGGGGACGGAGCACCTCGTGTACTCCCCCGACGTGAACCTCCCTCACAGCGCCAAGCTGAGCCTATTCTTCAGGGGAGTGGCGCCGGCCCTCGAGCAGCTCCGGGAGAGGATCCCCACGCAGCTGGCAAACGAGGCGCGCAGGCTTTGCACGGGTACTGTGGAGCGAGTGTTGACGAAGATAGTCTACCGCAACCCCGGGATCAATCTTGACAATGTCCTCCGGACCTTGCCGCCCGACGCTGACCAGGAAGCGCTGAAGGCTCGTGTCGCCCACATCGTGGCCAAGGTGGGCAAGATCAGAAGGGTTGATGGTGACCGTGTAGACTAGGCTGCTTTCTTTCTTCTTTCCTTGTCGCTGCGAATCATGTTACGGACAGTTTATTAGAACAGCGACAAGTCATCTTGTAACATAACTTTATTTTGGGTAGTTAATGCAGTGTTACTTCCTTTGCCCGACTTCTTTACTTTGTATGCTTTTACCCTACGCTTTTAGGGGACTTGCCGGCAAAAGAGACCCTTGCCGCGAGCGCTGAGTGCGGGACTTCAGCAGCCTGCTGGCAATGCTTCTACCGGCAAGAAACCTCGCCGCAGCTAGTCGCAGCACACTTAGGTTGTTGAGCGAACTCGAAAACGAAGTAAGGGCGTGACCCTTATCGCAGCTCACTTAAGCCGTTGAGCGCGCTCGAAACAAAGTAAGGGCGCGGCTAGCCACGGGTAGGTTCCTCCGTGCACAGGTTTTCCATACAAAGTGTGGTCATTCAAGGAAGATAACTGAGAATTTAAAAATTTGAATGCTCAAACTTTGGCAACTTAGCTTTTATGTTGTTTGCTTCCCGGCAAGGCGAGACTCCCTTGAACGGCACCATACCACTATCT
>LR738711.1:851757878-851781653 GCA_902687465.1 Secale cereale | reverse complement strand
CCCCGGCAAACTTGTGCGCGAGGAAAAACTCCTTCTGCTTGAGAAAAGAAAGAAAAGGGAGGAAACATAGATATGGAGCCCTGCGGCTCGTTGTTGCTTACCGGGGGTGTGTGCTGCACAAAGTGTCAGATAACACATGCAAGAGAAATAAAAAAAGCATGAAACGACAAGTTGTGCAATGGCACAAAAGTTTTACTGATGCACGGGATCTGCGCCCGGCTTTGTACAAAGGTTTACATGCAACAGCGGCAAGACTTGTACAAAAGGTGGTTGCCGGAGCGGATCGCGGCAACCGCGCCTTATGGGTGAAACTTGCGAAGGTGCTCAATGTTCCAGGAGTTGCTCACTGGTAAGCCCTCTTCGGTCTCAAGGCGGACAGCGCCGGGCCTTGTGACTTGCCTCACCCGATAAGGGCCTTCCCACTTCGGCGTCAACTTGTTGGAATTCTTGGCGGACTGAACGCGCCGAAGAACAAGGTCGCCTTCCTCGAGACTTCTGGCCTTAACTTTGCGGCTATGGTGGCGGCGCAAAGCTTGCTGGTATCGAGCAGCTCGTACAGCAGCCTGAAGATGGTTCTCCTCGAGGAGCAGTGCATCATCTTGCCGTAGCTGCTCTTGCTCGAGCTCATCGTAAGCAAGCACTCGAGGAGACCCGTATACGAGTTCCGTGGGGAGAACTGCCTCTGCTCCATAGACAAGAGCAAAGGGCGTCTGTCCGGTGGCTCGATTTGGTGTCGTCCTGATTGACCAAAGAGCCGCCGGCAACTCCTCAATCCAGTTTCTTCCGCACTTGTGCAGCCTGTCGAAAGTTCTTGTCTTGAGTCCGCACAGCACTTCAGCATTTGCCCTCTCCGCTTGACCATTGCTCCTCGGGTGAGCAACAGAAGCGAAACAGACCTTGGCGCCAAGGTCTTGGACGTATTGCATGAAGGTGCGACTTGTGAACTGTGTGCCGTTGTCGGTGATGATCCTGTTAGGGATTCAGAAACGGCAAACAATTGACCTGAAGAACTTGACTGCTGACTGTGCAGTCACCTTTCTCACTAGTTCCACTTCCGGCCACTTTGTGAACTTGTCGATAGCGACGTACAAGTACTCAAAGCCCCCGACTGCTCGGGGAAAAGGGCCGAGGATGTCGAGCCCCCAGACCGAAAATGGCCAGGACAAAGGGATTGTCTGGAGAGCTTGAGCTGGCTGATGTATTTGCTTGGCATGGAACTGGCACGCTTCACACTTGGTTACTTGTGCAGTTGCATCTTGGAGGGCTTCTGGCCAAAAGAAACCTTGCCGGAACGCCTTCCCGGCAAGTGCTCTTGCGCCAATGTGGTGGCCACATATGCCTCCATGTATCTCTGCCAACAGCTTCTGTCCATCTTCCCGGGAAATGCACTTCAATCTGACACCATTGACTCTTCTTCTGTACAGTTCATTGCCGGCGAACTGGTACATACTTGACTGCCTTGTTATTCTCTCTATCTCTTCTGGTTCTTCGGGAAGTTCTCCAGTTTGGAGAAAACAGACAATTTGCTATGCCCAGGTTGGAGCTTGAGGCTCAACAACAAGGACTAAAGGCATTAGTGCTGCTGCGGGAACGTCAGCTTCTACGGTAAGGACTTGCGGCTCTGCCGGAGCTGGACGCTCCCCGGCAAGCCTGCCGGGGCAAGACTTGTCGGGAACGCCTGCTTCAACTGTACAAACCCTAGGGTTCGCAGGAGCAGACTGTTCCTCAGCAACTTGGTCGTTGATCTTGGGGACCTTGGCGGCGGCTTCAGGAAGATCCGTAGGCAAGTAGTCGCCGGAGACCAACTTTATTTTCTTGCTTTGCCCAATTGATGGTGTAACGGGTGGTTGAGTTAGCTTGAGCACGAAGATCCCTGGTTCCATAGGTAGCTTTAGTGCAGCACACTTTGATAGGCCGTCTGCGATGTCATTTTGAGCTCTTGGAACATGCTCCATCTGTATGCCTTCAAAGTGCTCTTCAAGCTTTCTCACTTCGTCGACGTAAGCTTCCATCAATGGGCTCTGGTAGCTCTTGTTCACTTGACGAACAACCAACTGCGAATCTCCCCGCACAATCAGCTTCTTGATCCCAAGTTCTGCTGCAATTCTGAGGCCGGCAAGCAAACCTTCATATTCTGCAGTATTGTTTGTCGCTTGCTCCTTGGGAAAGTGCATTTGGACAACGTACTTGAGGTGCTTTCCGGTGGGTGCAACAAGCAGTACACCAGCACCGGCGCCTTGCAGCGAGAAGGCTCCATCGAAGTACATTATCCATTCTTTGCTCGCTTCTTTGACGGGGATGTTTGTCTCTGGAACCTCTTCGTCTGGTGTTGGTGTCCATTCTGCTATGAACTCTGTCAAGGCACTGCTCTGGATAGTTGAAGTACTTTCAAACTTAAGACCAAAGCTCGACAGCTCTAGTGCCCACTCGACAATCCTGCCTGTTGCTTCTGGATTTTGCAGTATCCTTTTGAGCGGAAAGCGAGTGACCACTGTTATCTCATGTGCTTGGAAGTAATGGCGCAGTTTTCTTGAGGCCATGAGGAGGCCGAAAAGTAGCTTCTGCACCCCAGAGTACCTTGACCTAGCCCCCTGCAAGAGGGAACTGACAAAATAAACTGGGCGCTGCACCATCTTCTTTCGCACTTCTTCTTGCATCTGCGCAGACTCTCCCTTGTCGGGGCCAGAGCTTGTCGGGGAAGCCCCTGCTTGTCGCTGGACGTGCTTGCTGGGGCTGTGGGCTCCTCATCCGCCTCCCTTTCCGCTACCAACGCAGCACTAACCACTTGATTGGTCGCTGCTAAGTATAGCAGCAACTTCTCTTGCGGCCTAGGTGCGACAAGTATTGGAGTGGAGGACGGGTACCCTTTCAAGTCTTGCAGCGCCGCCTCCGCTTCCGGAGTCCACTTCATTGGACCTGCCTTTTTCAAGATTTTGAAAAACGGCAGGGCGCGTTCTACAGACTTAGAAATGAACCTGCTGAGGGCAGCCACACAACCAGCAAGCCTCCGTACATCCTTGACGCGCTTCGGAACCTCAATGTGCTCGATGGCTTTGATTTTGTCGGGATTAGCTTCAATCCCCCTCTGGGACACAAAGAACCCGAGAAGCTTGCCGGAGGGGACTCCGAAGACGCACTTCTCGGGGTTAAGCTTGAGTTGTATCTTGCGCAGATTCGCAAAAGTTTCATCCAGGTCTTGAATCAGGGTATCTTTGTCCTTGCTCTTGACCACTATATCATCCATGTAAGCTTCTACGTTCCTGTGTATCTGTGGCTCAAAAGCAGTGTGGACTACCCTTGCAAATGTCGAACCCGCATTCTTCAATCCAAAAGGCATGCGTATGAAGCAATAGGTGCCGCATGGAGTAATGAATGCGGTCTTCTCTTCATCCTCTTCAGCCATGAATATCTTGTGGTATCCCGAGTATGCATCAAGAAACGAAAGCAACTCACATCCAGCCGTGGAGTCAACGATCTGGTCAATACGCGGCAAGGGAAATGGATCCTTGGGACAAGCTTTATTCACATCCGTGAAGTCTATACAAAGCCTCCACTTCCCGTTTGCTTTACGTACGTCAACAGGGTTGGCCAACCACGTGGGTTGAAGTACACCTCTAACAAGGCCTGCTGCTTCCAACTTTCTGATTTCTTCGGCAATAAACTCTTGGCGCTCCACCGCTTGCTTTCTGACCTTCTGCTTGACGGGCCGCGCATGAGGACAAACGGCAAGATTGTGCTCAATTACTTTCCTGGGAACGACGGGGATGTCAGACGGTTGCCATGCAAATACGTCGACATTCGCCCGCAGGAAAGCAACGAGCGCGATTTCCTATTTGGGATCGAGCGTGGCACTGATGGTGAAAGTACCACCAGTGCCGTCCTCCTTGGTGGACACCTTCTTGGTTGCAGGTGGAGCTGCCATTCCTTTCTTGCACTTGCCGGTGGAGCTCGATGGTGCGTCCTCGACGGCAGCGCAGCACTCCGAAGAGGTGCATTTGCCGGAGTGGGCCCCAGAGCTCTTGCCGCACTTGGTCTTGTTCTTCCCCTCGGGAGCTTCAGCGGCAAGTGTCTTGCTATCTGCTGCAGCTGCTCTGTCCCGGTAGATCTTGTCGGCGCAGATAAGTGCGTCCTTCTTGTCGCCGGGGACAGAGATGACGCTTATCGGGCCAGGCATCTTGAGCATGTTGTAGGCGTAATGAGAGGCTGCCATGAACTTGGCAAGCGCCGGGCGGCCAAGTATCCCATTGTATGGCAATGGGATATCGGCAACGTCGAAGGTGATCCTCTCAGTCCTGAAGTTTAGCTCTCCGCCAAAGGTTACTAGCAGTGTGATCTTCCCCTTCGGCTTGCTCCTACCCGGGTTGATCCCTTGGAATGTGCCGGACTCCTCGAGCTCGCTGTCGGGGATCTGTAGCTTCCGGACCACAGCAGAGGAGATCAAGTTCAGGCCGGCCCCGCCGTCAACCAACATCTTGGTGACCTTGAGGTTGCGGATGGTTGGTGAAACCAACATCGGCAAGCACCCGACCGCAGTTGTGCGGTCAGGGTGGTCCTCAATGTCAAAGATGATGGGCGTGCTGGACCACTTCAGGAGTTTGCGCGACTCGACGGGTGGCTCTGCTGCATTAACTTCCCGCACCCATTGTTTGAGTTGGCGGTGGGAAGTATGCAGAGAGGCACCTCCATCGACGCACAGAACTTCTGTGGCCTTCTGGAACTCCTGCTCGATGTTGTCTCCGTCATCCATGTCCTCGTCGTCGTCTTCGTCTTCGTCCTTGTCGCGGCCACGGGGAGGTCTATCTCCTTGCCGCTGCTTGGCCTTGCCGCGACGTCCTCCCCGGCCATTGAATGGCTGCTTCTTGCCGGACTCTCCTCCACCTCCCTGGGTCTTCTCCTTGTCGCGTCGCTCGTACTCAGCCTTCTGCTGCTCGACGAGGTACTCGACCCTCTTGCAGTTCTGGAGATCATGGCCCTTGGTGCGGTGGATCTTGCAGTCCTGCTTGTCGGAGCCGTCCTGCTTGTCGGCGGCGGCTACAGGGGCAGCTCCCTTGTCGGAGCTACCAGGCTGAGATTTCTGGGCGCCCGCCTCCTTGACGGACTGCTCGACAGTCAGTACTTCCTTGTTCTTCTTCTTCTTATTGTTCCGCCGCCGGTTTTTCCTTGCCGGGGCGGCATCCTCACTGTCCGTTCCTCCTGCTCCAACATCCTCTCCGGGGAGTCTCCTCCCCTCTTCAGCGCGCGCGCACTTGTCAGCCAGGGCATAAAGCTCGCTGACGTCTCGTATCTTGCACATCGCCATCTCCTCCCTCATCCTGCGGTTACGCACGTTCTGGTGGAACGCGCTGATAACCGCGGCAGGGTGGACGTCCGGGATGTTGTGCTGGACGCGACTGAATCTCTGGATGTATTTCCGCAGGGACTCTCCCTCCTTCTGGGCAAGTATATGGAGATCACTTTCCTGGCCATGGGGCTTGTGGTCGCCCGTGAAGGCACCAACAAACTGGTGGCACAGGTCGGCCCAAGAAGAGATGGAGTTCTCCGGAAAGTGCATGAGCCAAGATCTGACATTTGTCTTAAGCACAAGCGGGAAGTAGTTTGCTAGTATCTTCTCGTCTCGTCCCCCGGCAGCCTGCACCGCAATGGTGTAGATGCTGAGGAACTCCGAGGGATGGGTCTTACCGTCGTACTTCTCGGGTACGTCGGGCTTGAAGTTTTTCATGCTGGGCCACTGGACTTGCCGCAGCTCACGGGTGAACGCAGGGCAGCCTGCCGCGTACGGCAAGTCGCCTGGTTCACCGCGCGCGTGCATGTCGACAGCGGTCCCAGCGCGCTGGTCGGACTGTCGCCGCGCTTCTCTTCGACGCTCGATGCGAGTCCGAGCGTCTTCTTGTCGCCTGTCACCGAGGACTTGGCGTTGATCGCGGCGAGCTCGCGGATCCGACGACGCCGTGGAGTCGTCGTCGACGTTGATCCGGTGAGTCGGCGATTTTTGCTTCCACGACGGGGAGTGCACGGTAGTCGCACCCCCGGCGGTCTTGTCTCCATCAACCCGCGCCTGGCTGACCTGCCACGGCCGCGATGTTGCCGGCTGCTGCGGCGTGTCATTGTTGGCGAAGGCGATGAGGCTTTGGATGGTGGCCCTCCAGTCTTCGGCCTTGTCTGCCGCTGGAGGGAAGTCGAGGAGCAGCTGAGCTCTAGCTAGAGCTTCTGCTGGAGTGGAGGGAAGCGGTGGCGAGCGGTGCGAGGAGCGAGATATGCTCGGACTTCTAACCGCGTTAGAAGGAGCAGGTTCTCGCCCCGGCGACCGCGCCTTGCTCGTGCCAGCGCGTTGGCCTTGAGCGTCCCGCGACCCGCCAACTTGGCCTTGTCCCAGCAAGCGGATGGTACCCTGCGTACCACGCCGCTGCCGTTCCGGCACCTCCTGAGAGGGGCGCGGTGCGTGTACGGATACCGAGGTCTTGGAGTGCGCTCGGTCATCCGTCTTGTCCTTGGACTTGGCGGCACCGTGAGTTTCCTCGCCAGCGTCTGTCCTTCCGCCAACGTCTACCCCACCAACCGTTGGTTCTGGTGGTGGTGGGATTGACGCGGACGGGCCTCCTACCTCCGAAGCATTCTTCTTCGGCGGCATGTCGATGAAGTTGTCGAAGTTGATGAAGTTGCTGAAGATTGCGCCTGCGTGAACGCAGGATCAGGTTCGCACAACCTCGACGCCCCCTACCTGGCGCGCCAAAGATGTCGGGGAAACTGGTCGCCCACAAACACCTATGGGACCGGAGCCCCTTTTCGGTACGGCAAGGGAGCGGAGGGAGCACGGAGAGCAGATCGAGGCGAGCACGCGGGCAGTTTACCCAGGTTCGGGCCGCACGAATGCGTAAAACCCTACTCCTGCCTTGGTTTGTTATTGAGTTCTTGGCTCGGGAGCAAGAAGATCTACAGTGCTTGAGGCTAGCTACACCGAGCGTGGGAGTGATCGAGAGTTCGGAACCCCCTCTACGTTGTGCATGGGCCTCCTTTTATAGGTCAAAGGGGTCACCGACAGGTGGCAACGTAGTTGAGGGTAAAAACGTAAAAACGGTGGTAGTTGTAACAGTGTTTGTACAGTGCTTTGTACCTAACCCTGACGGTGGGGGACAAGGGCATTGAATGCCCATCGCCGTCGCCCCAAACAGTGCAAAAAGCGTCCGTCCGGGCGTCTCCGTTCGCCACGACGGTAGCCTTGTCATCGTGGCTCGCCACCGTGTCCCTAAGGCTGCACAGCCTTCCGCCACGTGCCCCTGGAAGGGCCCCAGGGCAACGCGTGGCCGGATGAGCTGGAGCGCAGGTACACAGTGAAAGCTTGCCGCGGCAAGTCCCTTGCCGCGGTCGCTACCTTGCCGCGCTCGGAAGCTTGTCGCTCTCCGGGCCTTGCCGGGGCGCGCGATGCGCCACGGCAAGTCTCCTGAACTGCCATGTTTTGGCCTTCCTAGCAAGCTCCTCCTGCCAGGGTCTTGTGCTAAAGGGATGGTCTTGAGCCTGGAGCGGCCTTCCCGGCAAGCTCCTCTTGCCGGGACCTTGTTTCTTTGTCTTGAATACTTTGTTCTTGAATGGCTCCAAAGGAACTAGAGTGGGCCTTGGCGAGCGCGTGGCAAGCCCCGCCACGGGACGCTACTACTGCCCGTGCACAAGTCGGGATACTAAGGTACCCCTACTTTAGTACACCGACAACCGGGTAGAAACGGAAAAGAAGAGGTAAAACAAAGTTGCTTCTTTGACAGACGAGTGAAACCACGAACCTTGAGAGGTTGAACAAGTTGAACGAACAAAGCAACATAGATGAACGAAGATGAAAACACTCCGTTAGAAAAACAAAACAAGGAACATACGAGAACCTTGTAGGTTGGAAAACATGAAACAAGAGTTTACGAACCAAAAGAATAAGAAACTGCAATGGTATAGCCAAGGAATAAGAATGAAAGAATTTGGACAGCACTCCGACTGAAACTGGAAGGAATTAACAAGAACTTGCCAAGTTGGGAAGATACTTGATGAAATCAACAGCATATTGCCTCCGAAACAATTAAAAGAATGGCACAAGGTTAAGAAAGACTTCAGACATCACTCCGGTTGAAAACAGAGGAAAACTAGATAAGATGACGGAACTTGAATGAAGAATACAACACTCCGGTTAAATAGACAAGCAAGGGAGAGAACATGATCTCGATAAAACGATATGATGGTTTGGAGAGAGCAACATCACAAAGCCTCCGGAACGAAAGAATAGATGCAAGATCGTTGGGAAGAAAGAACGGAGAAGAAAATGACAACTTCTCTCAAAATTGAATTTGAAAGAGCATCCTTACGAAGAAGGGTTGAACGGAGTTGTTGGAAAAATCAACAATGAAAACGAATAAGCTTGATGTGGGCTTATGGAAAACATCTCAAAATTAAGAGGTGACAACCAGCCACTGACAGAAATATTTGATTGGATTGAGATCAACAAGGAGACGAAAGAGTTATTTCACCGGAATGATAAATGAAGAATTTGGGTCATTTATAAGCACCATAATAGCAACAATCCTTAGGGAAAGCTTTTTGGTGAATTATAACCCAAGATAACTCCAACAATAATTGAAAGGTTGAAAAGATCTCCTGAACAAGGAAATGATGGGTTTAAATATCTCATTCTTGATAACTCGTGAATCATGAAACGTGAAGGAATTGTCAAAAATGACATAACACCATCTGAAAAGATAAGGTAGAAAGAATTGCAATTCAAAATGCAAGATGGAGAATGCTTGAGCTCCAACAAGAATCTTGATGAAGACTTCGAGGATGAATTAAATCATAATGAACCACCATGAGAGCTCCGGTAATGAAAGCATGAGAAGTGGAAGATAAAAAGAATAAGATTCAAGGCCTGAGATGAATTAGATTGAGGTTGAAATGATATAATTGAGATAACTTGGAGCTCCGGAAAACAAGATGAACAACTTATAACCGAGAATATGATATGATGAACAAGCTCCAGACAAAAGAATTAAATCACCTTGAAGGAATAAGAATAAGAATTATGTCATGCATATCCTTCACCAATTTAAATTGATGACAACCAAAGGATTTGGCATACTACTTATTCTCGTTGGAAAGGATTGGAGAGAGATAGAGCCAAACTTGAGAATAATCTTGAACGACTCACCGGTAGGATTATGAAAAGAACAAATGAATTAATACGATAACAAGGAAGAGTAATCTTGAACGAACCACCGTAAGAATTGAGACCAGGTGAAGAAAGAGAATAATCCACCGGGAAGAATAAGTACTTGAGGAAAAATTACAAGAGAACGAAGAGATCGTGAACCGATTAAAGAATACTTGACAAAGCACCGGTAGAATATGGAGACGAACGAAGAGGCATCAATGAAGAATAGTTGGAGGGCGAAGTTGAAAACTGAGAACGAAGAAATATGCTGAAATGATGGCCTTCGGAGGATCACAATAAGAAGAATTCATGAAGAATCTTGAGAGAACGGGCCAAGATTTAAGAGAAACTCTTCTCCGATCTTCAAAAACTGAGAAGACGATGAGAAATGCCATGAAGAAATTCGAGATACTCCGGATGAATGACAAGAGGAAGGTGGAGCTAAAGATGGAAATAATTGAAAACAAGCTTGGAGAAGGCATGTGACTGATGGAAATCATTCTTACGTCACACTTTGAAAAGAATTCTCCGGAAAAGAAGAGTCAGGTAAGATCCTGGGAAAAGACCTGTGGGTTAGGGCCCACTAAAGAAATCACCGTTGAAAAAGATTGCTTAAGAGATATTGCACCGGTTGAATTAAATGGCTTGAATGAGATAACAATCTCAAAATAACTTGACAGGATTACGAATGGAAACACGAATCTTCAGCACTCCGGACATGAATAGCGAGAGGAGAATGATTAATTGGTGCACCGGAATAAGAAAGCATTTTGAAATGAGGAAAAGGATAATATCAACACCGAAATCTTGAATTACATCCACCGGCAGAATTTGAGAACAAAAGAATGATGAACTTGAAGTTCTTGAGCATCTTCCTGAGAATCACCGGATAAGAACATTGAAGGAAATGAATGAAGAAATATCACATGAATAAAATGGATATTTCATTTGAGAATTTCTGGCTCCGAGAAGAAGAAGGGTGGGAGGGTGGGGAAACAAAGACAACTTGGCATGAATGAAACAGACAAATCGTCAGATCTCTCAACGGCGTCCGTATGGAATAACTTGAAGAGAAGGCACACCGGTTGAAAAGGATTAACATGAAAATCTCGATGATCAAGAAGAATTAGCACTCCCATAGAAATATGAGAATACCGATTAGGAAAGGTATGGAGTCAACATTTGACATTGAAGCAACTCGAATACCAGAATCAAAACGAGAACAAAGGATAGATATGATGCAGCATAATCTTCACAATATCATTCGAACAGGGAATGAACGAATGAATTCCGCAGGTACATCAGCTTGTCGAGAAGCCACTTGGGAGAACAAAAGATAAATAAAAGCAACAAGGAGCGGATAGAATAAATACAAGATAGAAGCTTCGTTCGACAAATTCATGCTGAAAGCTCATGGAACGTGTTACAAAAGGGTTTTGCAATCCCCGGATCAGCATAGCCAAGGACCCTTTAAGATGCAACTCCCGATCGGAACAAGCCCATAAAACCACTTCACTCAATGTAGAACCCCGAACTTCATATCATGCACTCGTTGGAAGAATGCCTAGAACTACTAGATGAACCCACCTATTAATTTCCGAAAGTTTCCAGTTATGCAATCAGGTGTTGGGGATACAGGGGAAGCACCGCGCACTCAACTCTAAACCTACATCCAGTTGTATCCATCCTTCAACACATAACCAGTCTTTCTCGGAAACCGTTTACCTCGGACCATCGAAACGCATCTACTATACAAGCTATGGCAATACTCCCGAACTACCTCCCCAGTACTGGGTGATGTCGGGGTTATCTTGCCACTAACCGCATAGGAGAGTTTTCGATGTCGGCCGTCTTAAGTATTCTAGAACTGATGCGATATGTTTGTGACGACAACACCTCGGAGCTCAACTCCCCGGGACACTGCCACAACCCCTAATGACAGGAGGCATCGAGAACAATGTTCTCGTCACAAAGACATCGAAACAATCCAAACAATACTCGCGAGATCCTAAAAAAATTTGGTGCAATTTTTGAGAGTAGAAGAGACAAGAGTAATCGTCAAGAGTCCTCACCAGAGTGAAAAGAGATGAGGAGCAAAAGAAATCCTACTCTCCGATATATATATATAGGACTCAAAACATTTTAAGTGTGTGCCTAGACTCAACCGTCAACGATTCGATCAATCGGTGGGGGCTTCTAGGTCGGAGAAGGCTCTAATACCAACTTGTAATGCCCAGGATGGGACTATATCTCCTACGTGTCGAGGCACGACTTAAAGATATAAGCCCATTCTAGAATGATCGCAAGTTTGGTATCTTTGCACGACTCATGTAAAAGAGGGATTAAATTGCAAAAGGAGATAGTTGGCTTACACTCGCCACTTCACACAATACATTACATAAGCAAAACATCATTCAAAACATCACAACCCGGCTACGGGCGAAGATCCAAAAAGAAAGATACCAAAACAAACATAAAGCCACAGGTCTAGATCGAATCCTAGTAGAAACCACTACTGATCGTCGAAAACGTCACAAGCATACGGCCACGCTCTTCATGGAACTCCCGGAAGTTCTGACCCATCTCCTGCTTCATTCTCGGCTGAACCTGCATCTGGTGTTGTAGTATCTGTTAGCCATGAGGACTCGGCAATCCCATAACCATGGGTATCAAGACTAGCAAAGCTTTATGGGTAGGAAGAGGTAAAGTGGTGAGGTTGCAGCAGCGGCTAAGCATAATATGGTGGCTAACTTACGAGTACAAGAATAAGATGAGCATCTACGCAAACGGTCGCAAAAGTAGTGATCGCTAAAGATCCTAAACTACATACGAGTCAAACATAACCCCACCGTGTTCTCTTCTCAAAGTGAAAAGAGACACTCACGGTTACTCACACAGTTGTGTGTTTTACTTCGGATCTTCTGTCAAGTTTTCTACAACTGGACATTAACAAATTCCAATCTGCCACATAACCACGGGCACGGCTTTCGAAAGATTATAACCCTGCAGGGGTGTTCCAACTTAGCCCATCACAAGCTCTCACGATTAGCTGAGGTGATAAACATAATATCATCACCCCTTATCTTCGGGAAATCCAATCAGGCTCGGCATCCCGGTGCACAAGACATTTCGACAATGGTAAAACAAGTCCAGCAAGACCTCCCGGCGTGCCGACACCCTGATAGTAGCCGCGCGTATCTCGTCTCAGGCCACGTCCGGATGGGCGATTCTACAGGTTTATATCAATCCTCGAGTTTCCTCGTGGTGACCCCGCAGACTCCCCGTTTGGGACCAACACCATCAGCACTGGTCCCCCCCCTGTTATGTAGAATTAAGAACCCGGGGACGCGACCCCCTATGCAAATTTAAATAATTAATTGAGTTGTTATTATGAGGCAAATTAAAACCAATGTTGGGCCTTGCTGGAGGAGTTTTATTCAAAGTCGAACTGTCAAGGGGTCCCCATCCACCCATCGCGTAAGGAACGCAAAATCAAGGAACATAATGCCGGTTTATCGGCGCCTAAGGTGGCATGAGTGGAACAAAACACCGAGCAAAAGGCCAAGCCTTCCACCCATGCCTAGTATATAGGTGTGTTAATAATAATTATAGATATTGTGATATAACAACAACAAGTTCCCTCCTGGAATGATCTTCATCTTCACCTGCAACTAACAACGCTATAAGAGGGGCTGAGCAAGCGGGTAACATAGCCAAACAGTGGTTTTGCTAGGAAGGTTTCAAAGGTTAGAGGTTTCATGGCAACAAGGAGAGGCTGACATAAAAGATGGGTAGCGCGACATGTAACGATAGCATCGAGACAACTAAGCATGGCAATGGTAGTAAAGGTATCCAAGGGTATGATCATCTTGCCTGGGATTCCACGAGGGAGAAGAACAAGTCCATGAAGTAGACGGAGCAACAAGTCGAGCGAATCTTCACAACTCCGGAACGAAACCGAAGCTAACAAGAGAAGCAACCGGAAAGAAGCAAACAACACGGTAAACACACAAGCATAAACATGGCATACGATGCACATCCAAGTATGATGCATGTCCGGTTTAATTATGCATGGCATGGCAATGTGCACAAACAACACTACAAGTTAAGTGGAGCTCAATATGCAACGAGTTGCATATTGACGAAACACCACATTTTATTTATTTAGTTGACTCTCGTTTATTTACAAGACAAGATTAAATGTTTTTAACATGGCAAGAGGTGAAGCATAAACAAACTACCTATTTAGACATTTTAAATGAGGCCGGAAAATAACAACAACAAATCCGGAAAATCCCCATGTGCAGGTTTAGCAATTTTTAAGCAAACAACAATTCACACATATAATGTTGTTAACATGATGCGGATGACATGATCAAGTTTTATGCAAGTTCTATTAAAAGTTGACATGAAGAGATAAGGAGTATTTGTCATCGTGGTGGAAGGAAAGGGTGCCACGGCAACGATCCGAAAATGATGCAACGCAACATCTCAGTTCCCGGTAACTCGTTGAGAGTCCGGTGCAAAAGAAAGGTGGCGTGAACGAGCGAAACAAGATGGAAGGTGGGGTGATCCCGTCACCGGGTTCCCACGAGTCGGCGACGAGGCAACCGAGGAGCATGACAAAAGTCAAAACGGGCACGATGCGCACAAGGGAAACATCTCATACAACACAAGCATCACACGGGTCATCGTCTCGGGGTTATACCTTCGGAGCGATCATTCTCGGAGGGGGTTCGAGTCGTCGAGGGACGGAGTGGAAGTAGTGGAAGTAGACGTTCTCGCGAGTCGTGGTACACGTTCGTAGAGGAAGTAGTCGTTCTCGTTTCCGAAGAGGTACTTGTCACGTCGTGGATCTTGTTGCGTCTCCGAGTAGCCGAACTTGACATCGGACGTCGAGGTACTTGGCGGTACGTAGTGGTACTTGATGGGCATCGACGTCGTGGTACTCGTTTCTTCACCGAAGGTAGTCGTTCCATTCGTAGTCGTTCAAGTCGTCGGTAGAGGTACTTGGGGTCTCGGCGACGGTAGTTGTTCACGAGCTCGTTTTTCCGTAGATGTTCGGGTCGTCGTGGTACTTGTCGCGGTCGTAGTCTCGGCAACGTAGTTGTACATGTCATTTGACGCCGTGTAGTCGAACTTGAAGGTCGTCGGCGACTCGAAGGGGTACTTGGCGTCGGTCTCGACCCGGAGATGAGCTTGCCGGTCTTGGTTCTTGTCAAACTCGTAGATGGCAGCAAGGAGCTGGACGAAGGCAAGGTCGACGGGGCAACCGAGGAGCAAACAAAATAGGCGCGGCATCATGGCAGCGCCATGACCGGCGGAAGCAGCAGCAGGGTTCGGAGCTCGGCTCCACGGAGAGCTGGGGCGCCGGTGCTGGCCTGGAGACAGAGGGGCACAGCGGCGCTGGGGCCATGGCCGTGGCGATGGAGGGAGGCCACGGGGCTCCTGGCGCGAAGGAGGACGAGGCAGAGGCCTCGGTGCTGGAGTCGCGCAGAGGCGGGGCGGCCTGGGCGCGCGGAAGAGGGCTTGGGGCGGCCATGGCGTGAGGTGGTGATGGAGAACGGAGGGAGGCGCGCAGGGAGCCAGAGGGCCGGTGGCGCTGGCTGCGGCCCTGGTGGCGACGGCGGCGACCCCTGGCCGGTCGGGCGCTTGGCGACGAGGCCATGGTATGCGGGGCGAGGCGCAGGGTCGTGGCTGGCGGCTTTGCGGGCGATGGAGGGAATCGAGGGAGCGAGGCGCCCTGGCGCTGGAGATGGGGCGCGGCATGCGACCTCTGGGTGCGGGCGAGCCAGGGCGATGGAGGCCCGCAGGCGCTGAAGATCGATGGGGATCGAGCAGGGAGAGGCTCGGGCACGGGATCGGGGGAAGAGGGAGATAGCGAGAGGGAGCGGGATGAATGCGGCGCAGGGGTGAGACGGACGAGGGAATCGGGACTGCGAGGCTGCGCTGGAGTTAGGGTTAGCGCTGGAGTGGGCCTCGGTCAAGAGGCTGATGGGCCTGAGGGATGGAAGTTGGAAGCCTGGCTGCTGGGCCAGCTGCGGCTTGGGCCAGCTGGAGCGGCTGGGCCTGTTTCTTCGGGCCAAGAGACTGATGTGGCCTGGGCCGGCTGGCAGCTAATTTACCAAATACAGAATAAAAACAAGGAAGAAAGAGAGAGAGAAAAAGAAAGAAGGGTTAGGAACAGAATTTGGACAAGAGGTTAATTTTACTGGACTCGTAAAAATGTTCACGGTCCACGAAAAAATAGGAGAGGCAAGAAAAGAGAAAGAGAAGGCATGGGGAAAATATGCAAGTGTGTTGGGTTAATTCCAAACAATGGATTATTTATAATATAGCTCCCTACTACTATTGAGAGGCTTTCATATGTTATAAAGAGAAGTCACCTTCCCTCGATTTAAATGGACCGAAGGTCCACACGATTTATTTAGTTGAGATGCAAAAGATTAATGACATGATGGCATGATGACATGATGCAAAGCAAAATAAATAACACAAGCACAAAAGAAACACACGGGAGAACCCGGAACATCTGGAATCTTCTGGGACGTCGGTCTTCGGGCGTCACATTTTGCCTGCCAGAAATAATAGTGTAGGTTTCAAATTTTCTTCCACTTCAAATGCAGCATCTTAGCTGGGTTAGGAACCATGTCCAACTATCGGAATCTTCCTTGTCAACCACACCAAAGGCTATGGGGTAGATGTTGTTGTTGCCATCTCTTCATGTGGCTGCAAGAATTTGCTGTCCACTGGTTAGCTTGATGAAGCAACCATCAAGCCCTGCATCCATACCCAAATTCGCTACTATAGTTTTCTAAACAAGATATTTTGAAGAAAATACAGTTGTAAATTTACCTATAAAGGGCCTGCAACCATTAAAAAAATCCTTGCTTTGATGCATGCAAGCAGTAGAAAATGTACTTAAATCTAGGAGTTGGTGCAGGGTTTTCTGGGTCCTCAAATGTTGTAACTATACACCTGCTACCAGGGTTTGTATCAAGAACTTCTTGTATGTAGTCCCTCGGTCTATAGTACTGCTCCTTATGGTCACCTTGCACAACCTTAATAGCCTTCCTCCTTGCCCTATAGGCCACACTCCTTGATACATCAACTGAAAACTTGACTTTGTTGTTTTTAATAAGTGCATCCACAGGTGCTCTAGGATCTGCTTTAAGAGAAGGCTCAACTGCTTTGGAAAGCCACTTAGTAGTAACCTTTGTGTTCTCTACTGATGCTGGACAAGTGTGCTCCATGTTATACTTCTTAATGCAAAAAGTTCTTTCATAAGCTATCCTAGAGGCACAAATGTAAAATTCACATCCATGCTCTCTCTATGAACACCAAACAATGATTCTTGTTGGGGAGTTCCTGTGGTAGTGAAAACACCTCAAAGTCCGTATATGAAAATCCCTTAATGCTTCTCTGTAAACACTCTCAAAACACAAGCTCTTGCCCAACAGTAAATGTGAATTGGGAATTGAGTGGTCGAACCATACCCTTTCCTTCATCTTTTTATTATTATTCTTTGGCTTCTTCAGGAGGTATGGTAGTTCAACTTCATCTTCTTCTTCCTCATCACTTATGCCTAAATCACCAGCAAAACAAAACTCATCTGCTTCAGGAAACCAATCTTCAAAGCGTTTATGCTCCAAATCATTGTGACATCTGCTAGTTGGACCTGGATTCTTCACATGTTTCTCAACAACAGTTAATTCCAATGCTCTATCCTCTTCAGAGGCACACTCTATTTCCATTTTAACAGTTTCAGCACTCCCATCTGAATGAATTGAATCATCAGAACAAAATTCACACACTTCAGTGTCTCCTTCAGAGTGGTTCAAATCTGCCTCTCTTTGAATCCCACTCCTCTCAAGCTGAGCTTTTCTACCATTTATCTGATTCTGAAGCTCAGATTGCAACACTACCTTTTTCACACTGCAACTCTCTTGAGTGTTCATGTAATTCTCATTAGCTTGTGTACTACTTGCAGGTTGAACATCTCTCACAACCTTTATGTTCACAACCTTGACATGATGATAAACCTTCAACATTTCATGAACACTAGCTTCATTACCTAAATACTTTAGTCTTTCAGATCCAATTTCCTCCTCCTTCACATAGTACATGTAATCACTCTCCCCGTACCCTTCACTAGCAATGAGTGATTGTAGAGTAAGAAAAGAAATATCTCTCTCGTATATACCCCTTTTCACAGGGTTTCTTCCTTTGAAATGAAACCATATGTCCCACTTCTGGTCAGCCAAACTGCAAAAATAAATGTTCATGAATTGAATTGAAACTAACACAACTACAAATGCAACACAGTTTACTACACATGTTCAACAAACACAAACAAACACATCTTACTAATTTGCCAGATTCAAGCAGCTAACCAAAGGCCTTTCAGGCAAAAGAAAAGATGTTCTTAGCAAAAGAAAAGATGTTCAGTTAAGAAGATGACATTTCCATACCTGCAACCCATATAACACCTAGGCGCCGGCGATGACTGGATGAGCGGTGCCTCCGGCTGCTGCAAGCCTGCCTGCGTCGCATAGCTACTGCTCCCAAACCAGTTATCGACTTCACAGAAAGAGCCTACACCGTCCAAACTTGTACCACCGCAGCCGTTGTCGCCACCGCCTTCGCCGCCACCCATATCGTTGCCGCCCCCGTCCGGAATCACCGACGCCATGGCGGCCGCCACCTAGGTCAGAGAGAGGGAGAGGAGGGAGAGAGTGAACTGACGAGAGGGGAATGGTTGAGATCTTGACCGCACCCGACCGACAGCCCCGCCTCGATCACAAACACGGCGTTAACGGCCGCCGTCGACGATTGGCCACGGTGGCATCTGATTCGTGGGCCCAACTGGTCAATTCGGTGCTTAGAGTGGGCGAAGCGGGCGGTTACATGACTTGATAATTTTTTGCCACGGATTAGGTACAAAGTGGTAGTTTTTCGCACAAAATCGTAAAGTGATAGTTTCTGGGCACGTTTCCATGAAATGCAGTAGTTTTTGTTAAATACTCTGTATTTGGGCCACAAACATATTTCCTTTTTTAGACAAACACAGGAAGCAACGAGGACTGGACAATAAATGACGAAGCGGCCCATAGCATAGCATAGCATAGCGGTGTCGGAGACGGACGTATCGGTTAGATCCCCTCCGAGGTGGCGGCGACCGGCCCGCGCAACAACACACGGCCGACGAACGAGAGCGACACCACGACGGGCATCTCGCCGAATGCGCGCGATCCCATCCCTATCTCTCTACAAAAGAAGCAGCAGTAGCACTCCCGTGCGGGTCACTTCCGCCAGCGACCGATCCATTCCCACCTCGCGCAGGCGCGTCCGCATCCGCGTCCGCCCCCAGCACCGCAGATCCGATCCCCACCCATGGCCGGGCGCTTCGACCTCCAGGGCAGGCACGGCAAGTCCCGCGTCCGGGTCTCCCGCGTCTGGCGCCGCCCCGCCGAGGCCGGCGGCCACCTCTTCGTCGAGTGGAGCGTCGCCGTCAGCGTCGTCTCCGACTGCCTCCCCTCCTACACCTCCGACGACAACTCCGCCATCGTCGCCACCGACTCCATCAAGAACACCGTGCGCCCCCCTTCCCTTTCCCTCCCCGTTCTCTTCTCCGTGCCCGGCGCGGCGATGCTCCCCAGCACTCCCGGTCCTAGTTCCTTGGTTGATTCGCCGCGGCTTTTGTTTGTTTGCTTGATCAGGTGTATGTGAAGGCCAAGGAGTGCACGGAGGTGGTGTCCATGGAGGAATTCGCGGTGATCCTCGGGAGGCACTTCACCTCACTGTACCCGCAGGTAGGGAATGGCGGGGATGGGAGTTTTTCCCAGCCATTTATGGTGTGTGTTGTGTTGTATAAAAGCAGTGGAGCCCGGCCATTTATGGCGTGTTCTTGCTCGAGCAGGTCTCGGAGGCTACAGTGACAATCGTGGAGCGCCCATGGGAGCGTGTGGCTGTGGACGGGAAGCCCCATTCGCATGGTGAGAAGAGTTTTATCACTTACGCTTGCTGTTTACTTGTGCTGTCGTAAGCAAAATGTGCCTTCATGATGCCATAATAAGTTTCATTCAAATGGAAGCCCAAGTCAGGAGGGCCAAACCACCCAGCTTTACTTAACAATATCAGAGTACAAGACATTCCAATAAGCAGCTGAGTATGTGAAGCAGAGATCAGACGCCAGGGATTACACATCCCTGAATGGCCAAACTTGCTTACTATCTAGGAGTATATGAAAGAACTAGAATAAAACAATGTGACAAATGCTCCATCCTCCAGTCTTGTTTCAGTGGTCACCTGCCACAGAAAGTTCTAGTTCTAAAGGAAATGCTGATCCGCCTCTTTTTGTAGATCAACACGGTATAGGATCCATGTGCAAATAGGATGAATTGCAGCTGTTCTGGGCCATTAGGATTTTATGATAAGAAATGTTATGTGTTTCTTCCACATTTCTGAACACCCTGTCGTTCATTATGAATAGTTTTTAGCTACAGTATATGCATTGAAAAACATTGTAAAGATCAACAAGCAGTGGCAGTTGAAGTAAAGCTGGAGGAAAGGAATGTTAGATAGTGAAAGCCCCTGGCAATGTATATTTATCAACGACACAGCCAACCTTGACTATGTTGGCAAGTGCCGACAAACATCATGTTGCTTTCATCTAGCATGAGGATGCACTATTAACATTAACTGTTTTTTTGCCAAACATATACTTAATACTTAATTGGTAAGTGAATATTTAAGTAGTGGCATGCACAATTTTGCATGTTGTTTGGAAATCCCTCTTCCAACTAGTGAAATGTATTTCATTATATTAGAGAACAGAACCAAATGGGACTTAACCAATAAGTTAAATATGAGAGCCACTCAATCTTTAAGCATGCAATTACTATTGGTCAAAAATAGTTTTCGTAGGGCACTCCCAAATAATTTCACGTCGGTATCATTGTGATTGCAAGTTGGATAGTGCGGTGCATAATAGTACCCTTACCCTGTATGTCTTCTATTTTCTCCTTAAAACTTATGTTCCTGGCCGATCCACTGATAGTCAAAAAGGAGGATTATGATAATTGACCAGACTGTTTCTTCTCAATTATTTGCTAATTTTGTTTTTGTTTTGACAAATAACTTTCTTACATTTACTGTCGTAAATATTCACATTGATATATTGCAAAATGTCATGGTAAAGGAAAAAGTCCCTTCCTGATGAATCATTTCAGAGATATCTAATTACTTATACAATGGACTTCTTTGCAGGATTCAAACTTGGCTCTGAAAAGCACACCACAGAGGTCACCGTGAAGAAGTCTGGAATCCTGCTTATAAATTCTGGGCTACAAGGATACTCCCTGCTAAAGACAACTCAGGTGTTTATTTCACTAACTTGTCTTGGTCCTTATGCCACCATTCCCAAAGAAATGGACTCTGCATATTTCTCCAACTCTGCTTGAGTTCTGACATGATAGAGATTTATAGGAGATTATTAAGTACGAAGGCATCTGTAGCCTTACCAGAAGGTTTTTCCATGGTTGATGGGATATGAGACGGTCCTTGTAGAAGACCGTTGAAATAGGAATGGGCATGCTACAGCTATGTCAATATGCCATGTATTCGTTCTTTTTGGGATCGAATGCAACATGTCAGCAGGCAGGAACTTTGTTAGATGTAGTGTCACATAAGCAAAATAATTTAATTAGTTTTAGCTGAAGCGGAACTGTTTTACTTTAGTATTACAGAAATAGGCTTCAGGTGCAAGTAATAAGTACTGAATTCTCATCACTATCTATCTCAGTCTGGATTTGAAGGATTCGTGAGGGATCGCTACACTCTTCTTCCTGAAACAAGAGAAAGAATTGTAGCAACAGAAGTAACTGCTTGGTGGAGGTTTGGGCACTCTTCCCCATCTGCCTGAAATGTTCTCTTTTCCACAATGCTGATGGTCATTCTACCCTTTTATTTATTGTCCATAGTAATTCTTCAATTCAAGGCGACAAATCAAGTGTCAGTATTACTGTGATATTTTTAAGTTGAACTGTCGCTTGTTTGTCCAGTGGAGTAGCACTTCTATTGCTGTTAGTCTTGGACAAGCATAGTTCTTTTACAAATACTGTTGCCAGTATCTTTTGGGTTTTCAAGCTAATACGAGCCATGTTACAAGTCATGATTCACGATTTCCTAGTCTTTTAATTGACAAAACTTGCCATAACCCGTCCAATTGATTACCGTCATGCTTTCTCATTTGTATTCAGGTATCCGTTTGAGCATATTTCCCAGCTTCCACCAAAGCCATTTTGCTTCACACAAAGATACCAGGATGTAAAGAAAGTTCTCGCAGACACATTCTTTGGCCCTCCTGATGTTGGTGTATATAGTCCATCTGTGCAGAATACATTATACCTCATGGCTAGGGAAGTTCTTACCAGGTTTGCAGCTTTGAGATTTGGCTATTATTTTGTTACTTGCTCTAGCTTTTTGTCAGCTGTATTTAGTCCATACTTTTTGTATGCCTGAACATATGATGTCAACTCCCAGGTTCCCAGACATAGCATCCGTTCAGCTTAGGATGCCAAACCTCCACTTTCTTCCCGTGAACCTAGGGGGAAAAGAAAATCCAGGATTGGTGAAGGTGAGAACAATGGGTAGAACAACATTTGTTTGTCCTGTTTTCAGAATATTAATACTTGGTAGTTCAAAAAACATTCTTGGGGTATATATATTTAACTGAGTCATTTCTATGTACAGTTTGCTGATGATGTGTACATGCCGACTGACGAACCACATGGAACCATCGAAGCAACGTTGAGCCGTGCCAACTCAAAGCTGTAATTTCACTCGATGCTTGTGGCCAGGCTCATGATTTGGTTTGGTTTCTTCAAGATCACAATCAGCAATAAACAAAGTGACAGGGGGAAAGCTAGCACAACAATCCCTTGCAAAAGGGAAATAGGGCGGAAACTTTGCATATGTATTCAGCTAATTGACTTGTACATGGCTATCTAGACTTCCCCCATAGTAAATTTTACTGTTGTACAAAACCTTAAATATTTGTTGTCTCCACAACGCTATAATAGAGCATGTTTGTTCATTTCTTTTCGAGAAATAGAACTCGGCTGATTGTGTCTGCATTAGACAGTAAAGGCCGTGTACACAAAACTATCGCATGGGCCATGAATATGGGCCACAGTAGACAAAATGAATGGAAAAAAAATCGATTTTCAAAGCTTGACACCGAACCCAGCTTCTCAGATGTAATGATTGAGGTTTCTAAAAAAAAAATTACTTGTCGCATAAATTGATGTACATCCATTTCTAATTTGTGACGGAGGGGGTATTTTTTTAGGATTTTTTTAAAGTTCCTTAAGCACAAATCACCTTGATATCTACTGCTACCACAGTGATACAAACTTGCACGAAATTCTTTCTTGCATTTTTTTTTTGCATGAAATTCAAATACAAAGAGTATTTGAAAATTGTGAAAAAATGAGAACGTTCACGACATATGTGTTTCAATAAAAACATAAATCCAACATGTCACATCAAAAGACAAAAGCAGTGGCATCCGACCATGTCCATCATACAATCGAGGTCGATTAGCTTCACTAGATTCATCATGAACTATATTTTTATAATAATGATAAAGATGTTTGACTTAGAACAAATTTAGAACCACGAGGAATTTTGGGATGAATGAGATGTTTTTATTTTATTTTTTGAGTAAGAATGAGGTGTTAATTTGCCGCACAACAGTACAATAGAACTTCTGGGCTGAATGGCCGATCATGTTTTTGTATCAGTCACTAAAGGCCACATACAGAAAAACTACCGTATGGGCCATGAATGTAGGCTAAACTGCTTATGGTGGCTCGTTTTGAATTGGAAAATCGATTATCGTTATATATTCCCCTCAAAAAAAAGATTATCGTTATATATAAAAAAGAAAATTCCCCGCAAAAAAAAGATTTTTTCAAAGCTTGAAGCACAAGAGTAGTACAGTGACCGATGTGTACACGCATCATGATTGATTCCTCAGGAACGGACAAGAGCGTTCTCCTGCTGGCTGCTGTGCACTCGAGAGAAGTCGAGAAGGAGAGGTGCAAAGAGAAAACAGAAGAGAACATGGCCAATTTCATCAAGGCGCGGCTGGCTTCCCCCACATGGCCACATGCCACAGCGTCGCCGGCCGATGATACCAATGCGCGCAGGAAAATTTGTCCTCCGGCCACCTAAGAGCATCTCTAGGAGAGCCTTCAAACCCTCAAATCTCTAAAAATAACATTTTTTTACGGTTTTCGTCCAAAAAAACCCGTAGACTAGAACCCCTAAACCCTCAAATCCGTAAAAAAAATTAGAGGTCGAACCCTCAAACCTCCTCCCGGCCTGTAGAAGTGAGGGTTGGGGGGAGTTTCTCCCCCCGACCCGCACTCCTTTTCCCCCCGAGCGCGGGAAGGAATTCCTCCCGCCCCGCCCGCCCGCGCTCGTTCCTCCCGCCCTCCGGCCCGCCTGCCGCCGCCGCCGGCCGCCCCGGCCGCCCTCCGCCGCCTCCCCCCGCCCTCCGTCGCCTCCCCCCGCCCCGGCTCCGCCCGCCC
>LR738711.1:851715999-851754526 GCA_902687465.1 Secale cereale | reverse complement strand
GGGGGGGGTCTTCGACTTTGCGAGAAGTGTTGATATAGTTCTTTAGCTTTTGGTGTCCTCATTTTGTTTGTCCAGGCAGTGAGGATGGCGACGGAATGGAATAAGCACCTCTGGCTCTATTTGTCGTGGTGGCATTGGTTCCGGCATCACGGGGTGCGTGACGGTTGGTTCCCTCAGTTCACATTCATTGGTGTGGGAAATAGTCGTTAATCATGATGCTTCTGTATTGGTTTGTGGTGGCGCCGATAGTGTCTACAAAGACCGCCCCAACATAGGGTCGAGTCCCCACATTCGGTCTCCGCCTTCTTTACAAGTGGACGATCTTGAAATTTCAGTTATCGTCTATAACAACTCTTTGGCTCAGGTGATGCGAACAAGGTGTGGCATCGAGATAGGCGCATGGTGTGCGTTGCAGATTCGCCTTGGACAATTTTTTGTTTTGGCCAAGAGCGTTCTTTTCTTTGCGGGGAGGTCGGGAGTGTTCTTGTATGGTTCAGACTTAGTTAGCATGACTTCTTCTGACTTAAAAAATATATTATTCATGTCATTCATTGTTAACTGATTTCTTTTTTCTTCCTACGTTAAGATATGAAACACCCCATCGATACCGCTCGGTTAGGGCCTGTTCGGATCAAGGGCAGGAAACCAGAGGAATGGAGAGAGATAAAGGAAATGGAAAGGAATGTATATACAAAACAGAGGAAATAAAACGTTGTATTATCCTGTAGATTTTTAAACGTTGTATATACTCCCTCCGGTCCTTTTTACTCTGCACATTGAATTGCCGAAAGTCAAACTTTGCTAAGTTTGACCAAATTTATATTAGAAATTATTATCATCTAGAATATCTAATAAATATAATAAGAAAATATATTACGAGATGAATGTAATGATATTGGTGTTGTTATGTGAATGTCAATAATTTTTTATATAAACTTGGTCAAAGTTGGATGAGATTGACTTCAGAAAAACCTAATATGCAGAGTAAAAAGAACCAGAGGGAGTACTACGTGGGTCGCGACATGCATGTGAATCAGCAGCTTTTTCCATCACCTCCTCGGGACTACGCGAAAACATGAGCTATGACTGGATGTTTATTTTCATGTAAAAACGGAGGCTAGAGAACCTTTCCCGAGGATTGGTCAAGGGAGATTCCTATGTGTCGAACAGGGTCGATTCCTCCGGAACAGTGATTCCTTTGGTTTTCCTCTGGTTTTCCTACGTACCGAACACAGCCTATAATGCTTGCTCGTCCCTCTGTTTCTTGAACTTATACTAGTGGTGCACAGTGCAAGCTTTCTCATAGATGATTTTTCTTTTGAGGATAGTTGCTGGGTGATGGTTGCACCATCATTCTCTGACCGCGTGTTTTAAATGGGTGCCAAGTGTTCCGAGTTTCCGGTATGAAAGTGGGCAACCTACAAAAGAACCAGGGCATCTCCTTTTTTTTGTTAGATTGTTTTTAAAAGGAAATGAAATGATTTAGGCATCTTGCTTTCCTATCGACCCCGACGGTACACCTACCCTCAGATACGATGCGTGCAGTATTCAGTTCAAGTATTCAACCTAGCATCAGTGAAGTTCTAGCAATGAGGAGATCAGAAAGCTAAAGAGCTCAGGAAAGATCACCACGGACGACAGTGCGGGGTGCGGTTACTTTCTGGTCGGAACTGTAGTCTTCCAGAATCAAAAGATGGCCATCTTGATCATTGCAATGATACGAATTCTGTGCCACTGTACTTGCACATCCATTAACTAAGATCATGGTGCTAGATGCTTAAGTAGTACCAGAGGCACGCCCTCTCATCCAGGGCCTCCGCTCCTGTGGTGTCCGGCGACCTACGGCCATACTAGAAAAACTTTGCTGGGGCCATGATTGTGTCTTCAACGTCGACCATTGTTTAGATGCAGCACAACATTCATGGGCACACTTTGTGACAAATAAAATCTACCATGACAGCATGATTAATGGTTGGTGCCATTTTTGTTTAACATGGAGGTAATGGAGCAGTGGTCCTGATCTACCGGCAATGGGCAACGGAGTGGAGGAGTCCATGTTTTCTGGGTTTTGCCATGAGAAGTACTTCCTCTGTAAACTAATATAAAAGGTTTTAGATAACTAAAATATTCTTATATTAGTTTTTTTTTAGGGACATTCTTATATTAGTTTACGGAGGGAGTACTTACTAAAGAGTATAGCTAAAACCTACCATGACAGCTTATCTTATCCGCTCATCTTGTCCATCTTGGACTTAAGCTGATGGACAACCTGCCACACCTGCCCCTGGCCACAGGGTCCCACTTGTCATCAGCTTTAGGTGGAGAGCTACACAGCTGAGCTCCTATTTGCTTCTGCCGCCGCCATTGCTGTGCTGACGACTCTTCTTCTCCATTGAATGGACATCACGCTCGTCGTCCATGGAAATTTAATCCCAGAGCGTCAGGAGCAGTAACTACCACTATACAGTATTCATTCATGTGACTTGTGAGCTCTGAATCTGGTCAACAAGTCAAGGAACGGAATCGTACTCGATCGCCACCTCTAATTCAAGCTCGGGTGTCGGTGTGGCGCAGACGTATGGAGGAGAGCCATCCATCAGCAGCAGTGACCAGCAGTTGCCATTAGGAAGAAGACGGGGTCCTACGGCCATTCAATAACGGAGTACTACCCACTAACCTGTTGGACAGATGATGATTTAGAAATGTGCTGCGTTGGCATGAACCTAACTCAACCAGGTTTACCTATGGATTGCTTGGGTTATGGCATAGTGTAACCCCCGTTAATTCTGACTGTTCTTTTGCGAGAAGGCACAGAGTTTTTGTTCTGGAAAAAGAAAAGAGAAGGCAGTCAAGAACTGCTGAGTTATACAAGTAGGCAATAGTTTTCGTTTTGCCATGCAGCTTTTGAACTGCTGTTACATAGTATTACTACAGTAGTATAGTATTTTACATCCGCCTAAGTACTGTTTTGGCTATGCTTTGGGCCTTTGGGGTGTCAGGGGAAACAAGAAGAAGCTAGAAAATGTTTGGGGGCTCCCTGACCCTTTGAGCTGCAATCTACGACTCTCTCTACTGATTAAGCAATGCGCTGGCGTTGCCGACACACCACTACGTAGTACGTCCCACTAGCCATATCAGTGCGTCTGATTTGACTTGTCATAAAAAAAACGCTATTGGGTTGCATCTAAAGGAGCACTAGAGTGCAACTGACTTGTACGTAAACCATTAGCATCTGTTTTATACTCCATTAAGAAGAAACAGGCACTCAAATTCAAGCCTAAGATGGGATCGCATCTCGTCAGCATTCGTACACACCATGCATCTGATGATTCGCTCTTACAAAAATGCATTTGATGGCAAGAATCAAAATCTTGTTTGGAATCGTATAAAGCCACAGTGGCGCAGACCGACCATACCAACCAACCAACCAAGGGCGAGGACGTTGAACCATCACCTCACCATCCTCTCCTCTTGCCATTAATAGGCCCTCTTTTTTGCTCGACCGCAACAGGATAAGTTTTTATCGGCTCCTTTCCTTTTGGATCGCCAAAGTGTTCCCGCGAAGCCAAAAGCATCGTTCACACGCACGCGGAACTAAAGAAAGAAGAGGAAACCGTCGGAAAATGTATGGGCGCTTTGGCTGCACGTAGCAAGCGAGACGTGCGGTGCGGACTCATGAAAGCTCCCCAATTAATTAATTTGTACTACCACTGTGTGATCTGAGTACCAGTCTAGACTACAATTTGACGACGATGATTTAAAAATCTGGTGGAAATGAAGGAACAATTGGGTGCGGGATGACGGAAAGCCCTTTCGGTTTGGACATCAAATCAGTACGGATATTTGGAATTAATGCTGATGAGAGTGGTTCGTTCGCTACTCTACTATATCGTCATTAGTACAAACATAAATAAAGAGTAAGAGCAACTCCAATGGGGCGATCCATTTCGTCTGCCCGTGTCCGTTTGGTTCGGCGCGGACAAAAGTGACGGCCCAACGCGCCGACCAAAACGGACGCACGTCCGTTTTTCGTCCGCGGACGACCCATTCTAGGCCCAATTTTGCGTCGACGCGGACACGAGACGGACGCGCGCGCGCCTTCTCTTCTTCCCGGGTCCGTCGGTTGGTGGCAGCCACCAACATTTCCTCCCATTTGTTGGGAAACGTAGTATTTTCAAAATTTTCCTACGATCACGCAAGATCTATCTACTAGATGCATAGCAACGAGAGGGGAGAGTGTGTCTACGTACCCTCGTAGACCGAAAGCGGAAGCGTTTATCAACGCGGTTGATGTAGTCGTGCACCTTCACGATCCGTCCCGATCTAGTACCGAACGTACGGCACCTCCGCGTTCAGCACACGTTCAGCTCGATGACGTCCTCGCCTTCTTGATCCAGCAAGACGGGCGAAGTAGTAGATGAGTTCCGGCAGCACGACGGCGTGGTGACGGTTGTTGATGAAGAACAATCTCTGCAGGGCTTCGCCAAGCACTGCAGAAACTAGACGGAGGATAAACTAGAGGGTCGGGGTAGCCGGCACACGGCTTGGTGTATCTTGATGTGTCTTGGGTGCTAGCCCTACCCCTCTATTTATATGTTGAGCCCTGGGGTCGAAACTTGGAGCAAAAGCCTCCTCAAAGTCGGTTTTGCCCGAAAGGAAAGAGTCCCACTCGGACTCCAGGGCTAGACGCCAGGGCTCCCGGCGTCTACCCCCTAGACGCCAGGGTTCCTGGCGTCTAGCCTCTGGTCTCCGCAAAACTACCTTTTGCACTTTCCTAAAGCCTCGTGGGCTTTCCCCTTTGGCCCAAATAAAGTGTTCTCGTACCCAAACACTTCGGGAAACATCCGGAACCACTTCCGGTGAATTCCGGAACCCTTCCGGAGGTCAAACACTATTATCCCATATATTAATCTTTATCTCCGGACCATTCCGGAGTTCCTCGTCATGTCCGTGATCTCATCCGGGACTCCGAACAACATTCGGTCACCAACATACTGTAATGCCCAGGATGGAGTTATACCTCCTACGTGTCGAGGCACGACTTAAAGGCATAAATCCATCCTAGAATGATCTCAAGTTCGGTAATCTTTGCACATCTCATGTAAAAGAGGGGATTGTAAACAGAAAAATAGTTGGCTTACACTCGCCACGTCACAGAATTACAATTCAAGTCTCAAACATCATACATTAAGAACATCACAACCCTCTAAGGGCAAAATCCAAAAGCAAGATACCAAACTTAGATAAATAAACCACAGGCGGATCGAATCCTAGTAAGAGTCTCCACTACTGATCATCCGGGTATCGCACATAGTACCGACTACGCTCCTCGTCGTACTCCCAATCCAGCTCGGTGCCATCACCTGGATAGCTCATAGCTGGACCTGCATCTGGTGTGAAGTAACTGTGAGCCACAGAGGACTCAGCAATCCCGTTACCGGGTAACAAGACTATTTAAGCCTTTGGGAGAGGAAAAGGCTGAAGAAAAGAATAAGTGTCTGCAGCAGCAACTAGCAACTAGCTTACGTGAGTGAGAGCGAGAAGAGAAAGCCTCGGCGAGAAGTGATCACGAAGTGATCCTAGCTACAAGCTCAACAAGCATAACCCCTCCGTGTTCAACTCCCGAATCCCTATTCGGAAATTGACAGTCACGGAACACACGCTGGTAGTGTATTAGAAACATTGTGTCAAGTTATCTACAACCGGAATTAACAAGCTCCCATCTGCCACATAACCGCGGGCACGGCTTTCGAAAGTTCAAACCCTGCAGGGGTGTTCCAACTTGACCCATTACAAGCCCACGATCCGCGGAGTCGCAACTCCAAAGTGGGAAGACCCGAGTATCCTCGGAATCCCGTGCTCAAGATATACCGAGCTAAGGTAAGGCTAATCCAGCAAATCCTCCCGGCGTGCCGACACCCTGATAGTAGCCGCGCGTATCTCGTCTCAGGCCACGACCGGATGGGACAAGCTACGGGTTTTTACCAGACCTTGAGTTTCCTCGAGGTGGCCCCGCAGGTTGCCCGTTTCGGACCAACACTCATGTGGAGCACTGGCCCGGGGTTGTTGATTAAGGAAAAGGGTTTATAACTCCCTATGCAAGTTTAGTTTGTTATTAGGCAAATAGTACCAATGTTGGGACTTGCTGGAAAAGACTTAGCACTTAGCGGTTTATCGAGGGGGTCCCATACACCCCAACCGTGTTAGGAACGCATAATCAAGGAACATAACACCGGTTTATACGGTTCCTAACGGCATGAGTGGAACAAATCACCAAGCAAAAGGCTTAGCCTTCCACCCTTGCCAATATATAGATGATTTCAATTAAGCATTTATATAGTGTGATATAACCCAACCCAACTTCAACATGAAGCAAGCATCTTCGATCTTCACCTGCAACTAGCAACGCTATAAGAAGGGCTGAGTGAAGCGTACTTAGCCAAGCAACGGTTTGCATAGGTAGGTTGGTTAAACATGGCAATGGTTTACAAGTAGGAGGCTGACAAGAAGATCATGGGCATCGAGGCAAAACTATAGATCGAGACTACTAGCAATAGGCAAAGATAGTAATGTTATCGGGGTTCGGTCATCTTGCCTGAAGAGAAGTCGTTCGGATCGTAAGAAGGGTCCTCGTGCTCAACCTCGTTGGTAACCTCGTGCTCGTACTCGAACTCATTCTCGGCTTCCGGCTCTAAACAAAACAATCACACCAAGCACCAATCAACAAAATGCAATGCGCACTCGAAAAAGATGAATGCATGATGGATGCACTAAGGATGCACACGGAGCACGGAAAATATCACTCAAGCAAAACACCTCAAAACATGATAACAATCAGATATTATTAATCCACACAGAAAATCAATCAAGTTTGGTATAAGATTCGCTGAAATCGGAGTTACGGGCTAAAAGTTATGCCCGAAACAAGAAATGAGCGAAAGCTGAAAATTACAGCATCATAGCAACTTCGGAGCTCAAAATAATTAAGCTACAGCACTCAAATAACATGGCAAAGGACATG
Organism: Secale cereale; assembly: GCA_902687465.1. Classification (NCBI taxonomy): domain Eukaryota; kingdom Viridiplantae; phylum Streptophyta; class Magnoliopsida; order Poales; family Poaceae; genus Secale; species Secale cereale. The sequence continues at coordinate 851,747,505 of LR738711.1, read as the reverse complement.
AACACAAACTAGACATATACTACAGCAACTATGTCCAAAGGTGCACCCCCAACGGAGCCACGGATCAATAGCAATGATCTTGGACATATTGAACTTGACAATAAAATTCTGGCAGCAGAATTTTATTGAAACTTTGGAGCAAAAGATAAACATGCTACAGCCACTCAAATAGACATGTGAGAATATGGATGGAAAGACAACAATATATACTACAAGGAACAATCAAGATCCACTCCAAAACTAACATGGTTTGTCCTAGAACATCACACGAACATGGCATCAGAACGTTACAGATTTCAGACTTAGTGAAATTCCACTAAGTCCTAAAACAGCAATATCATCATGGCATCTAAAAGAGCATGTTTAAGTCACCTCGAAACTAAACATGGCAAAGGGTAAGCACCTCATCAAAGTGCACATGAAGGTGATCCCGAAACACACAAGCATGCTTCATGGAGGTGAACACAACGATAGCAACGAGCTCAACAAGATGACATTTCATAACAAGTGAAACAACATCGCGGCCACATGGCACTTGCAACGAAGATAACAAGGCAAGAATAAATCTAACATGCTACCTAGCACATACAACATGTAGATCATGGCAAGACGAACACGTGGACATGTCATTTGCATCATTCGGACAAACGAGCTAAAAGATACCACATGGCAAAGATGACATGAAAACATCACATAGCAGCTGTTTATATCATGATGCACTCTTGCAACAGCAAAACAAGCACCTAGATGATCTCTAACATGCATGACAACAACAGACAAAACGTAGAGCAAGTCTCCACGAACGTCTGGACATATTATACGCGTGAATCGGAGCAACAGACAAAAAGTTATGCATGTTTGAAAAAGGCATCAGACACAAAATTACTGGGGACTTAGGATTGGGGAGACAACCTCAAGCAGATCTGGATCTGGGGAAAAAATGACGGAGTGGGCCGGCGCGGTGGAGAAGGCCCGCCCGGGGGTGGAGAGAGGGCGCGGCCCGGCGCTGGAGCTGGCGACCTGGGCGATCGGTGGCCTGGAGGAGGCCCGCTCGCGGTGGCGCTGGGCCTGGCTGAGGTCGGCCCAGCCGAGGCGGGAGGTGGAGGCGCCCGGTGAGGCGGATCGGCCCGGTGGGAGGGCGAGGCCCAGCAGCGAGGCGGTGCGCTGGCTGCGGAGGCCCGGCCGGGAGGCTACGGTGATGTGGTCCAGGCCTCCCCCGATCGACTGCTGAGGTGGCGGCGGCCCGTCGCGGATGAGGTGGGGCCCAGGAGGCGGACGGCGCGCGGGAGCGGTCTGGCCGCGATGCGGCGAAGTGGCCCCAGCCTGGCGGATCGATGCGACGGGAGGCTCGACGCGCTAGAAGAAAGACAGCGACGGGCGTTGACCAGGCCTCGAGGCGGCTGCGGTCGGTGGATCCAGGAGTTCCTCGGCGGCTGGAACGAGGAGGCTTGGAGGGGATCTAGCCAAGTGGCAGAGAGGGGATGGCCAGATCCGAAAATGGAGGGGGAGAGGGTGGAGAAGAAGCTAGATGCCCCAAAAAATAGACTAGGGTCTATATATAGCAGGTAACTAGGGTTAGGGGATTTGGGGGTGTTTAGGAGCCCTCCGATCGCGATCCGACGGATCCGATCGCGGGGGTAGTTTAAAAGGGTCTAGGAGAAGATAAAAGACTGCAGTAGGGGTGTTTCCGGGACACGAAGTGAAGGCACTTTGGACCCACACGAAAACTGATGGGATAGTCAACGGAGTCCAAACGCGACGAGATTTGAGAGGCGGGTTGCACACAACAGAACAACAACACACACAACAACCTCGCGGCACACCGGTAATGTTACACGCCCAAACAACAAAGTAGGTCTACGGGACGTCACAGACACGTGAGGGAGCTCCGGAACGCGAAACGGACAACGGGAAGAAACACGTAGAACCGGATGCAACCGACAACACAAATGCAATGCGATGCACATGTCTACATGATGTGAATGAATGCCACACACTCACACAACAAAACGACGAAAACCCGAAAGACAAAGAACCCGGAATGGAAATAGATGAAGCCGGAGATATATTATATACCCAAAAGGGAAAGTATTACATCCGGGGCATTACAAACTCTCCTCTACTACAAAAAGATCTCGTCCCAAGATCTAGGACTGGAAAAAGGAAGGGTACTCGGAACGAAGATGATCTTCTCGTTCCCAGGTAGCTTCTCGGTCGGTGTGATGTGACCACTTGACTTTCAAGAATTTGATGGACTTGTTGCGGGTCTTGCGTTCGGTTTCTTCGAGAATTGCAACTGGATGCTCTCGGTAGGACAGGTCTTGTTGAAGATCAATCTCTTCAAACGGAATCATGCGCTCAGGTGCCTTGAAGCATTTGCGAAGCTGAGACACATGGAAGACATCATGAACATTTGCGAAGTTTGGAGGGAGCTCAAGTTGATAGGCTAGATCGCCTCTCTTGCCAAGAATCTTGAAAGGCCCGACGTATCTAGGAGCAAGCTTTCCTTTGATACCGAATCTTTGGGTGCCTTTCATCGGAGAAACTCGGAGATAGACATGATCATCGATGTTGAATGCCAAATCACGATGCTTGCCGTCATAGTAGCTCTTCTGACGCGACTGAGCGGCCTTGAGATTCTCACGTATGACTTTGCACATTTCTTCGGCTTCTGAGATCAAGTCATTGCCAAGGAGTTGACGTTCGCCTGTTTTAGACCAGTTGAGAGGGGTACGGCACTTTCTGCCATAGAGAATTTCAAACGGTGCTTTGCCTGCACTTGCTTGGAAGCTGTTGTTGTAAGAGAACTCGGCAAATGGAAGGCAGTCTTCCCATTTCATGCCGAAGGAGATGACACAGGCTCTGAGCATGTCTTCTAGAATCTGATTCACACGCTCGACTTGACCACTAGTCTGAGGGTGAAAAGCAGTGCTGAACCTGATCTTCGTGCCCATGGCGGACTGAAAGGAGTCCCAGAACCTTGATGTGAACAAGCTTCCACGGTCTGAGGATATAACTTGAGGAATGCCATGTAGGGACACAATTCTGGAAGTGTACAGCTCTGCAAGTTGAGCTGCATTGATTGATTCTTTGACTGGAAGAAAGTGAGCGACTTTGGTAAGCTTGTCAATCACCACAAAGATAGCATCATTTCCTCGCTTGGATTTAGGAAAGCCAGTGACGAAGTCCATTTCAATGTGGTCGAACTTCCACTCGGGGATAGGAAGAGGTTGGAGAAGACCGGCTGGACGTTGATGTTCTGCTTTCACTCTTCTGCACACATCACATTCGTTCACGAATTGGGCAATCTCCCTTTTCATGCGTGTCCACCAGTAAGATTGCTTGAGATCTTGATACATCTTGGAACTGCCAGGATGAATGGAAAGGAGAGAATCATGAGCTTCTTCCATTATGAGCTTCCTGAGATCACCTTTGGGAACAACGAGTCTGTCCTCGAAGAACAAGGTATCTCTCTCATCAACACAGAAGCACTTGTATTTTGGAGTGCCCTTTGCAATCCCATGTTTCACCTTCTTCACCATGGTATCACTGAGCTGGGCCTCACGGACTTGATCTTCCAAGGTAGGAGCAATTTGGAGATTTGCAAGAAAACCCTGCGGAACAACTTGGAGGTTGAGCTTCCTGAATGCTTCACAAAGCTCAGGCTGGTACGGCTTGATAAGAAGGCTGTTGCAATATGCCTTTCTGCTCAAAGCATCTGCAATCACATTCGCCTTGCCAGGAGTGTATTCAATGCTGGGATTGTACTCTTGGATCATTTCAACCCAACGAGTCTGGCGGAGGTTCAGATGCGGCTGTGTGAAGATGTACTTCAAGCTCTTGTGATCAGTGAAGATGTCGACCTTTCTGCCCAATAACAGATGTCTCCACGTAATCAGAGCATGTACCACAGCTGCTAGCTCGAGATCATGTGTGGGATAGTTCTTCTCACTTGGCTTTAGCTGACGAGAAGTGTATGCCACAATTCTCTTATCTTGCATAAGCACACCCCCAAGACCTTGAAGAGAAGCATCACAGAATACTTCATAGGGCTTGGATTCATCTGGAGGAGTCAGAACTGGAGCAGAGACAAGCTTCTCTTTGAGGGTTTTGAATGCCACTTCACACTCTGGAGACCAAAAGTATTTGACATTCTTCTGAAGCAGGTTGGAAAGAGGCTTGGCAATCTTGGAGAAGTTCTCAACAAACCTTCTGCAATAGCTGGCAAGACCCAGAAAACTACGGAGCTGCTTGACGTTCTGAGGAGCTTCCCAGTTGACAATTGCTTCAACTTTCTCGGGATTAACCGCAATACCGTCAGCTGAGATGATGTGGCCCAGGTACAAAACCTTATCGAGCCAAAACTCACACTTGGAGAACTTGGCATAGAATTTATGCTCTCGGAGTCGATCAAGAACCAGGCGTAAGTGCTTTTCATGATCTTCTTCATTCTTTGAAAACACCAGAATATCATCCAGATACACAAGCACAAACTCGCCAGTATAGGAGTTGAAGATGTAATGCATCATCCTTGAAAAGGTAGGAGGAGCATTGGCGAGACCGAAGGACATGACGGTATACTCGTATGAACCGTAGCTCGTTCTGAAGGCCGTCTTGGGAATGTCTTCCTCGCAAATGCGAATTTGATGATAGCCCATTTGGAGGTCAAGCTTAGAGAACACTTTAGCTCCTTTGAGCTGCTCAAAGAGTTCGTTGATGTTGTGGAGCGGATACTTGTTCTTAATCGTCTTCTTGTTCAATGGCCGGTAGTCAACACAGAGACGCTCCGTGCCATCTTTCTTCTTGACAAATAAGACACCACAGCCCCACGGAGATGTACTAGGTCTGATGAGACCCATACTCTCCTGCTTATCAAGCTGCTTCTTCAATTCCTTCAATTCATCCGGAGAGAGCTTGTACGGACGCCAGCATGCTGGCTCAGTACCCGGCTCGAGTTCAATGACAAACTCCACCTGACGGTGTGGAGGCATGCCTGGAAGTTCTTCAGGAAAGACGTCTTGATATTCGTTCACCACTGGAATTTGAGATATGGCATTAATCTCGCCCTTATCATTGAGAGAGAAAAGTCTGATAGTGTTATCCCTGGAGGCGAAGATAATCACATCTTCATCAGAATGAGTCATTTTGACTTCCTTTTGAGCACAATCAATGTGAGCATCGTGCTGAGAAAGCCAATCCATTCCGAGGATGAGGTCGATGTCAGAATTACCAAGAATCACCGGAGAAGCCAAAAATCGATAGTCACCCATGCGAATAGAAACATCCAGAGCCACCATACTAGAACTCAATCTCTTGCCAGGTGATATGACACTCAAAGGTCTTGGCAAAGCTTCAGAGTGAACATTATTCTTGGATGCGAATGGATATGACATGAAAGAGCAAGAAGCACCCGAATCAAACAAAACTTTAGCAGGGATAGAGTTCACTGGAAGGTTACCCAAAATGACATCAGAAGAATTCTCCGCTTGCGCTGCATTCATCAGATTGACCCTTGCTGCCTTTGGATCATGCCTGACAATAGCTGAACTCACGGGTGGAGGAGGAGGAAGACGCTTCGGATTCGGACATCTGTTGGCATAGTGACTTTTCTGAGTGCATTTGTTGCAAGTCACTTCTGAGAGAGGACGGAAATGAGAGCCACTTGACTTGGAGCCTTGAGACTGAAACTGCTTCTTCGACTGGTTGCTCGGGTTGGGTGGTTGGGAGAAACCACGACCACTAGAGTTCTTGTAGTTGGAGTTGTTGGAGTTGTTGTATGGAGCTCGAATCACTGGAGGAGGAGGAAGCCAGAATTTCTGATGCTTCGAGACCATCTGAGACGATGAGGAAGAGTGAACAGCATCTCAAATTCTCTTCTTAGAAGCCTCCATCTTAAGCTGAGCTGCTTCTTGTTTCAAAGCCATGTTATAGAACTTGTCGAATTCATCGGGCTCGAACAAAGTGAGAGCAAGCTGAAGTTCATCTTTGAGACCTCCACGGAACTGATAGATTTTACTCTTGGCATCAGGAATGTCTTGCTTAGCATAGCGAGCGAGGTTTTGGAACTTGACATTATACTGATAGACTGACATGGAGCCCTGCTTCAGGTTGCGGAATTGCTCACGCATACCCTCGATGACACTTGTAGGAATGTGGTGCGAACGGAAATCCTTGCAGAAATTCTCCCAAGAGATCACTTGACCCGGCCTGGAGTCTTTGTACTGCTGCCACCAGTCAGCTGCTTGATCTTTCAGTTGGAAGGCTGCAAACTTCACATAATCATCTTCCTTCACGTTACTGCACTCAAAATGCTTCTTTATGTCGGTTAACCAATCTTCAGCATCAAGAGGGTCGACACAGTAACTGAAAGCTTTAGGATTGTTGGCCAAGAACTGGTTAAGAGTAGCATGGTGCTGCTGGAAGAAGTTGCCTTGGTTCCCTGGAACACCCTGATTAGCTTGCATAGCTTGCATCTGCTGCATCATCTGCATCATCAACTGAGTGTTCTGAGCTGTAGTCTGCATAATTGCTCTCCAAGCCTCAGGCGGAGGAGGAGGGGAAGGAGGATGATCTGGGACCTCTTCCACCTCTGGGTTAGCGTTCGGAACCCTTTTCGGAGCCATCCTGTAAGAGATGACCACGAATCAGCAATAGATTGACAAAAGGTATAAGCTGAATCAATGGAATGAATTGCAACAAGTCTTCACAATAATCATTCGAACAATAAGAACGAATGAAATCATCCGAACAAGAGGAACGAATGATATTCTCAGTTAAATGATAACATCAATCTTCACGAGAAGCCACATAGGGATCAAAAAGGACAACTAAGAAAAACAACAAGGTTCAGACGGGAACAAACACAAGATAGGAGTTTCGTTCTAACATCTTTGTGCTGAAAGCATATGAACGCGTTACGAAAAGGTTTTGCAATCCCCGGATCAGCATAGCCAAGGACCCTTTAAGATGCAACTCCTGATAGTAACATCGATCATAAACCTCTTCACTCAATGTAGAACCCCGAACTCACTAACCTGCATTCGTTGGAAGAATGCCTACGATCTACTGGATAAAACCCACCTAAAGATTTCCGAAAGATTCCAGTTATGCAATCAGGTGTTGGGGATACACGGGAAGCACCGCGCAATCAACTCTAAACCTACATCCAGGTGTATCCATCCTTCAACACATAACTAGTCTTTCTCGGAAACTGTGTACCTCGGACCTTCGAAAAGCATCCACTATAACAAGCTATGGCAATACTCCTGAACTACCTCCCCAGTACTGGGTGATGTCGGGGTTATCTTGCCACTGGCCGTATAGGAGAGATTTTCGATGTCGGCCGTCTTAAGTATTTAGTACTGCCGCGATATGCTTGTGACAACAATACCCCGAAGCTCAACTCCCCGGTAACAGGAGGCATCGAGAACAATATCCTTGTCACGAGAACATCGAAACAATCCCAAAATACTCGCGGGATTCCGAAAAAAAATTTGTGCAATTTTTGAAGATAGGAGAGACAAGAGTAGTCGTCAGGAGTCCTCACCAGAGAGAAAAGGGGTGAGAAGCAAAGAAATCCTACTCTCCGATATAATATAGGACTCAAAAAGTTTTTCCAGTGTGTGCCTAGACTCGACCGTCAACGATTCGATCAAACAGTGGGGGCTCCTAGGTCGGAGAAGGCTCTGATACCAACTTGTAATGCCCAGGATGGAGTTATACCTCCTACGTGTCGAGGCACGACTTAAAGGCATAAATCCATCCTAGAATGATCTCAAGTTCGATAATCTTTGCACATCTCATGTAAAAGAGGGGATTGTAAACAGAAAAATAGTTGGCTTACACTCGCCACGTCACAGAATTACAATTCAAGTCTCAAACATCATACATTAAGAACATCACAACCCTCTAAGGGCAAAATCCAAAAGCAAGATACCAAACTTAGATAAATAAACCACAGGCGGATCGAATCCTAGTAAGAGTCTCCACTACTGATCATCCGGGTATCGCACATAGTACCGACTACGCTCCTCGTCGTACTCCCAATCCAGCTCGGTGCCATCACCTGGATAGCTCACAGCTAGACCTGCATCTGGTGTGAAGTAACTGTGAGCCACAGAGGACTCAGCAATCCCGTTACCGGGTAACAAGACTATTTAAGCCTTTTGGAGAGGAAAAGGCTGAAGAAAAGAATAAGTGTCTGCAGCAGCAACTAGCAACTAGCTTACGTGAGTGAGAGCGAGAAGAGAAAGCCTCGGCGAGAAGTGATCACGAAGTGATCCTAGCTACAAGCTCAACAAGCATAACCCCTCCGTGTTCAACTCCCGAATCCCTATTCGGAAATTGACAGTCACGGAACACACGCTGGTAGTGTATTAGAAACATTGTGTCAAGTTATCTACAACTGGAATTAACAAGCTCCCATCTGCCACATAACCGCGGGCACGGCTTTCGAAAGTTCAAACCCTGCAGGGGTGTTCCAACTTGACCCATTACAAGCCCACGATCCGCGGAGTCGCAACTCCAAAGTGGGAAGACCCGAGTATCCTCGGAATCCCGTGCTCAAGATATACCGAGCTAAGGTAAGGCTAATCCAGCAAATCCTCTCGGCGTGCCGACACCCTGATAGTAGCCGCGCGTATCTCGTCTCAGGCCACGACCGGATGGGACAAGCTACGGGTTTTTACCAGACCTTGAGTTTCCTCGAGGTGGCCCCGCAGGTTGCCCGTTTCGGACCAACACTCATGTGGAGCACTGGCCCGGGGTGGTTGATTAAGAAAAAGGGTTTATAACTCCCTATGCAAGTTTAGTTTGTTATTAGGCAAATAGTACCAATGTTGGGACTTGCTGGAAAAGACTTAGCACTTAGCGGTTTATCGAGGGGGTCCCATATACCCCAACCGTGTTAGGAACGCATAATCAAGGAACATAACACCGGTTTATACGGTTCCTAACGGCATGAGTGGAACAAATCACCAAGAAAAAGGCTTAGCCTTCCACCCTTGCCAATATATAGATGATTTCAATTAAGCATTTATATAGTGTGATATAACCCAACCCAACTTCAACATGAAGCAAGCATCTTCGATCTTCACCTGCAACTAGCAACGCTATAAGAAGGGCTGAGCGAAGCGTACTTAGCCAAGCAACGGTTTGCATAGGTAGGTTGGTTAAACATGGCAATGGTTTACAAGTAGGAGGCTGACAAGAAGATCATGGGCATCGAGGCAAAACTATAGATCGAGACTACTAGCAATAGGCAAAGATAGTAATGTTATCGGGGTTCGGTCATCTTGCCTGAAGAGAAGTCGTTCGGATCGTAAGAAGGGTCCTCGTGCTCAACCTCGTTGGTAACCTCGTGCTCGTACTCGAACTCAGTCTCGGCTTCCGGCTCTAAACAAAACAATCACACCAAGCACCAATCAACAAAATGCAATGCGCACTCGAAAAAGATGAATGCATGATGGATGCACTAAGGATGCACACGGAGCACGAAAAATATCACTCAAGCAAAACACCTCAAAACATGATAAAAATCTGATATTATTAATCTACACAGAAAATCAATCAAGTTTGGTATAAGATTCGCTGAAATCGGAGTTACGGGCTAAAAGTTATGCCCGAAACAAGAAATGAGCGAAAGCTGAAAATTACAGCATCATAGCAACTTCGGAGCTCAAAATAATTAAGCTACATCACTCAAATAACATGGCAAAGGACATGAACACAAACTAGACATATACTACAGCAACTATGTCCAAAGGTGCACCCCCAACGGAGCCACGGATCAATAGCAATGATCTTGGACATATTGAACTTGACAATAAAATTCTGGCAGCAGAATTTTATTGAAACTTTGGAGCAAAAGATAAACATGCTACAGCCACTCAAATAGACATGTGAGAACATGGATGGAAAGACAACAATATATACTACAAGGAACAATCAAGATCCACTCCAAAACTAACATGGTTTGTCCTAGAACATCACACGAACATGGCATCGGAACGTTACAGATTTCAGACTTAGTGAAATTCCACTAAGTCCTAAAACAGCAATATCATCATGGCATCTAAAAGAGCATGTTTAAGTCACCTCGAAACTAAACATGGCAAAGGGTAAGCACCTCATCAAAGTGCACATGAAGGTGATCCCGAAACACACAAGCATGCTTCATGGAGGTGAACACAACGATAGCAACGAGCTCAACAAGATGACATTTCATAACAAGTGAAACAACATCGCGGCCACATGGCACTTGCAACGAAGATAACAAGGCAAGAATAAATCTAACATGCTACCTAGCACATACAACATGTAGATCATGGCAAGACGAACACGTGGACATGTCATTTGCATCATTCGGACAAACGAGCTAAAAGATACCACATGGCAAAGATGACATGAAAACATCACATAGCAGCAATTTATATCATGATGCACTCTTGCAACAGCAAAACAAGCACCTAGATGATCTCTAACATGCATGACAACAACAGACAAAACGTAGAGCAAGTCTCCACGAACGTCTGGACATATTATACGCGCGAATCGGAGCAACAGACAAAAAGTTATGCATGTTTGAAAAAGGCATCAGACACAAAATTACTGGGGACTTAGGATTGGGGAGACAACCTCAAGCAGATCTGGATCTGGGAAAAAATGACGGAGTGGGCCGGCGCGGTGGAGAAGGCCCGCCCTGGATGGAGAGAGGGCGCGGCCCGGCGCTGGAGCTGGCGACCTGGGCGATCGGTGGCCTGGAGGAGGCCCGCTCGCGGTGGCGCTGGGCCTGGCTGAGGTCGGCCCAGCCGAGGCGGGAGGTGGAGGCGCCCGGTGAGGCGGATCGGCCCGGTGGGAGGGCGAGGCCCAGCAGCGAGGCGGCGCGCTGGCTGCGGAGGCCCGGCCGGGAGGCTATGGTGATGTGGTCCAGGCCTCCCCCGATCGACTGCTGAGGTGGCGGCGGCCCGTCGCGGATGAGGCGGGGCCCAGGAGGCGGACGGCGCGCGGGAGCGGTCTGGCCGCGATGCGGCGAAGTGGCCCCAGCCTGGCGGATCGATGCGATGGGAGGCTCGACACGCCAGAAGAAAACCAGCGACGGGCGTTGACCAGGCCTCGAGGCGGCTGCGGTCGGTGGATCCAGGAGTTCCTCGGCGGCTGGAACGAGAAGGCTTGGGGGGGGATCTAGCCAAGTGGCAGAGAGGGGATGGCCAGATCCGAAAATGGAGGGGGAGAGGGTGGAGAAGAAGCTAGATGCCCCAAAAAAAATAGACTAGGGTCTATATATAGCAGGTAACTAGGGTTAGGGGATTTGGGGGTGTTTAGGAGCCCTCCGACCGCGATCCGACGGATCCGATCGCGGGGGTAGTTTAAAAGGGTCTAGGAGAAGATAAAAGACTGCAGTAGGGGTGTTTCCGGGACACGAAGTGAAGGCACTTTGGACCCACACGAAAACTGATGGGATAGTCAACGGAGTCCAAACGCGACGAGATTTGAGAGGCGGGTTGCACACAACAAAACAACAACACACACAACAACCTCGCGGCACACCGGTAACGTTACACGCCCAAACAACAAAGTAGGCCTACGGGACGTCACGGACACGTGAGGGAGCTCCGGAACGCGAAACGGACAACGGGAAGAAACATGTAGAACCGGATGCAACCGACAACACAAATGCAATGCGATGCACATGCCTACATGATGTGAATGAATGCCACACACTCACACAACAAAACGACGAAAACCCAAAAGACAAAGAACCCGGAATGGAAATAGATGAAGCCGGAGATATATTATATACCCAAAAGGGAAAGTATTACATCCGGGGCATTACACATACATAACTCATTCAATACTATATCGTCAACGAAACGTTAAGCGTGCGGACCCTACGGGTTCGAGAACTATGTAGACATGACCGAGACACTTCTCTGGTCAATAACCAATAGCGGAACCTGGATACCCATATTGGCTCCTACATATTCTACGAAGATCTTTATCGGTCGAACCGCATAACAACATACGTTATTCCCTTTGTCATCGGTATGTTACTTGCCCGAGATTCGATCGTCGGTATCATCATACCTAGTTCAATCTTGTTACCGGCAAGTCTCTTTACTCGTTCCGTAATACATCATCTCGTGACTAACTCATTAGTCATTTGGTTGCAAGGCTTATTATGATGTGCATTACCGAAAGGGCCCAGAGATACCTCTCCGACAATTGGAGTGACAAATCCTAATCTCGAAATACGCCAACCCAACAAGTACCTTCGGAGACACCTGTAGAGCACCTTTATAATCACCCAGTTACGTTGTGACGTTTGGTAGCACACAAAGTGTTCCTCCGGTAAACGGGAGTTGCATAATCTCATAGTCATAGGAACATGTATAAGTCATGAAGAAAGCAATAGCAACATACTAAACGATCAAGTTGCTAAGCTAACGGATGGGTCTTGTCCATCACATCATTCTCCTAATGGTGTGACCCCATTGATCAAATGACAACTCATGTCTATGGTTAGGAAACATAACCATCTTTGATCAATGAGCTAGTCTAGTAGAGGCATACTAGGGACACTCTATTTTGTCTATGTATTCACACATGTACTAAGTTTCCGAATAATACAATTCTAGCATGAATAATAAACATTTATCATGATATAAGGAAATATAAATAACAACTTTATTATTGCCTCTAGGGCATATTTCCTTCAGTCTCCCACTTGCACTAGAGTCAATAATCTAGCTCACATCGCCATGTGATTTAATATCGATAGTTTACTAGAGTCAATAATCTAGTTCACATCGCTATGTGATTAATACCCAAGAGTAATAAGGTGTGATTATGTTTTTGCTTGTGAGAGAAGTTTAGTCAACGGGTCTGCCACATTCAGATCCGTATGTATTTCGCAAATTTCTATGTTTACAATGCTCTGCATGGAGCTACTCTAGCTAATTGCTCCCACTTTCAATACGCATCCAGATTGATACTTAGAGTCATCTGGATTTAGTGTCAAAGCTTGCATCGGTGTAACCCTTTACGACGAACTCTTTATCACCTCCATAATCGAGAAACATTTCCTTAGTCATCCAGTTACTAAGGATAATTTTGACCGCTGTAGTGATCTACTCCTGGATCACTATTGTACCTCCCTGTCAAACTCATGGCAAGGTACACAACATGTTTGGTACACAACATGGCATACTTTATAGAACCTATGGCTGAGGCATAGGGAATGACTTTCATTCTCTCTATATTTTTCTGCCGTGGTCTGGCTTTGAGTCTTACTCAACTTCACACCTTACAAGTCAGGCAAGAACCCCTTCTTTGACTGATCCATTTTGAACTACTTCAAAATCTTATCAAGGTATGTACTCATCGAAAGTCTTATCAAGCGTCTTGATCTATCTCTATAGATCTTGATGCCCAATATGTAAGCAGCTTCACCAAGGTCTTTCTTTGAAAAACTCCTTTCAAACACTCCTTTATGCTTTCTAGAAAATTCTACATCATTTCCGATCGACAATATGTCATTCACATATACTTATCAGAAATGGTGTAGTGCTCCCACTCACTTTCTTGTAAATACAGGCTTCACCGCAAGTCTGTATAAATCTATATGCTTTGATCAACTTATCAAAGCGTATATTCCAACTCCGAGATGCTTGCACCAGTCCATAGATGGATCGCTGGAGCTTGCACATTTTGTTAGCACCTTTAGGATTGACAAAATCTTCTGGTTGCATCATATACAACTCTTCTTTAATAAATCCATTAAAGAACGCAGTTTCGTTATCCATTTGCCAGATTTCATAAAATGTGGCAATTGCTAACATGATTCGGACAGACTTAAGCATCGCTACGGGTGAGAAAGTCTCATCGTAGTCAACTCCTTGAACTTGTTGAAAACCTTTCGCAACAAGTCGAGCTTTGTAAACAGTAACATTACCGTCAGTGTCAGTCTTCCTCTTGAAGATCCATTTATTTTCGATGGCTTTCCGATCATCGGGCTAGTCAACCAAAGTCCACACTTTGTTCTCATACATGGATCCCATCTCAGATTTCATGGCCTCAAGCCATTTTGAGGAATCTGGGCTCATCATCGCTTCCTCATAGTTCGTAGGTTCATCATGGTCTAGTAACATGACTTCCAGAACTAGGTTGCCGTACCACTCTGGTGCGGAACGAACTCTGGTTGATCTACGAAGTTTAGCAGAAACTTGATCTGAAGTTTCATGATCATCATCATTAGCTTCCTCACTAATTGGTGTAGGAATCACTAGAACTATTTTCTGTGATGTACTACCTTCCAATTCGGGAGAAGGTACAATTACCTCATCAAGTTCTACTTTCCTCCCACTCACTTCTTTCGAGAGAAACTCCTTCTCTAGAAAGGATCCACTCTTAGCAACAAAGACCTTGCCTTCGGATCTGTGATAGAAGGTGTACCCAACAGTTTCTTTTGGGTATCCTATGAAGATTTACTTCTCCGATTTGGGTTCGAGCTTATCATGTTGAAACTTTTTCACATAAGCATCGCAGTCCCAAACTTAAAGAAATGACAGCTTAGGTTTCTCGTCAAACCACAGTTCATACGGTGTCATCTCCACGGATTTAGATGGTGCCCTATTTAACGTGAATGTAGCTGACTCTAATGCATAACCCCAAAAGCGATAGTGGTAGATCGGTAAGAGACATCATCGATCGCACCATATCTAATAAAGTACGGTTATGACGTTCGGACACACCATTACACTGTGGTGTTCCAGGTGGCGTGAGTAGTGAAACTATTTCACATTGTTTTTATTGAAGGCCAAACTCGCTAACTCAAATATTTTACCTCTACGATCATATCGTAGAAACTCTTATTTTCTGTTACGACGATTCTCCACTTCACTCTGAAATTCTTTGAACTTTTCAAATGTTTCAGACTTATGCTTCATTAAGTAGATATACCCATATCTGCTTAAATCATCAGTGAAGGTCAGAAAATAACGATACCCGCCGCGAGCTTCAACACTCATTGGTCCGCATACATCAGTATGTATGATTTCCAACAACTCTGTTGCTCGCTCCATTGTTCCGGAGAACGGAGTTTTAGTCATCTTGCCCATAAGGCATGGTTCGCAAGCACCAAGTGATTCATAATCAAGTGATTCCAGAAGTCCATCACTATGGAGTTTCTTTATGCGCTTTACACCAATATGACCTAAGCGGCAGTGCCACAAATAAGTTGCACTATCATTATTAACCTTGCATCTTTTGGCTTCAATATTATGAATATGTGTATCACACGATCGATATCCAACAAACCATTTTCATTGGGTGTATGACCATAGAAGGTTTTATTCATGTAAACAGAACAACAATTATTCTCTAACTTACATGAATAACTGTATTGCAATAAACATGATCAAATCATATTCATGCTCAACACAAACACCAAATAACACTTATTTAGGTTCAACACTAATCCCGAAAGTATAGGGAGTGTGCGATGATGATCATATCAATCTTGGAACCACTTCCAACACACATCGTCACTTCACCTTTAACTAGTTTTAGTTCATTATGCAACTCCCATTTCAATTTACTACTCTTTAGCAACTGAACCAGTATCAAATACCAAGGGGTTGCTATGAACACTAGTAAAATACACATCAATAATTTGTATACCAAATATACCTTTGTTCACTTTGCCATCCTTCTTATCCGTCAAGTACCTAGGGCAGTTCCACTTCCAGTGACCATTTCCTTTGCAGTAGAAGCACTTAGTTTCAGGCTTGAGTTTAGCTTTGGGTTTCTTCATGGGAGTGACAACTTGCTTGTCATTCTTCTTGAAGTTCCCCTTCTATCCCTTTGCCCTTTACTTGAAACAAGTGGTCTTGTTAACCATCAACACTTGATGCTCTTTCTTGATTTCTACCTTCGCCGATTTCAGCATCGCGAAGAGCTCGGGAATTACTTTCGTCATCCCTTGCATATTATAGTTCATCACAAAGTTTTACTAACTTGGTGATAGTGACTAGAGAACTTTGTCAATTACTATCTTATCTGGAAGATTAACTCCCACTTGATTCAAGCAATTGCAGTACCCAGACAATCTGAGCACATGCTCACTGGTTGAGCTATTCTCCTCCATCTTGTAGGCAAAGTACTGTCAGAGGTCTCATACCTCTCGACACGGGCATGAGTATGAAATACTAATTTCAACTCTTGGAACATCTTATATGCTCCATGGCATTCAAAACGTTTTTGAAATCCCGGTTCTAAGTCGTAAAGCATGGTGCACTTAAACTATCAAGTAGTCATCATACCGAGCTTTTGTCAAAACGTTCATAACGTCTACATCTGCTCCTGCAATAGGTCTGTCACCTAGCGGTGCATCAAGGACATAATTCTTCTGTGCAGCAATGAGGATAATCCTCAGATCACGGAACAATTCCGCATCATTGCTACTAACAATTTTCAACTTAGTTTTCTCTAGGAACATATAAAAAATAAACGGGGAGCTACATCGCGAGCTATTGATCTACAACATAGATATGCTAATACTACCAGGACTAAGTTCATGATAAATTAAAGTTCAATTAATCATATTACTTGAAGAACTCCCACTTAGATAGACATCCCTCTGGTCATCTAAATGATCATGTGATCCAAATCAACTAAACCATGTCCGATCATCACATGAGATGGAGTAATTTTCAATGGTGAACATCTTATGTTGATCATATCTACTATATGATTCACGCTCGACCTTTCGGTCTCCAGTGTTCCGAGGCCATATCTGCATATGCTAGGCTCGTCAAGTTTAACCCGAGTATTCTGCGTGTGCAAAACTGGCTTACACCCGTTGTATTTGAACGTAGAGCTTATCACACCCGATCATCACGTGGTGTCTCGGCACGACGAACTTTCGCAACGGTGCATACTCAGGGAGAACACTTATACCTTGAAATTTAGTAAGGGATCATCTTATAATGCTACCATCGTTCTAAGCAAAATAAGAAGCATAATAAGATAAACATCACATGCAATCAAAATATGTGACATGATATGGCCATCATCATCTTGTGCTTTTGATCTCCATCTCCAAAGCACCGTCATGATCACCTTCGTCACCGGCGCGACACCTTGATCTCCATCGTAGCATCGTTGTCGTCTCGCCAACTATTGCTTCTACGACTATCGCTACCGCTTAGTGATAAAGTAAAGCAATTACTTGGCGATTGCATTTCATACAATAAAGCGACAACCATATGGCTCCTGCCAGTTGCCGATAACATTACAAAACATGATCATCTCATACAAAACCGTATAACTCATCATGTCTTGACCATATCACATCACAACATGCCCTGCAAAAACAAGTTAGACGTCCTCTACTTTGTTGTTGCAAGTTTTACGTGGCTGCTACGGGCTTAGCAAGAACCATTCTTACCTACGCATACAAAACCACAACGATGTTTCGTCAAGTATGTGCTGTTTTAACCTTCACAAGTACCGGGCGTAGCCACACTTGATTCAGCTAAAGTGAGAGAGACAGACACCCGCCAATCACCTTTAAGCAACGAGTGCTCATAACGGTGAAACCAGTCTCGCGTAAGCGTACGCGTAATGTCGGTCCGGGCCGCTTCATCTCACAATACCACCGAAGCAAAGTATGACATGCTGGTAAGCAGTATGACTAGTATCGTCCACAACTCACTTGTGTTCTACTCGTGCATATCATCTACGCATAGACCTGGCTCATGATGCCACTGTTGGGGAACGTAGTATTTTCAAAATTTTCCTACGATCACGCAAGATCTATCTACTAGATGCATAGCAACGAGAGGGGAGAGTGTGTCTACGTACCCTCGTAGACCGAAAGCGGAAGCGTTTATCAACGCGGTTGATGTAGTCGTGCACCTTCACGATCCGTCCCGATCTAGTACCGAACGTACGGCACCTCCGCGTTCAGCACACGTTCAGCTCGATGACGTCCTCGCCTTCTTGATCCAGCAAGACGGGCGAAGTAGTAGATGAGTTCCGGTAGCACGACGGCGTGGTGACGGTTGTTGATGAAGAACAATCTCTGCAGGGCTTCGCCAAGCACTGCAGAAACTAGACGGAGGATAAACTAGAGGGTCGGGGTAGCCGGCACACGGCTTGGTGTATCTTGATGTGTCTTGGGTGCTAGCCCTACCCCTCTATTTATATGTTGAGCCCTGGGGTCGAAACTTGGAGCAAAAGCCTCCTCAAAGTCGGTTTTGCCCGAAAGGAAAGAGTCCCACTCGGACTCCAGGGCTAGACGCCAGGGTTCCTGGCGTCTAGCCTCTGGTCTCCGCAAAACTACCTTTTGCACTTTCCTAAAGCCTCGTGGGCTTTCCCCTTTGGCCCAAATAAAGTGTTCTCGTACCCAAACACTTCGGGAAACATCCGGAACCCCTTCCGGAGGTCAAACACTATTATCCCATATATTAATCTTTATCTCCGGACCATTCCGGAGTTCCTCGTCATGTCCGTGATCTCATCCGGGACTCCGAACAACATTCGGTCACCAACATACATAACTCATTCAATACTATATCGTCAACGAAATGTTAAGCGTGCGGACCCTACGGGTTCGAGAACTATGTAGACATGACCGAGACACTTCTCTGGTCAATAACCAATAGCGGAACCTGGATGCCCATATTGGCTCCTACATATCCTACGAAGATCTTTATCGGTTGAACCGCATAACAACATACGTTATTCCCTTTGTCATCGGTATGTTACTTGCCCGAGATTCGATCGTCGGTATCATCATACCTAGTTCAATCTCGTTACCGGCAAGTCTCTTTACTCGTTCCGTAATACATCATCTCGTGACTAACTCATTAGTCATTTGCTTGCAAGGCTTATTATGATGTGCATTACCGAGAGGGCCCAGAGATACCTCTCCGACAATCGGAGTGACAAATCCTAATCTCGAAATACGCCAACCCAACAAGTACCTTCGGAGACACCTGTAGAGCACCTTTATAATCACCCAGTTACGTTGTGACGTTTGGTAGCACACAAAGTGTTCCTCCGGTAAACGGGAGTTGCATAATCTCATAGTCATAGGAACATGTATAAGTCATGAAGAAAGCAATAGCAACATACTAAACGATCAAGTTGCTAAGCTAACGGATGGGTCTTGTCCATCACATCATTCTCCTAATGGTGTGACCCCATTGATCAAATGACAACTTATGTCTATGGTTAGGAAACATAACCATCTTTGATCAATGAGCTAGTCTAGTAGAGGCATACTAGGGACACTCTGTTTTGTCTATGTATTCACACATGTACTAAGTTTCCGGTTAATACAATTCTAGCATGAATAATAAACATTTATCATGATATAAGGAAATATAAATAACAACTTTATTATTGCCTCTAGGGCATATTTCCTTCACCATTTTCCCCAAAAAGCCCCCCGCCCGCGCACGCCCCCGCCCCCCAACCAGCCATGGAGGACGCCATCAACCTCGACCTCGACCTCGACGCCGCTGCCGGCCTCGCCTCCCTCGCCTCGTCCGCCGCCGTCGCCCCCTCCGGAAAAGGCAAGCCTCGTGCCGCGCGCAAGACCACCGCCGCGACCAAGCCGAAGAAGGCGCAGACGCCCGAACAGCGGGTAAGGGAGTAGGCCAAGAGGAAGGGCCGGAGGCACGCCGTGGACACGAGGGATGAGGCCAACAGGCAGGCCGCCGCCGCGCAGCAGGAGTGCACCACCGCCCGCATCGCCGCGGCAACGAGGGAGGCGCTCTACATGCTAGGGGTAAACCCTAGCGAGCACAGCGTCCTCCAAGCCGCCGTCGCCGCAGCCAACACCGGCTCGTCGGCGTTTCCTCGGATGGTGCTGCCCGACTCACCCCGCGCGTCGACTTGCAACCCGGTCCCCAGCTTCCACGTCTACCCGCAGGCCTCCCGCCTCTCCAGGGAGTGCTCACCCGACGTGAGCATGGTCGCGCCTTCCACGCGCGCCCGCGTCCATCGACCTCAACGCCCCCCGGTGGTCGGTGGCTCGTCGTCCGGTGGCACGAGGAAACGCGCGCGTCCGACGCCGGCGGGCGGGCTCCCGGACGCCCGTAACCTGTTCGAGGAAATGCCGACCGCAGTCGACGAGGACTACATGCAAAACCTCATCTTCGAGGGTGATGCGCCGGGCGCTGACTACGATCCCGACGAGACACAAAGCCAGGACGCCCGCGGGGCGTTCACGCCGACCGCTGCTGGCTATGATCCCGATCAGGCGGCCTTCATGCGTGATCAGGTCGGCCTCGACCTGGACGGCTTCCCCCTCGACCACAAGTTTCCGAAGGACTATGGGCTAGAGGAAGAGGACGAGTGCAACATCGAATTGGAGCCTTTGTTCGAGGACGCGCTCGTCAACCAAGCCACCGGTCCTAAGCCGAAGCGCAAGAGCAAGCGCACGAAGGCGTACACAGCTGCCGAGGACAAGCTTCTTTGCGAGTGTTGGCGAGACATTGGACAAGACCCAAAGACGGGCGCCGAGCAAAAATATTCCACCTTTTGGACTCGTGTGCACCGCGAGTTTCATGAGCGCAAGAAGTTTCCTCCTTACCAATTTGTGAGCACGCGCGGGTAGGTCTCCATTTCCAAGCGATGGAGGGTGATCCAACAAGAGTGCAACAAGTTTTGCGCCACCCTTGAGAGCGTCAAGGCCCGCCCCGTGAGCGACATCGGCGTGCAAGACATGGTATGATAGCAAGCAAGTCGTCCTCTTTTGTGCCATCAAGATCATCCTTTTATGTCTTCATTTGCTATCACTTGCCCATATGCTTGCATGGAAAGATTTTGTAGGCATTTCAAGCTTTGGAGGCATTCAAGGTTCAACACAATGGCAAATGCTTCAACCTCTCCCATTGCTATCGGGTCATCATGGACGAAGAGAAGTTCAAGGCACAATATGCCGCACTCAAGGCACGCAGGGGGAAGGGCGCCGTGGAGGATGTTGGGGAGGGCGACCCGGCATGGCTGCGGGGGAAGACCAACTCCAAGAAGGAGGACAAGCGAGATGCGGCCACCAACGTCTTGATCGCAAGCGTGGATGGCATGATGAATAAGAAGGACTCAAGGGAGGAGGAGCGCCAGCGTTTCAAGGCGGAGCAAATGGATGCTTTCATGTAGATCCAAAGGAGAAGGCTTGATCTTGACGCCGAGAAGCAAGCCAGGATGTTCGAGCTCGAGGCGGAGAAGCAAGTCAGGATGTTCGAGCTCGAGGCGGAGAAGCAAGCCAAGATGCTAGAGATCGAGACCGCCAACGCCAAGACAAAGGCGAAAGAAGTGGCTCTTGCAAGCATGATGACCGGGGTGGAAATCATGAAGGTCGATCTCAACGCCTTGTCGCCAAGGAAGAGGCCGTGGTTCGAGAAGATGCAAGCCGACATGCTCAAGTTGGACGACTAGTGATCTATGGCGTCGAGGGCCAACTTTTTTGTATGCCGGCAGGTGTGCCGACATGACCACGGGAGCCGCGATGGCGTGGTCGAACTCAAGTCCCACCCTTTTTTGCGTGCTGGCATGTGTGCCGGCCGGCTGGTGAGTGCGCCAGCATGAACTATGGTATTTTCTGAAGCCGGCGTTGGCATGGTGCCGGCATGAGTCATGGCCGCTGGCATGATCGGCCACGGGCCTTTTTTATTTGAAAGTTTAACGCGGACATGAAATGGGTCGGCGCGTTGGGCGCATTGCCGACCCAAATGTAAAACTGGGCGGACGCCGGGCGGGCGGCCGACCCAAACGGACAAAAAACGGATAAATGCACCGTCTGTTTGAGTCGCCCCTTTTGGTGTTGCTCTAAAATGCATCTGTGGTTACTGAACTTGTGTCGAAAGCTCACGTTGGTCATTATATTTAAGTATACGGTCATTATATATGATTTGAGGTGATTATACGGTCACTGACTCACTGTATAGCTTCGTATTTTTGCTCTGTCGACTACTCAAACATCACATCACCCGACTACGGAGCTATACAGTGAGGCAGTGACTGTATAATCACCTCAAGTCGTATATAGTGATTAGTGATCATATTGACCGTATTTTTAAGTACAATGACTAAAGTGAGTTTTCTACATAAGTTCAATGACCATGGATGCATTTTACTCATAAACAAACTGTTGTAAATTAGGGGTACCACTGTACTCTAGCAAACTGTTGTATACAAATATAAACATAAATAGTCTACTAATTAAGTGTTAGACCCTCTTCACTAATCACCACTGGCGGCCATGGCGTCGTATATAAGCAGGTGCTCCCACTTCCCCCATTTGGCGATTTAAATAGGGTAACCAAAAGCACGCCGCAACAAACAAGGAGAGAGAAGCAGGAGCGAAACCAGCAACAGTAATCAGAGTCCCAAACCGGAGGGGAGAGCCGCGCTGGCAGCCGAAGCCGCGGGGGCACCGGGACCTCGGGTGGGGCGCGGCGCGGGAGAGCAGCAGAGGCATCGGCGTTGTCGGCGCCGTGACGAGACGCCGTCGCGTCCCGCCCCGCCCTATCCCGCCGCCGGCGAGTTCGGCCGGAATCGGAGCCCAGCCGTCCGGGGAGCGGCCGCGGCGTGGCCGGAGCAGTCCCCGCCCGCGCCGGCCAATGCCGGCGTAGCGTGCCGCGGTAAGGTCCCTGTCTGTCCCGGCCAGTGGCGGTTGGTGCCAACTGCGCGCGGTAGTACAGTTGCGGAACTTCTCGCTTTTCCGCGTGAAAATGGCTTTTTACCCTTTTTCCTGTGCCAAGTACAGCCGCTAAACTCCGCCCACGGATTCGTGTGGCTAGATGATTTGTGACTGCTGTTTACTGTTTCCCCGTCTGATTTTAATTAGGCGCTTAGGATTTCCCCCGAAAAACTAATCAAACAAAGAGGTGTTTAGGATTCTGTAATTTCTATTGGATGGAACAGGAGTAGGTTTTGATCAAATTCGAATGCGAGGTTTTGATTTACGGCTGTATATATATGCTTTTGCAGAAATCGCCTAGGGCGTCGAGCTGATCGGAACTGTGCTTCGTACGAGATATGGGAAGATTTGGGTATTAGGGATTGAATTTTGCTGTGGCAATCGTGCTCAAGATGCTGGGCACCATGGAGTCGCGGATGGATCAGTACGAGATTATGGAGCAGATTGGCCGCGGCGCCTTTGGTGCCGCCATTCTGGTGAACCACAAGACCGAGAAGAAAAAGTATGATGCAGCACTGGCTTCTTCTATTTAGTTACAGAGTCTGTTTCCCCTTAAAGAAGGTGGTTGATATATATGATATGATTGGGTTGCAGGTATGTGCTGAAGAAGATACGGCTTGCGAGGCAGACAGAGCGGTGCCGCAAATCTGCTCATCAAGAGGTCAGTGAAGCATGAGAAACCATCAGGCTTGTTTGGTTCATCGATTAGTATTGGTTTCAGGAACTGACAGATGAAAGAAAAATTGCAGATGGCCCTTATTGCCCGCCTTCAACATCCTTACACTGTTGAATTCAAAGAGGCATGGGTCGAGAAGGTTTGTTCTCAAGGAGCACACATCGGCATCTGCCTTTTGTTTTGTTACATCTTTCCTCTGCCTTATTGTGTGAGTGACGGCAGGGTTGCTACGTTTGCATTGTGACGGGGTACTGCGAAGGTGGCGATATGTGAGTGTAATTTATGGGTGGTGGGAGTCTGGAGATTAGTTGTTGTTGACTTTCTGTTGACTCTGTTTTGTTTTGCTGTGTTCTTTCTGGTAGGGCTGAACTGATGAAAAAGGCAAATGGGACATACTTCCCGGAGGAGGTTACTACGATTTTTTTCAACTCCTTTTGTTTCGTGTTTTAGGTAAACAATATTCAGAAGTGTGCTAACTGTTGTGAACAACCATCAGAAACTGCTGAGATGGTTTGCTCAATTGGCTCTAGCTGTTGACTACTTGCATTCGAACTATGTTTTGCACCGGGACCTCAAGGTAAGCGACAGAGGATGCTGCTGCTGTCATTTAGTTCATCAAGCAACCAGTAATATAGCGTGCCCTTATCCTTTCTGCAGTGCTCAAACATATTTCTCACAAAAGATCATGACATCCGTCTTGGTTAGTGCCTCACGTTGACTCAAATAACTCTTATCTTGTATTCTTTCTGTACTCTGCAATGCTTCATTGCTGGAGTTTAAATATCTCTAGTTTACTTGTAGGGGATTTTGGCCTTGCTAAGACCTTAAAGGCAGATGATTTAACATCTTCGGTAAACTTCTACGTGATATCCTTCTGTCTGAGATACAGATACTGATTAATCATGTTCTTTTTTATTGCCTGAATCTTATGTGTTAACATGATGCTTTCTTAGGTTGTGGGAACACCAAATTACATGTGCCCAGAGCTTCTTACCGACATTCCTTATGGATTCAAGTCAGACATATGGTCTCTTGGTAACTATCTACTTTTATGGAGATACTTTAGGAAATTTATGCCATTTGGCTTTATTTATAAACCTTGTTTCTAAAAATCAATGTCATATAGCCTAGTTTTTAACTGGTATATGTCTGTACAGGATGTTGTATGTATGAGATGGCTGCTCATCGACCTGCTTTCAAGGCTTTTGTGAGTTCTTATCAGTTCACGTTCTTATATCACTACGATCTCCTACCTAACAGTAATTATATTTCCATGGATTTTACATAGCTTGTAATCAATGCTACATAGCTTGTATTTAGAAAGTGCCTGCCAACTCCCCATAGAAGGATAAGATTTACTAGAACACTTCGAAATAGTATGTAGGTTGCTATCAACAAACAGAAAGGAAGATATAGAAAACCTCAAGTGCACTTTCTTGCGGCATTACAAATGGTCACGAACCCAATGTAAGGACCATATGGCTTCCAGCCTCTTTTATTAGTAGGGAAAGAGTGATCATCGGCGGCTTCCATTTGAGAGGTTGTGGCATTTGCATCTGCATTGAGTAATTTGTTCTTCCACTTCTATTACATTACATTCACTGAAGTTAGCTAAGGAAAACCACTCGACAATTAAGAAGCACTGATGTCTTCATTCATTGTAGAACTCTTTGCAATATCGACTTTTGTGTGTGTGTGTGCGCGCGCGCACGTGCGCAATTTTCATGCACATGTCTAATATTGTGCTATAAGAGAAGGATGGGTTTCTTTTCCAGATTCATACCATACTGGAACATACTTATCCACGATCCATCCAGGAAATTCATTTCTGGATTTATGTGAATGATGCAGATCTTTTGTCTCGTTGACCTTCAAAAATATGTTTGAAGAGGTCTACTGCTCTCTATTAAGTATGAATATTTTGCTTTTACGCAGATCCATGTTTACTTAAACTAAGTCAAAGTCAAAATTTCTTTGGAAAAAATGATGCTGATTATTAGTTTCCCTGCACGTTATTTTTGTCTAATTGCTGGACTGTAGTATCTGTTCCAGTTTTTCTCTTAAATGTTCATAGTAGTGAATACAATTTACCATTATGATGGCGTTATTGGTTTCTCTTAAATGTTCATACTAGTGAATACAGTTTACCATTGTGATAGTGTTATTGGTTTCAAAATTGTAAAAGCTTACCTGTGCTTAAATTTGCTCCTTTCAGGATATGGCTGGACTGATAAGCAAAATAAATCGCTCCTCCATTGGCCCTATACCTACTTGCTACTCGGCATCTATGTAAGTGCACCTTCATGCTATATATAGTAGGCATGCATGGAAGTCTGGTTTTCCTTATCATTCTTGTTTAGAATAATTTCAGTCTTCTATTGTCATATTTGTTGTTGTCATATTATGGACCATTCTATCCTTTCTAAACCTACCATTTAATTCTTAGATACGTTGTCTTTCAACTTCTTCAAAGTCAAGCGATGTCTGCTGGAAAATGCAGCACTTTTTATCCCATTACAAAACATCATTGTTCTATTGTCATATTCTGATGAGCTTCCTAGTCCATTGTTAGCTAAAAGGTTCCCATTTTGGCTGTTGGTTGCAGGAAAACGCTCATCAAAAGCATGTTGAGGAAGAATCCTGAACACCGGCCTACTGTAAGTTACTATGCGCATAGAAATCTCAGTACAATACCTGTTTACCAAATTTACTTGATTCTGACATTATTTATTACTATTTGTAAACAGGCATCTGATATTCTGAAAAATCCATACCTGCAACCTTATGTTGATCAGCACCGCGCATTTACCCCTGTACCGCATCCCATGCGATCACCAGGGAAATCCATTACCAGTTCACGGAGCAGTCGGAGGAGCATGTCTGGGAGCCAATGTAGCAGCATTTCTGGCACTGGCAGTGATTTGGACAGTATACAATCAAGTGAAAGAAACACGTCCGGGCTAGCTACAAGTTCCAACAACACCACCATTGGTACTGACGGTGCTGAAGCTACTGATGATGCGTCAGTTAAAACATGTTCAACACCACGTGATCTTAAAAGCCATAAGGACATTGATAGTCCTGAACTGGAGAGACATGACTCATCTAAATTCATACATGTTGATCAGCGTCCCAAATACGGGAGTAGGCAGCCAAAAATCATCAAGAAGATACTGACAACTCTAAGAGAGGAGACTAGTAAGCTCAGGGTAAATAATTCACCGTTGAGAGCTAGCCGTGTAAAGCTACATTCACCTAGTCACAGAGAGCTCTTGTCTGATGATTCAGAGCATAACAGTGTTTCCTCCAGTGTAAAATCTAGTGAAGTGACGCCACATGCACCAGCAAAGGTCAACCGCGATACTGTGAAACACATACAAGCATCTCCTCCCCTGAAGTATTTGGTGAGGAATGAGGATTAATCATTTTCTTGTGTTGAAACACCTTTTCTTTTGTGTTGCTAATTTTTTTTTCTGATCCTGTCCTGCAGTCGCCAATTGTTGAACATTCTCCAAAAGTTAAGATCAAAGCGGATGAGTTGCAGCAGCTAGACCCTACCAAGCAGACAATTGAAGATGTTAATGCCGCTGAAGGGAAGGTCAAGAATAGGGTTCTACCCAGTTTTGGTAGACGCTCTAGCTTCCCTCCCCGTAGGCCAGTGGGAGCAGAGAGTCCACAGCACACTGGGACAAAACGAGCTCACAGTAAGGTTACCACAGAGCATGCAAAAAGCCCTTCTCGACCTGTCCATAGTCCAAAAAATGCTTTCACTGAGCTTCCAGGTGTTCTAATGGTTCCTCCAAGCCCCCTGGGGGGTAATCAAATGAAAGTTGGCAATTCACAGGCGGAATGTGCTCCACCCGGAGATGTAGCAACCAAAGAAGTTAGCAGTGCTTGCTCCAGTTCCACGATTGATTATGCTGACAGCATCAAGCAGTCTGAAGAACCATCTGAACCTGATTCATTACCCCACTTGGATTCATCTTGCAAATGTCCAACCCTGGACACTGTCGTACAAAAGCATGATCAAACTGATATGCCAAGCTCAGAGCTCAACACCACCAATTTGCAGAAGAGTATGGTTGGTAATGATGATAGTAGTGTAAGCTCAGCCTTGGACCCATCTGTTGATACAAATGTGCAAGAATTTATTTGCAAGGATGATATTCCCTGCAGTAAGACGGTGCAGAGCACTCCCACTATCTCTGTACAGAGTGAGGAGGATAAGTTCACAGTACAAGAACTGCTCTCATCAGTACCATATATTGCTCCTTATGATTCAGCAACAAAAACCATTGCACTAGACAAAGGATCCAATTCTATCCACCAGTTATCAGAGAAATCACCAGTTCCTCATTTGGGCCCTCCAGCTGAGGACATTATACATGTCATAAGGCACAGCGGTTTCAGCGTCAGTGACGAGCAGGCAGTGACAGGGAATGCTGAAATGGAAGCCCAAAGCACAGATGTTGGCGAACTTGGCGATATTATAAAAGAAGAAGTGGGTGTGAGAAGCATCACACCAAGTCTTGTACCTTCCGGACTTGTTGGTTCTGCCGCTGTGAAGCCCAACATTTCAGAAGATAATACTATCGGTCCGAAACTGGCCAATTCAGATGTGGTAAAATTTCCCGCTATCCCAGAAGCAAATCCTACCCCTCGGGAGACCAACGGTACATGTAAGGAGGAGGTGACCCCAGCAAAGGAAATGCTTGATGTCAAGTCCTTCAGGCAACGATCCGAGGCTCTTGAAGGGCTCTTGGAGCTTTCTGCCGATCTGCTGGAAAACAACAGGTTGGAGGAGCTCGCGGTGGTTCTGAGGCCGTTCGGGAAGGCTAAGGTGTCTCCCCGCGAAACGGCCATCTGGCTGGCCAGAAGTTTTCAAGGGATGATGAATGATGAAGCGGCGAGCCGCAGCTCAACGTGAGTGCCCGTAACATTAACCTTTTTCTTTTCTTATTTATTATATGTTCTGAAATCTCTAAATCTGTAAAGTTTGACCACCTCACGCCCCCTCATTTCGTGTGCTATATGTATATTAGTCCCATGCTTGTGTGTCAATGGTTCCCGGTTGTATACGGTACATTCTGTAAATAGCCCAGACTTGTAAACAGAAATAAGACATGTAAAAAATAATGCTAAATCTGCATACCAAGGTATGCATATTGAAGGTCCACTATTTATCAAACTCGCCCGGATTCGGGAGGATGTGTTTTTATGTTTGCTGTCAGTATAATCTGCTTGTGGACAACTCTTGTCACCCTCACACAGTAGCAATGTAAATTTTTATCAATAGCTGCATCTCCTACTCTGATTCCTGATGTTTTATCACTTGTCATTGCTCCATTTCATTCACTCTTATCAATTTCAAAGTAGTTGTGCTAGACTTCGCTGTGTACTTCCACGGTTGTACCCTCTGTCCTGCGTGTCCGTGCTGCCGGAGTTTCTTAGGCATCTCCTGTCGTTAAAATAGCTGCACTGCAGCTACGAGCCTTGAAGGTCTCGTCAGATTCTTGCCATACGTGTTACACCAACATTGTATCTAGCCTTGAAACAACGCCGCGGCATTGTATCAGCCTTCAACAACGTCGTCCTCTTTTATCCTCTATATATCCATAGATTCTTCGTGCAAGTCTTGTCACGTCGCCTTGTCTGCCTCTAGCCATGCAGCAGCAGCCGCTGCAGGAAATCCACGCCTACGGCTACAGCGCCGGCGCCACGCCCGCCCACGGCGCCGGCGTCGTGCCAGCGGCCGCCGACGCTTCCCCGCGCGCTCACCAGCCCCGGCCTCCTCCCGCGCGCCGCCGGCTGAGCCCGTTCCGCATCTTCATCCTGGCCTTCGTCGGGGCGTGCGCGCTCGCCGGCGTCGTCGCGCTGCTCGTCTGGCTCATCTACCGCCCCAGCAGGGTCCAGGTGGCCGTCCACGCGGCGACGCTGTCCCGGTTCCTCGTGAACTCGACGACGGCCCCGCCGGTGCTGTCGTTCAACCTCACCGCCGGCCTGATCATCACCAACCCCAACAGGCGCGTGGCCGTCCACTACGACCTGCTGCACGCGGAGGGGGTCTACCGCGGTCAGAGCTTCGACCGGGTCGCCCTGCCGATGTCGTTCCAGGCCGCGAACTGCGCGGACAGGGTGCGCGCCGTGCTCGAAGGGACCTCGGTCGTGGCCGTCGGCGTCGATGCGCTCGGCGATGGTGATGATCGGACGGCGACGGCTTTCCCCGTGGACCTGTGGCTCGACGGCGTCGTGCGGTACAGGTACGGCGGGGTGATGACGACGTCGGCGAGCACGCTCTCGGTGAAGTGCCCGCTGGTGCTGCAGCTCATGATGTCGTCGAGACGGGTCGAGTGTACCGTGAATTTGTGATCAGTTCGGTCGGGAATCTCTTTGGTGTTGGTTTCTCACTGGCGCGCTGAGCGGAATTTTTGAATCATTTGCTCCGTTTAGTCCTCGTTTTGGTTATCTCCCACACTCTCCCCATTCCATGTGGGGCGTGGCACCTTCCATTGAGATAACCAAGAGCAAATCATCAAAATCGGATCGGTCGCCTTGCAATACTTGGATGGCGTGTGAGACAGTCACCCGATCTCTATTGCGCCCAACCGCTTGCAACATGGCTCATGTTGTGCTCGGGCGTTCGCAACATGAGCCATTGTTGCGCTCAGTCGAAGCATTTTGTACCTCGACGACGTGACCTATGTTGCATCCACAACAAACCACTTCACAACGCTCGGCTGCCACTTGTTTTGAAGCCCCTTTGCAACATGGACAATGTTGCAAAGCCCCTTCACAAACACATATGACATTGCGGAGCCATCAACACCCCACCGTCAAGGAGATGTGGAACGGCGTGCGTGGGCCATGTGGCACATGTCACGCACACGAGGCGGCGAACAAAACAATGGGATCAATCGAGTGAGTACACCCGAGTTTTTTCTCAATACAGTACACATGTAGACCCTCATACATATGCACATATACTCATCTCATGAATGCACACACGCACACGCTATCCCTGTGAGCACATTCGAGAGACTGAGTCGATCCAACACTCGGAGTTGTTTTGGTCATATGGGCGCAAACGTGATAGGTATGCGCCTTTTGTTCCTTTCGCGGGCCTTGCATGCGGGTTTTCGATGAGCGAGGGATGATGTGGGTCTTGGGACATCGCTATATCGTTGACACTCCTGCTGATAGAATTATATTAATATAGTAAATGTCAGGACCGGTTTTCCAGTAAAATATTTACTGAGAAACTGATCTTTTTAATCGGACCAGTGTAGAAGAATACTTCTCACTGGTAGACAAATCCTTGACACAGAATTCCAGAGTACTGAATATTATACATGGTTGGGCTGAGGTAGCTCAACAATTTATTACAAGCACGCCGATATAATGCATAAGGGCGGATATGACACAAGGGTAGGGTGGCATAACTACTGACTTGTAATAAAAAGTGATGGTGGATATGTCACAGTGTAGTGGGTGACACGACTCCCATATCTTACAGTTCATCGAGTGTCGGAGTGAGACTCGATGAATTTATTTGGTGGTTGGCGGAAGCAGTTATAATACAGTGATCAACTCCAGGATCGCAAGAGACTGACTGGGACTCCACGAGACGTCGGACTCGCTATCAAACTCTTCATCCATGAGAGCGCCTTTGTCAACATCTGGCCAAATCAACAAGCTAGGTGAGTACTTTGAATGTACTCGCAAGACAGTTCGGACATAAGATATAACAAATGCAAACATGATGCAAATGAGCCGACGAGTAGTATACATTCAAGAAATAAACTTGCGCTGCATAATAAGAAAAAAAAGGGAGTCGGGCGGTAGTCCTCCCTAAATCCCAAGGAAAAATAACAGAATACCGATCGAGTGTCTGAGCGACGCCTCGAAAGGAAAATGAATAAACATGCCACAGTCGGACGTCTGAGCGACATCTCATAAAGGGATTATATTCAAAAGTAAACAACGAGAATGCCATAGTCGGACGTCTGAGCGACATCACATAAAGGGCTTATATTCAAAAGTAAATAACAAGAGTGCCACAGTCGGACGTCGAAGCGACATCACATAAAAGGCTTATATTCAAGAGTAAATAACAAGAATG
>LR738711.1:851673057-851715626 GCA_902687465.1 Secale cereale | reverse complement strand
TAAAGGGCTTATATTCAAAAGTAAATAACAAGAATGCCACAGTCGGACGTCTAAGCGACATCACATAAAGGGCTTATATTCAAAAGTAAATAACAAGAATGCCACAGTCGGACGTCTAAGCGACATCACATAAAGGGCTTATATCGAAAATAAATAACGAGAGTGCCACAGTCGGACGTCTGAGCGACATCACATAAAGGGCTTATATAATCTTTGGTATAACGGTAAATTATTTCAAGAGATTAATCAGTGCAGAAATAACTGGTTAGTTCATCTACCAGAATGACTCTTGACTAGACCACCATTCTTATCATTATCATAAATTAATCGAGACGGTCACTGGGGTTGACACGAAGATTGACACTAGGCCATAGATATGGCTACTCGGAAGATTTTTTACTCTGCAGAGTTTGTACTCTTAAATCACAGCCAACGGATTTCACTAGCCACAAGGACTAGTTCCGTCTACGGTGTTTTAGTAGAAACACAACTAACCAGTACACACCCATTTCACATCCTGCTGCCCGGAATCACCCGAGACAACACTCACGAAAAACTTTAAGACGGGGAGGCTACAACCTCGAATAGCATGAGATCAAATTTATATCGCGCGCTCTAAGGGGTGCCCCCTCTCGGTCCCAACCGGAAACACCCATGCCTCCTAACCGGATGACGGGCTTTAATCCAGGGCCATGGAACCCTCATCCCGGCCCCTCTATTTGGTGTGTACACGGAAAGAGGTTTGCAGCTGACTAAACCGTAATCTTTGCAGAAGACATGTGACAGTACCAAAAGGAGACGAACGGGATCATGACTTGATCCACATTGATACTAGAGTTAACAGTTGACTGGCATGCTCCAACAATACCAACTCACAACCCCTCATGTCACCACATGATCAGGTTGGTTCATCATCATCTTTCGGGGCTCGCCCGAAGCTTGCTTGCATGAAACATAACATCCACAAATGCTTATATAACCATGCTATGAAGACGAACTACTCAAGCAAACATGCAACACACTCATCATATCAAAGGTTCAAACATGCTTGCCTGGTTCGGAGTAGTCGGAGTCTAACTCGGTGAAGTTCGCGGCTCCGTCACTTCCTTCGGTATCTACGTATACAAATAAAACGGGTACTAACATAAATACCACGCGTGTATAAAAGTTGTCCCAAATATTTTTCAAATAAATGTGATAAAAAACTAGACATAAAACTAAAGAGGACAGAAAAAGAATCAACTCAAAATCATCTTTTGTTTAAAATTTATTAAAGCTTCTGTCCCGGGACTTGTCTGTAATGAAACAGAAAGTTTCCAGGGGCTAGAATATAAAAACAGAAAACGATTCGGTAAGCAGTACGCCAGCCGGCTAGGGAAAGCGTACTTTGCCCGAAGGCGTTTTCCATTAAAACGATTTGAAAGAGATTGAGAGACTGACGAGGGGGTCCCACTCGTCAGGTTTGAAAATTAAAACATAAAACAGAGTCACGTCG
Source organism: Secale cereale (assembly GCA_902687465.1). Taxonomy (NCBI): domain Eukaryota; kingdom Viridiplantae; phylum Streptophyta; class Magnoliopsida; order Poales; family Poaceae; genus Secale; species Secale cereale. The sequence continues at coordinate 851,714,131 of LR738711.1, read as the reverse complement.
GCGCCAGAGAGCTGTGGTGGTCACCGACGCCGATCCACGGCGAGGTAGAGGGAGTGGGTGGTACCTACGTGTTCCTGGTGCTCTTCCGCGTCGGTGGGTGGTGGAGTTGGACGTCGGCAAGCACCACGTTGACGGCGACCTTGTCTCCGGCAGACGGCGGTTCGGGTGGTCGCGGGTCCCGTCGGAGAGAGCTGCTGGGGTCAAATTGGAGTGGGGGTTAGTCGTCGAGGTGTGCCAGGAGTCTACTGGCAAGTCTAGGGTGGTGGAGGAGCTCTCACCAGAGAGGAAGCTGCCGGAGCCCGAAGCGGATCGGGACGGCCGGAGTTGGAGGAGAAGGGCCCCTCGAGGCTCTTCCAGTGGCTGGGCGGGGTCTGGTGAGGTGGTGGAGTTGTGCGGGGTCGAGAGCGAGCTTGGGGGTGCTATTTATAGCCGGCCCGAGGTGGTTGCCGCGAACGGGATAAGTCTGACGAGCGATTACGGCGGTGCTGTGGCTGGACGGGTGGTTTAAGCGCTTGAGCATCAACTAGACGGTGTACTGGTTCCATTCCGGTGCAGTACTTCGCAAGGCAGGGGAGCTTACGGCATGTCCCCAACGGAACGGCCGCGCGGGCACGTCGGCGGCACAGAGCGCGCTCTGCGCATCTCAGGCCACGGCGACGGTGCTGCAGCATGCGCAGGCAAGGAGACGGCCACACGGAGCTTCCAGGTGGCTTGGGCGGTGCCGAACGGCGTTGCGTTGCAGTGTGCCCCCTGTCGGCCGCCACAGGTGGCTCTGCCGCCGCGGAAGACGACGGCGCAGGCAGGCCACGACGCCACCGATGCTCGCAACGAGCCAAGCGAGCGTTGATGACCCACAACCGTAAGGGATCTATTGCAGCGTTTTTCGATAAGTAAGAGTGTCGAACCCAACGAGGAGCAGAAGGTATTGATAAGTGGTTCTGAGCAAGGAATAACTGCAAGCACTGAAAGATAACTTTTTAGGGGTTTTCTTGATATAAGCAACAGGAAGGTAAAAGCGAGCAAAGTAAAAGGCAATGGAGAGTAACAAGTGGCCCAATCCTTTCTGAGCAAAGGAGAGGCCTAGCGACTTAACTTATAAAGGCTAAAGTGTTCTTGAGGACACACGGGAGAGGTAGTCATGTGCTTTCGCCATATTCCGTATCGGTAGTATGTTATGTGTTGATAAGTGCTGAGTGGGTGGATCTATGCTAGTACACTCTCTAGACTAAGATGAGTGCACTCTTATGATTAAACACCTTGCAAGCATCCGCAAATACAAGATTGTATTTAAGGCAAAAGCCTAACCATAGCAATACGATCGATGATCCATTGTTCCCTTGTGCAAAAGCGTGCGAACTGGGGTTCAGGTTTCTGTCACTCCGGCAACCCACCGTAAGCATTCTTTGTACACAATGTATTCCCCTAGGTCCTTAATAAGGCGAAGTGTTGAGTGTTCGACTCACACAACACCACTAGGAAAATAACAACACAACTTAAGTATCAAACAACACATATTACTTCAACATCATATGACTACTAACAACAAGACTTTTCCCATGTCCTCAAGAACTAAAGTAACTACTCACAAGACATAAAAGAGATCATGATCAGTGGAGATAAATGGATGATAAACAATCTGGACATAATGATATTTCTCCAACAAAACTCAATAGCATTCACCACAAAGTAGTAATCAACACCGGTAGAGTAGAGAGGATAGATAGTACGGATTACAACACAAGTTGCACTTGTGAGATGAGATTGGATGAAGATGGAGATGGTGCTGATGTTGGGGATGATGTTGATGATGATCTCGATGATGCCCGTGACGATGATGATGACGATGGCGACGATCTCCCCTTCCGGGAGGTGATCTCCCCGGCGGAATCTGTTGGGGAACGTAGTATTTTAAAATTTTCCTACGATCACGCAAGATCTATCTACCAGATGCATAGCAACGAGAGGAGTGTGTCTACGTACCCTCGTAGACCGGGAGCGGAAGCGTCAAGTGACGCGGTTGATGTAGTCGAACTTCTTCACGATTCAACCGATCAAGCACCGAACGTACGGCACCTCCGCGTTCAGCACACGTTCAGCTTGATGACGTCCCACGAGCTCTTGATCCAGTTGAGCTTCACGGGAGAGTTTCGTCAGCACGACGGCGTGGTGACGGATATGATGTATTCACCGGCGCAGGGCTTCGCCTAAGCACCGCGACGGTATGACCGAGGTGTGTTTCTGTGGAGGGGGGCACCGCACACGGCTGGAACAATTCAACTTGTGTGTCTTTGGGTGCCCCCCTGCCCCCGTATATAAAGGAGCAAGGGGGGAGGCCGGCCGGCCCTTGTTTGGTGCGGCTAGGGGTGCAATCCTACTAGGAATAGGATTGCAATCCTATTCCTAGTAGGAATCACCAAAGAAGGAAGAGAGGGAAAGGAAAAGAGGGAGAGGTGGCGCCCCCCCCAATCCTAGTCCAACTAGGAACCCTAGGTGGGGCGCCGGCCAGCCCTATGGGCTGCCTCTCTCTTTCCCTTAAGGCCCACTATGGACCATCCCCCCTCGTAGGGGGTTCCGGTAACCCCCTCCGGCAATCCCGTTAAATCCGAAACTTTTCCGGAACACTTCCGGTGTCCGAATATAGTCGTCCAATATATCAATCTTTATGTCTCGGACATTCCGAGACTCCTCGTCATGTCCGTGATCTCATCCGGGACTCCGAACTACCTTCGGTACATCAAAACTCATAAACTCATAATACCGATCGTCATCAAACGTTAAGCGTGCGGACCCTACGGGTTCAAGAACTATGTAGACATGACCGAGACTCATCTCCGGTCAATAACCAATAGCGGAACCTGGATGTTCATATTGGCTCCTACATATTCTACGAAGATCTTTTATCGGTCAAAACCGCATAACAACATACGTTGTTCCTTTTGTCATCGGTATGTTACTTGCCCGAGATTCGATCATCGGTATCTCCATACCTAGTTCAATCTCGTTACCGGCAAGTCTCTTTACTCGTTCCGCAACACATCATCTCGTGACTAACTCATTAGTCTTTTGCTTGCAAGGCTTATTGTGATGTGTGTTACCGAGAGGGCCCAGAGATACCTCTCCGACACTCGGAGTGACAAATCCTAATCTTGATCTATGCCAACACCACGAATACTTTCGGAGACACCTGTAGAGCATCTTTATGATCACCCAGTTACGTTGTGATGTTTGATAGCACACAAGGTGTTCCTACGGTATTCGGGAGTTGCATAATCTCATAGTCATAGGAACATGTATAAGTCATGAAGAAAGCAATAGCAGTAAAACTAAACGATCATAGTGCTATGCTAACGGATGGGTCTTGTCCATCACATCATTCTCCTAATGATGTGATCCCGTTTGATCAAATGACAACTCATGTCTATGGTTAGGAAACATAACCATCTTTGATCAATGAGCTAGTCTAGTAGAGGCATACTAGGGACACTGTGTTTTGTCTATGTATTCACACATGTACTAAGTTTCCGGTTAATACAATTCTAGCATGAATAATAAATATTTATCATGATATAAGGAAATATAAATAACAACTTTATTATTGCCTCTAGGGCATATTTCCTTCAGAATCTGCCCGTCGGAGATGGCTTTTTCTTCTATGTAGGTTTCCGCCACGGAGCGGCGGCGGAACTCCGTCAAAACTCCCATTTTTAGGGTTTTTGGATGACGAGGAGTATATAGGCAAAAGGGGGCAGCCGGGAGTGGGCCAGGGGCTCCAGGCGCCCCCCCCCCCGGCGCGGCCAGGTTGGGGGCCATGCCAGGTGGCCGCCTGGGCGCCCTGTGGCCCCCCTCTGGTTGCCCTTTTGCGTGTCTTCGTGATCCTTCTGGAAAATATCCTCCGTCGATTTTCAGGTAATTTGGAGGTATTCTTCTTCAGCAACTCAGCGTCCACTTTTCACCGCTGAATCCTGCGTCTGCTGCTTCGGCACCGGAAAGATGCAAACTGTGTAAAATAGGCCAAAACAACATAAGAACATCATCGTAATGTGAAATATATCAATGAATAAGGATGAATTACGATATAAAATAGTGATGCATTTTGGACGTATCAACACCCCCAAGCTTAGACCTCGCTTGTCCCCAAGCGAATACTGAGCTCGGTAAACCTGTCCACAAGTTTAGAGAGTGAAGTGTCGATAAATAGATTGCGGACAAGAAGCATCACAGTTTCTTCACCAAACTCAAATATCCTCAACATCAATCTTCAACTCATAAGGCCCTTATAAAAGAGTGGTAACACTTATAATCGAAAGTAGGGCTAAGGAAACTCATCAAATCATGGCAAACATGTCCTTTGGTCAAAGGACAACTAATAGCTTTTACCTTTGCTCTTTCTCTTTACGTTTTGATGAGATTAATTGAAGCTTTTGAAAGGACATGTTATTAGGCAAGAAGTGAAAGTGTTACACAAAGGAAGATGTTTGCTTAAGCTGGGCTTGACAAACAACTTACCTATCAAATGATAATGTCAACAAGGATATGATATGACAAATCTTAATGCAACTTTATATGAATGAATCCTCGTCAACATCAAATGTCTGCTCTCTTTAAGAATAGAAGGAAGTAGGAATAACTGACTCATCCTAAAAACTAAGAGATAGGCCCTGCTCTAGGGAAGTAGGGAAAACTCATGTGCTATCCTTAAATCAAACAGAATGAAAACAAGTTTTGAGAGGTGCATGATTTGTCAACGAATGCTAATAGATAACTCAATTACTTCTCGAGATGGACAAGTTTCGAGGGACGGCTCCCGTACGGGGACGATCACATCCCCTTAATCTCCTTTGTTTATCGCTGCCAAAGTTTTCTGATTTCTCATGAACAAAGCGTGAAGGAGGGTTTGTTTGTTGTATTATCTTTTATGAGCCGGGCGCACTCATGCCAGTTCCTTCTCGTATTAGGGGTTTGCAGATTAGACATGCAATCCCAGGGTAAAACTTGTCCAACTTAAAAAGGTCATGAATTAACTACTACTTCCTCATGAGCTAAAACAGGGGCACAGAATAGAAGATTTTGAACATTTAAGGATAACACACAAATTCTATACTTTAGGAGGTGGTAGTGGGATACCACGAATAGGAAGGTATGGTGGACTCATATGGAAGGTATTGGTTTAAGGGTATGGATGCACAAGCAGAATTCCGCTTAGTACAGAGTTTAGGCTAGCAAAGGCTTGAGAGAACAGACAATTGATGATGACTAAGATGCAAAGCAATATAAAGCATAAACATTAAAATAAGCATAACACATCAAGTTGTCTTCCTTGTCAGCATAACACTTCAAGCATAATAACATAAAGGTTTTGGCTATGTCGCTACTTTAAGAAAATCATGCTTGTTGTTATGACCAAAGCTATGTTTGCCAAGATTAAATAAAATTTTCAAAGCCATACCTGATATAAGGTCAATACTCCCCATAAGAATCATCATATAAGGTCGATTGCGTGAAGAGAATACCGAGTGCAGCAAAGGAACCAATAGACTTCTCATTAATATTCCATCATAGACGACTCCACACTCACGGATACAATCTCTCCACAGAAGGAGTGATAGACCTCAATGCACACACCTATTTCATATAGTAACCTTCCTAAACATGATACGACTCTACTTGACTCTAAAAGACAAAAGATAAAGATAAAGATACTGGGCACTCCCCCAAGCTTGGAACAAGCCAAGGGGATGCCATTACCCAAGTAGATTTCACTCCTCATTCTTGTTGACGTTAATCACGTAGTCCTCGGCGAAGCGCTTCCATGGAAGGGGTTCTCCAGTCTCATATGAGAAGTTTGTCTCCTGAATCCTGCATGCAGCACCCATACCCATGCGCATAAACCTTAGTCCATACTCACAGTTCTGGTGATGTAGATCATAAATTTGCCCTTGGAGCTCTTCAATTCTTTCTTCAGATGCGGTGATGCTTTTCCACATCTCCTTCATCTCCTTCAGGAAGTAGGTCTTCAGCTCGTTGATGATGTCAAAGTTAGCTTCAACACCACGCTCGATCATCTTCTTGTACTTGAAGACTTCTTGCTCCACTTCTTCTAGCCTGGCCTGGATGCTCCCCTCCTTGATAGGTCCCTTCAGATCTTCTTGATGGAGGACACCGCCCTCCATCCGAACAACCTGAGGGTGCTTCTTCACCTCAGCGAGGTAAGGGTTGATGACGTTGACGACGAACTTGTCCTTGGGGGAACTTGGGGAAGCCATGGCACCTAGGTCCAGCTAAAAGATTCCCTGGCAGAAACAGATCGAAAAGAAAACACACGAAATCGCGAGATACGTTGCCGGAACAATTCGGGCAAATATATAGCAAAAATTTATGCACAGAAAGGAAGGTAACAAGCTAAAACGGGGTCGGAGACGGACTCCTGGGTGCCCAGGCGGCCTCCCGGCGCGGCCAGGAGGTAGGCCGCGCCGGGGGGGCGCCTGGGCCCCCTGGGGCTTGTCTCCGGTTCCACTTAGGCTTAGAATTTTACTAATTTTGCAAAAACTCATAATATGGAACTTTTATGGTGGTTCTTGATGTTTCCTTACCGTAATACATACCTTTTCTTATTCTGCTTCTGCTGGTGTCTGAAACAGGGCTGCAACATGTTCTTCGTGAGTTGTTGTGTATATCATATTCCCATCAACATTGACAGGGTCTCCTGCTATGTAATGCTTAAGTCTTTGCCCATTCACAACTTGAGGTTTGGTACCTTCAAAATTGTTAATCTTGATTGCACCAGACCGATAGACTTCTTCAATATGAAATGGCCCTTCCCACCTGGAAAGTAGTTTGCCTGGAGAAAACCTGAAACGGGATCTAAACAACAAAAATTTATCACCAACATTAAATTCACGTTTCAGAATCCTCCTATCATGCCACTTCTTTACCTTTTCCTTGAACATTTTAGCGCTCTCGTAAGCTTCACTTCTCCACTCATCTAGAGAAGTCAAGTTCATGAGACGCTTCTCACCAGCTAACTTTGGGTCAGCATTAAGCTCTCTAACAGCCCAGAAAGCTTTGTGCTCTAATTCTAATGGCAAATGGCAAGCCTTACCATAAACCATCTTATAGGGGGACATGCCCATGGGGTTTTTGTAAGCAGTTCTATACGCCCATAAGGCATCTCCTAACTTATTTGACTAGTCCTTCCTATTTCTATTTACTGTCTTCTGCAAGATCAACTTGATCTCTCTATTGGTGAGCTCAACTTGCCCACTAGTTTGAGGATGGTACGGTGAAGCAATTCTATGATTGACATCGTACTTGGCTAAAGCTTTTCTAAAAGCTCCATGTGTGAAGTGTGATCCTCCATCAGTCATGAGATACCTAGGTACACCAAACCTAGGGAAAATCACATCTTTGAGCATTTTCAAAGATGTCTTGTGATAAGCACTTTCAGTGGGGATCGCTTCAACCCACTTGGTCACATAATCAACAGCTACTAAAATGTGAGTGTACTTGTGCGAAGAAGGAAAAGGACCCATAAAATCAAAACCCCAACAATCAAAAGGTTCAATCACTAGTGAGTAATTCATAGGCATCTCATTCCTTCTACTAATGTTACCAACTCTCTGACATTTATCACAGGCTAAAACATAATTTCTAGCATCCTTAAAGAGAGTAGGCCAATAAAAACCTGATTAAAGAACCTTATGTGCGGTCCTCTCACCGGCATGATGTCCTCCATAGGGACTATCATGACATTGTCTGAGAATGTCCTTCTGCTCATGTTCCGGTATGCATCTTCTCACGATCCCGTCTGGACCTTCTTTGAAAAGATGTGGGTCATCCCAAAAGTAGTGCCTCAAATCATGAAAGAACTTCTTCCTTTGCTGAAATGTTAAACCTGGAGGCAAATACTTCGCAACGATAAAATTAGCATAATCTGCAAACCGAAAGAGATTGTACTTTTACAACGGCAAGTTGCTCGTCTGGAAAACTGTCGTTGACTGGGATGGGATCATGCGGTATATCTTCCATCCTTGAAAGATTGTCCGCCACCGGATTGTCTTCTCCTTTCCTACCAACAATCTGCAAATCAAATTCTTGAAGAAGGAGTACCCATCTGATAAGCCTTGGCTTGGCATCCTTCTTTGTCATAAGGTACTTAATGGCAGCATGGTCAGTATGAATAATAACTTTGGAATCAACAATATACTGCCTAAACTTATCACAAGCAAACACTACAGCTAAGAATTCTTTCTCAGTAGTAGCATAATTCTTTTGAGCACTATCAAGGGTTTTACTAGCATAATGTATAACATTCAATTTCTTATCAACTCTTTGCCCTAAAACAGCTCCAACAGCAAAATCACTAGCATCACACATAATCTCAAAAGGTAAATTCCAGTCAGGTGGTTGTACTATAGGAGCGGTTATTAAAGCTCTCTTGAGAACTTCAAAAGCCTCCTTACAATCTTCATCAAATACAAAAGGAACGTCCTTCTGGAGAAGATTAGTGAGGGGTCTCGAAGTCTTAGAAAAGTCTTTAATAAATCTTCTATAGAAACCAGCATGACCAAGAAAACTGCGAATACCTTTGATGTCCCTTGGATAGGGCATCCTCTCAATTGCTTCGATCTTGGCCTTGTCCACCTCAATTCCCCTTTCGGAAATCTTGTGACCAAGAACAATTCCTTCGTTAACCATGAAGTGGCACTTCTCCCAGTTGAGTACCAGATTTGTCTCCTCACATCTCTGCAAAACTTTATTAAGGTTGTGGAGACAATGGTAAAAGGAAGTTCCATAGACGGAGAAATCGTCCATGAAGACTTCCACAATCTCCTCACAGAAACCATGAAAGATAGCAGACATACACCTTTGAAAAGTAGCAGGGGCATTACATAAACCAAAAGGCATACGCCTGTAAGCATAAGTACCAAAGGGACAAGTAAAAGTGGTCTTCTCTTGATCAGCAGTGTTAACATGAATTTGAGAGAAGCCAGAATAACCATCGAGGTAACAAAAGTGGGTATTTTTGGATAACCTTTCAAGCATTTGGTCGATGAACGGCAACGGGTAGTGATCCTTCCTGGTTGCCTTGTTCAGCTTCCTGTAATCAATACACATTCTATATCCAATAATAATTCTCTGAGGTATTAGTTCATTCTTATCATTAGGAACCACAGTTGTACCTCCTTTCTTAGGAACACAATGTACCGGGCTTACCCACTTACTATCTGCTATAGGATAGATAATACCTGCGGCTAGAAGCTTGAGAATCTCAGTTCTTACAACATCCATCATCTTCGGGTTCAACCGTCGTTGATGATCAACAACTGGTTTAGCATCGGGCTCAAGGTTGATAGTATGTTGACAGATAGATGGACTAATTCCCTTAAGGTCATCAAGGGTATAGCCAATTGCACCTCGGTGTTTACGAAGTACTTCCAATAGTCGCTCTTCTTCATATCCTGAAAGGTTAGAGTTGATAATAACAGGATATACTTTCTTTTCATCTAAATAAGCATACTTGAGCGTATCGGGAAGAGGTTTAAGATCGAACACCGGGTCTTCTTTTGGTTTTGATAAAATTCCCAAAGGTTCAACCGGAAGGTTGTGCTTCAGGATAGCAGGTTGTCTCAAGAATATTTCATCTAGTTCATTTCTTTCCTGCATATGCAAATCATTCTCGTGGTCCTCCATATATTGCTGCAAAGGATCATTAGGGGGAATAGCAATAGAAGCAATACTTTCAATAATTTTATCATCACTAGGTAAATCGGTACCACGAGGCTGCTTAGAGAACTTAGAAAAGTTAAATTCATATGGCTCACCATTGAATTCAACAGAAACTTTACCTTTCTTGCAATCTATTATAGCTCCACAAGTTCTGAGAAAAGGTCTACCAAAAATAATAGGACAAAAATTGTCCCTCTCTGAACCAAGTACCAGAAAGTCGGTAGGGTATTTTACCTTTCCACATAGGACTTCAACGTCTCTCACAATTCCGATAGGAGAGTAGTTGTTCTGTTTGCAAGATGAATGGTAACATCAACTCCTTCAAGTTCACAAGGTGAAATCTCACCGATGATCTCTTGATAAAGTGAATAGGGGATAGCACTAGCACTCGATCCCAAATCGCATAGCCCATAATAATTGTGATCTCCTATTTTAACAGATACTACTGGAGTACCTGAAATTGGGCCTTTATTCTTGGCTGTGACAAGGTTAGTGGAAACAGCACAAAAATTTACATTGGAATCCAAAACATCATTAGTAACAAGGTCTTTAACCAATGCAACTTGAGGATCGACCTTGATCTGGTCCTCAGGCTCATCAATTCTTCTCTCACTTTTATTTATTATGCCTGTCACAAGAGAGTGCTCCCTTATCCTTGCGGGAAAAGGAGGCTTTTCATATATAACTGCAGGCAAAATAGGGTCAGCAACATGAATATTAACAGGTAACTCTTTGAAAGGTTCATGATGCTGATCTCTCTTCTTTTTAAAAGAATCAACGTGAGAGGCAAAATCCTTACAGAAATCAATCATTAGATGTGAATCAAGACCAATCTTAGAGCAAAAGGTATTGAAGTAATCAGTTTTCACATAGCTCTCAATATAATCATGCTCATAATTTATAGCGGGTTCAATACCTTTATCGGTTTCCCAATCTTCGGTATTCCTCTGGATCCTTTCAATGAGATCCCACCTTTCTTCAACACTCTTTGTCTGAAATACCCCACTAGAGGAGGCATCCAACATCTCCTTATCCTGACGAGAAAGCCTGGCATAAAAATTTGTAAGTATAATTTCCTTGGGGAGCTCATGAATAGGACATTTGAGCATTAGGGACTTCAATCTCCCCCAAGCTTGAGCAATGCTTTCTCCGTCACGAGACCTAAAGTTATAGATATAGTTCCTGTCTCGATGAATTTCATGAAGAGGATAAAACTTGGTATAAAAGAGAGACATAAGCTCTTGCCAATCAAGCAAGTGTGAGTTATCGAGAAGCTTATACCAATCTAAAGCTTTATCTATAAGCGATACGGAGAACAATTTCCTCATGACAAACTCCATTGATACACCTGCAAGCTTAAATAATGAACATAGTTATGACAGATATAGCAAGTGTTCACCGGGATGTCTGTCTCCTGCATAACGATTAGCCAAAACATAATCGATAATACCAGCTGGTATTTTATAGGGCACAATTTCAGTAGGGGGAGGAGCAACCACCACAGGTGTGGGGCGTCTTCCCACAAGCAACGATCCAATAGCAAGGTTGTCCATAAGGACAAAGAGCAGCAACAGCAAAATAAAGACATAAATATACAAACTTCCTTATCAGCTTCACTTACCAATAGCGCTACACTCCCCGGCAACGGCGCCAGAAAACGGTACTTGATGACCCACAACCGTAAGTGATCTATTGCAGCGTTTTCGATAAGTAAGAGTGTCGAACCCAACGAGGAGCAGAAGGTATTGATAAGTGGTTCTGAGCAAGGAATAACTGCAAGCACTGAAAGATAACTTTTTAGGGGTTTTCTTGATATAAGCAACAGGAAGGTAAAAGCGAGCAAAGTAAAAGGCAATGGAGAGTAACAAGTGGCCCAATCCTTTCTGAGCAAAGGAAAGGCCTAGCGACTGAACTTATAAAGGCTAAAGTGTTCTTGAGGACACACGGGAGAGGTAGTCATGTGCTTTCGCCATATTCCGTATCGGCACTATGTTATGTGTTGATAAGTGCTGAGTGGGTGGATCTATGCTAGTACACTCTCTAGACTAAGATGAGTGCACTCTTATGATTAAACACCTTGCAAGCATCCGCAAATACAAGATTGTATTTAAGGCAAAAGCCTAACCATAGCAATACGATCGATGATCCATTGTTCCCTTGTGCAAAAGCGTGCGAACTGGGGTTCATATTTCTGTCACTCCGGCAACCCACCGTAAGCATTCTTTGTACACAATGTATTCCCCTAGGTCCTTAATAAGGCGAAGTGTTGAGTGTTCGACTCACACAACACCACTAGGAAAATAACAACACAACTTAAGTATCAAACAACACATATTACTTCAACATCATATGACTACTAACAACAAGACTTTTCCCATGTCCTCAAGAACTAAAGTAACTACTCACAAGACATAAATGAGATCATGATCAGTGGAGATAAATGGATGATAAACAATCTGGACATAATGATATTTCTCCAACAAAACTCAATAGCATTCACCACAAAGTAGTAATCAACACCGGTAGAGTAGAGAGGATAGATAGTACGGATTACAACACAAGTTGCACTTGTAAGATGAGATTGGATGAAGATGGAGATGGTGCTGATGTTAGGGATGATGTTGATGATGATCTCGATGATGCCCGTGATGATGGTGATGACGATGGTGACGATTCCCCTTCCGGGAGGTGATCTCCCCGTTGGAATCTGTCCGCCGGAGATGGCTTTTTCTTCTCTGTAGGTTTCCGCCACGGAGCGGCGGCGGAACTCCGTCAAAACTCCCCTTTTTAGGGTTTTTGGATGACGAGGAGTATATAGGCAAAAGAGGGCAGCCGGGAGTGGGCCAGGGGCTCCAGGCGCCCCCCCGGCGCGGCCAGGGTGGGGGCCGCGCCAGGTGGCCGCCTGGGCGCCCTGTGGCCCCCCTCTGGTTGCCCTTTTGCGTGTCTTCGTGATCCTTCTGGAAAATATCCTCCGTCGATTTTCAGGTAATTTGGAGGTATTCTTCTTCAGCAACTCAGCGTCCACTTTTCACCGCTGAATCCTGCGTCTGCTGCTTCGGCACCGGAAAGTTGCAAACTGTGTAAAATAGGCCAAAACAACATAAGAACATCATCGTAATGTGAAATATATCAATGAATAAGGATGAATTACGATATAAAATAGTGATGCATTTTGGACGTATCAAGCGTGCGGCGTTCAGGATAAGCGCGAGGTGCAGTGCAGCAAGGAGCCAAGGCGACACTGGTGAGATTGACGAGAGGTTCTGACGAAACTGCACTGTCGGCTGCAATCTTTAGTTAACTTTTTTGAACTTTGATAGAAACAGTGCACACCAGGTGTTCGATGAAATGTTTTTGGCATGTGAAAAATCTTTCTGGAGCTGATATTTGGGGAGGTAGTCTCTTGATGCATCCAGAAGCTGCCTGAATTTTCATAGATTTTTAGGAAGAGAAAAATATGAATTTCACCAAAAATAGCAAATCTGGTCCAAACTTGTAGCAAGTGAAATTTGAAAATTTTGAACTGTGGACCAGTGAAACAAGATGGATCTAGGTTGAGGGTACTAAGGACTAGCCAGGGGAGTTGGTTTGGAATCAAAAACCAAAAGGGAATTGGTGGTTCCTTTGTAAATCACCAAGGCTCAATTTGAAAGACAGAAATTGTTTTTGGTATAAAATAATTAGAAGAAAAATCCCAATGAGGTTGAAACCTACTGTAATTGATGAGAGACTTGATTCAAGGTGGAAAGGAGGTTTTGGAGAGAAAGACTTTCATTGGGTGTCATGGCAAGAGAAAAAGTTGAATGGGGAAGACAAGTCCATGGTTTTTATATGATGTTTTTCATGAAGGGAAAATTGTCAAACAAAACCCTTTTTGAAAATAACTTGTGTTGAGTTAACACAAGTAGAAAACCTCCAAGACCAGAATCAAGGTTGAGAAGGACACACAAACTTTTGTCATAAAAGTTTTTGGAAAAGGGTTTTAAGAAAAGATCAAATATCCCCTTCCAAAAGACCAAAAAGTTTGATGAAAACAAATCCAAAAATTTGGAGTGTTACAACACCTACCCCCTTAGGAAAAATCTCGTCCCCGAGATTTCAGCTGATCCTCAAATAGGTGTGGGTACTCTGTCCGAAGAAAATCCTCTCTTTCCCATGTTGCCTCATCCTCGGTGTGATTGCTCCACTGAACCTTGAGTAATTTAATTGTCTTCTGACGGGTTCTTCTTTCAGACTCCTCCAATATTTTTATTGGGCGTTCCCTGTAGGTGAGGTCTGGTTGCACATCAAGATTTTCATGCGACACATGCTTCTCCGGGTTGCTTACACATTTCCTTAGCTGTGAGACGTGGAACACGTCGTGGACGTCTGATAGTTCTTTGGGAAGGTCCAACTGGTAGGCCACTGTTCCTCTCCGTGCAACTATATGAAAGGGTCCGATAAACCGTGGTGCGAGCTTTCCCTTGACCTCGAATCGTTGCACGCCCCTCATAGGAGATACACGTAGATACACGTTTTCATCGGGTTCAAAACTTACTTCACGATGCTTTTGATCGTAATAACTCTTCTGTCGGCTTTGGGCTGTCTTGAGTCGATCCCGTATAAGTCTAACTTTCTCCTCAGCTTCCTTGAGCATGTCTGGGCTGAAGATACGACTGTCCCCTGTTTCTGACCAGTTTAATGGGGTACGACATCTTCGTCCGTACACGGCTTCGAAAGGTGCCATTTTCAGACTGGCTTGGTAACTATTGTTGTATGCGAACTCGGCATACGGCAAGCTTGCTTCCCAACTGTTCCCATAGGTGAGAGCACACGCCCTCAACATGTCTTCTAGAATTTGATTTACCCGTTCAGTTTGTCCTCCAGTCTGGGGGTGGTATGCTGTACTGAATACTAGTTGCGTTCCCAGAGCTTGCTGTAAATGATCCCAAAATTTAGAGACGAACTAAGTGCCTCCGTCAGATATTATAGTCTTTGGAACTCCATGCAGGCATACTATACGGGCGAGGTAAAGTTTGGCAAGCTTCTGGGTGGTGTGGGTTGTCTTGACTGGGATGAAGTGTGCCACCTTAGTTAGTCTATCTGTGATGACCCATATGGCATCATTACCGTGCTGTGACCATGGCAGTCCAACAATAAAGTCCATCCCAATATCGTCCCATTTCCACTCACGTATCTTGTTTGGTTGTAACAGTCCTGCGGGTTTTTGGTGCTCGGCTTTAATGCGTTGACATGAATACAACATGCAATGTATGTGGCTATATCCCTCTTCATACCGTGCCATCAAAACCTTTCCTGAATGTCCTTGCACATTTTGGTCCCTCCAGGGTGAATTGAATATGGAGCGGTGTGGCTCTCTGTTAGAATTTGCTGTTTGAGGTCTTCGTTATTGGGTACACAGAGCCTGTCTCCGAACCATAATATTCCCTCACCATCTATGACAAATTCTGAGGCCTTGCCCAGACTCACTTTTATTTTTATGCCTTCAATGCTGGGGTGTCCATGCTGAGCCTTCTTAATTTGTTCTATTAGTGTAGGCCGTATTTCCATATTTGACACTTCGCCTTCGGTGACCATCATCAAGTTGAGCTTGGTGAATTCCTGCTGAAACTCAGGTCTCAAGTTTTGTGGGCTGCCGTTGTCTGAGCTGGGGTTACGGCTGAGAACATCTGCTACTACGTTCGCCTTTCCTGGATGATAGTGAATGCCAACGTCATAATCTTTCACCAATTCCAACCATCATCGCTATCGTAAATTGAGTTCTGGTTGTGTGAAAATATATCTGAGGCTCTTATGGTCCGTATATATTTCACAACGATTCCCAAGCAAAAAGTGCCTCCACTCCTTGAGTGCATGAATGACTGCTGCCAATTCTAAGTCGTGAGTAGGATAATTTTCTTCATGCCTCCGTAGTTGCCGGGAAGCGTATGCGACTACCTTGCCTTCTTGCATCAGTATGCATCCGAGGCCCTTCCGGGATGCGTCGCAATATACTTCAAAACTTTTGTGTATGTCTGGTACGACCAATACTGGGGCTGTTGTTAATTTCTTTTTGAGTTCCTGGAAGCTTTTCTCACAAGCTTCAGTCCATACGAATTTCTTATCCTTCTTGAGTAATTGTGTCATTGGTTTGGCTATGGTGGAGAATCCCTCTATAAACCTTCGGTAATATCCAGCCATTCCGAGGAAACTTCGCACATCTATTACATTGGCTGGTGGCTTCCAACCAAGTACGGCCTTGACTTTTTCCGGGTCCACAGCAACTCCTTCTTGTGTCAATACGTGGCCAAGAAAACCAACCTGTCTTAACCAAAAATCACATTTGCTGAATTTGGCGTAAAGTTGATGTTTCCTTAACTCTCCCAGTACAATTCGGAGATGTTCAGCATGTTCTTCTGGTGTCTTTGAATATACCAGGATATCATCAATAAATACCACAACAAATTTGTCCATAAATTTCATAAACACTTTGTTCATGAGATGGACAAAATATGCGGGGGCGTTGGTCAGTCCAAACGACATTACTGTAAATTCATATAGTCCGTATCTGGAGGTGAATGCTGTTTTCGGGATATCTTCCGTCCGTACTTTTAATTGATGATAACCCGACCTTAAATCAATTTTTGAGAAAACCTTGGCTTGAGCGAGCTGGTCAAATAAATCATTTATCTGTGGCATCGGATATTTGTTCTTGATGGTGACCATGTTGAGCGCTCGGTAGTCTATACACAATCTCATTGTTCCATCCTTCTTCTTGGCAAATAATACCGACGAACCCCAAGGTGAGGAGCTGGCCCGTATAAATCCCTTGTCCAGTAATTCCTTTATTTGTTTCTTTAGTTCAACCAATTCGGACGGGGCCATTCTGTATGGTTTCTTGTAAATGGGGGTGGTTCCAGGTGCTAGCTCAATGATGAATTCTATTTCTCTGTCTGGTGGCATGCCTGGCAGTTCTTCGGGAAATACGTCCGGAAATTCACATACTACTGGAACCTTGCTTAACTCAGAAGGGTCTACCTTGTTCAATCTTGGTTGCCGTGATACTGGTCTTTCTTGAGCTGCGACTCTTATCGTCTTTCCGTGTTGATGAGTAAGAATCACAGTTCGGTTGAAGCAGTCGATAAATCCTTTGTTGGTGGTTAGCCAGTCCATACCCAGGATAACATCCAGTCCCTTATTTTCCAACACGATGAGGTTTGCGTGAAACTTTAATCCTTCAATCTCAATAGTTACACTTTGGCAGTAATTCTGAGTGATCTGCTTACTTCCGGGGGACTTGATGGTCATTGATTTTCCCAAGGGAAGCATCGAAAAATCATGTTGCAAAGCAAAGTTCTTTGAAATGAACGAATGAGAAGCTCCAGAACCAAACAAAACCGTGGCAGGTATTGTGTTGACAGGGAACGTACCGAGTACGATATCCGGGGCATCCTGTGCTTGCTCCTTGGTCACATGGTTCAGGTGGCCTTTCTTGTGGTTGTTATTGGGGTTGAAGTTGTTACGCTCGGGCGCTGAATTGTTTCCATTGCTGTTCGGCTTCGGGGTCGAGTTCCTTGGTTTTGGGCATTGTTTTGCATAGTGTCCTTCTTCTCCACAAGCGTAACAAGTAACACCTGGGCGATACGTGAAATCCTTGTCCCTTGAATGAATTTTTTTGTTCGGACGCGTGTCATTGGTCATGGATTTGTTCGCCCCATTTTTCTGAAAATTAATCTTGTTCCTGTTGTTGCGAGTGTGGGTGGTCTTATCCTTTTTTCGCTTGCGAATGTCTTCCAGACTGCGGCGCTCATTTTCCAAAGTAATAGCCTTGTCCACAAGTGTCTTGAAATCTGGGAATGTGTGTACGACTAGCTGGCATTTAAGTGCTGGTGCCAGACCGTCCAGGAATTTTTCCATCTTCTTATTTTCAGTCATACGCTCTTCGTTGGCATAACGAGATAATTGAGTAAACTGGCTGTTGTACTCAGTCACTGTCATGCCCCTTTGCTTGAGGTCATCAAACTCCTTTTTCTTGATCTTCATAATTCTTCTAGGGATGTGCGCCCCACGAAAACCTTCTTTAAAATCCTCCCAAGTGATATCAGTTTCATTGGGGTGCATATGCAGAAAATTCTCCCACCATGATGCAGCTGCTCCAGTAAGATAGTGTGGTGCATAAAGTACCTTTTCACGATCTGAACGTTGTGCAATAATCAATTTCCTTTCAATATCTCGAAGCCAATCATCGGCCTCAAGAGGTCTGTCAGTGCAAGAAAATGTTGGCGGACGTATCTTCTGTAATTCAGACAATTTAGAATGCTGCTGGTGTGGCTCACGGTGATTCCCCATATTAATAACATGGTTCATCATTTCTTGGTGCTGCTGCTGGCTTTGCTCGTAAAGGCGGCATACTTGAGAAAATGCTGATTCACTGCCCTGCTGACTTGACTTCCCTTGCGTGAAATTGTTGCTTGTTTGTGTGCCATAATTTTCCTCTGGCGGACTTGGCATGGAACGAGTCCAGGGACGAGTCATTTTCCATTCTGGGGCATTATTGCAGAACTCATGAGAAGAACTGAGCGGCAAAAATAAACCAATGATTTTGCAAATGCAGTAAAAACACAAACTCCAAAGATTTTTAAAGCAAATACTTGATTGCGCATAGAGAAGGACCGCTTAGTACATATCTTACACACGAGTCGTAATTATACAATACGTCACTCAGGATGCGCGTACACATTCCTGACATGTTATTTAGGCTAGTGCACTTCTCTGAGTTCCTACGTTATGCGCAAACAGACTACTTCTCATCAACCTATTTTACATATAAAACACATCACACAAGCGGACACATCTCGTCGCGGACAGGCGGACTAGTCGGAGATGGTGAAGACTTCCTTCAGCCTGCCGAGTGTAAGACCCAGTGGCGATGGAGACTCAACCTCCTCCTCACTAATAGGCTCCAGGCGTGGAATACTGGTTCAAGGAGTTGGTGCGGGCGCGGCAGGTTGTGACGACCCCGGCCCGACCGTGCACTAATCATACACGCAAATGCACACGATCAAGCCTAAGGACTCACGTGAAGGAATCACAGCACAACTCTAAAACATAAATAAATACATACAAGTCATATATTACAAGCCAGGGGCCTCGAGGGCTCGAATACATAACATGATGTCACACACATAGTCAGCGGAAGCATTAGATGTCTGGGTACAGACATAGAACACAAGTTCAGATAGGCCTCATACGAGGCGGGGCAAAAGAAAAGCTACGATCGAAAAGGCGCAGGCCTCCTGCCTGGGACCTCCGATCCTACTCCTGGTCGTCGTCCGCCGGCTCCTCGTAGAAGTACTCGCCGGCCGGGTAGTAGTAGTAGCCAGCCTCGGGCTGGTAGTAGTAGTCGTCAACGGGGGTTGCAGGCACCATGGCTCCGTCGTCTGGTTTATCATGTGGGTAGGACAAAAAAAGGGGAAGCAAAGCAACCGTGAGTACTCATCCAAAGTACTCAGCAAGACTTACATCAGATCTATACTAGCAATGCATCATTTTCAAAGGAGGCTTTATGTGGTTGGACTAGACTGCAGAAAGCCAGAGTAGAGAGGGGAAAAGCCTAGTCCTGACGAAGACTAGCATCTTCAGCGTCTTGCAGCAATTAGAAGGGTGCAGAGTAGTATATCATAATGTAAAGTGTTTATAACAATATCAACCTCATATCTCAAGTCACCAGTTCTAGTTGTACCGAAGTGGATACAACTCCGAGTGTCCGTTACCGTAGGACAGGCTATCGATAGATTGTTTCTTCCCTGCAGGGGTGCACCAAGTTACCCACCACGCTCGCTTAACTCCGGCCGAACACACCATCAGGTCGTGCCCGCCCTCGGCCAAACAATACGACGCAACCCGACCGGATACCGCCAGAGAGGATCAAGCACGTCGGACTAACCTATGCCCCCGGGGGTCTTGGCCATCGCCCCGGACGCTCCTGCACGTTACGTGGCCGTTCGGTAGCAGACCTAGCAACCCCTTATACAAGCGCAGTTGCATCCTAAGTCCAATCCGAACGGGCCGCTCAATCGCTGACGTCGTGACGACTCCGGCTGATGTATACGACGCAGAGCACCCACTCACACCCACGTGGTGGTTAGTGCTATCGGACCCGGAGGCCCCTCGGATCAAATATCCAAATCGCTTAGTGTATTGGGAGCGCGCGGAAACGAGCAGAGCCTACGATACTGTTGGCCCCGTCGTCCCGTCTCGAGGACTTGTGACAAGGACTGGAAATGACCGGCCACGCCTCGTAGTTATCTCGCGGGTACCCTCACTGGTCACCCGACTCCACAGCTCACGCCTCAAAGGCACTCGCGGGTACCCCTCTGGGTCAACCCGCCTCCATCCAACAAGTGTGGTAGTAACTTCAAAGTATCTTCAGACGCACGATACCTCTGGCCGCACGCCTTTGTTCCTGGCGACGTCCGGCCTCGGGGATCGATACGTCTTTAAACACGGTACGGTAAACCAGGGCATCCGTGTGGTTTTCATGCCGATGAGGAATCCGAGGAATCACCCTCGTTGGACTCCTATACGACAAGTCCCGTTAAGGTGGTACCGGAGGAATCACCCTCGGCGGTAATCACCATAGCGGATGCACGACAAAAGCTAAGTCGGAAGTGGGAAGAGGAATCACCCTCGGTAACCCACAACGAGCTAGCTATACAACAGGGACAACATCGGAAGTGAGTTCGGAGGTATCACCCTCGTCACCCGATGTTAACTCTGCGGAGTCGAGCATATTAGGGGGTGTGCGGTGATGTGAAGAAGGTCAGGGGAAGGGGCTCGATCGCTTGTTCGAGGCAAGGGTACTATGCGAGGCAACTACGAGAGTGTGGGACCATAGCAGTGCTACCCAACCTATACTAAGCAGTTTATGAATATAGACAGGTATCAACAGTATTGCAAAAACAGGCTATGCAACAGTAATAGGAGCAGTAGCAGTAGCAGCAATTCTAATGCAAGAATAAGAGAGAATAGACATAGGCGATATCGGAATGATCAAAGGGGGGGTTGCTTGCCTGGTTGCTCGGTGGCAAAAGCAAGATCGTCGAAGGGGGAACCAATCACCGGGACGGCGTCGGTCTCTGGAGCGGCGTCAGCGTCGGACTCTACCGAGAGAGAAGAGGGGGGAGAAACAGATAAATACACAAAACATATGCAACACAGAGCGTGCTAAGCTAACGTGTAGTGCAGGGTTGCCTAAAAACATGTCTAATTCATGTTGGTTATTTTTAGGATTTAACTGAAATTATTTACCGGTGTATGTGCACTATTCATCTACCGGAAACAGGCTAAAAGTTGCGGGTTCACCTCCGTAGAGGGTCCCGATACGGAAACAGATAGCACGGTTAGAATCGTCTCGTCGTTCTGAGCAACTTTCATGTAGAAAGTTTTTCGATCCGAGCTACGGTTTAAAAGATATGAATTTTCGAAGTTTATAACAATTTCTGGAATTTATTTTAAATAACAGAAATGAGTTATTGCATCAGCATGACGTCACAGTGACGTCAGCAGTCGGCTGACCAGGTCAAACCTGACCTGTGGGTCCAGTGGGACCCACATGTCAGCCTCTGTTATAAAACAGAGTTTGTTTTAATCTAAACTAATTCTATTTAGCTACTGGACCCCACCTGTCATAGGCTAATTAATCCTAATAAATTTATTTTTATTTATAAAACATTTTAGTTAATTAAAAGGGCGGTGGGGCCCGCGTGTCAGTGGCACAGTGGGCGCCCAGTCAGCACGTTGACTGGTCAAACCAGTCAACGGGGCCACCCGGACCCACTGGACAGTGACCCAGGGGCGGGGCCCACTGCGCCACGTCGGCGTCGGCGTCGGAGTCGTCGGAATCTCACCGCCGGCGACCCGAAAAACGGCGGAGAGCCTCGGGCCTCGCCGGAACTCGTCTACAGGCGGTCAAAACGGATGCGGGCGGGCGCGTTCGAACGCTGGAGATCTCGCGCGTCGAGTGGTGCCACTGGTTGGGCTCGAGGGTGGCCGGAATGGCACCGGCGTTGAGGTTTGCGGCGGCGCCCGCACGGGCTAGCGCGGGCATGCGAATGCAGAGCGCGGCAGGGTAAACTCGAGCGCGTGTTCGCACCTTGGCGATGCAAGGAGTACACCTAAGTGCTTAGACTCGACAGGCATGAGCTCTAGCGACGGCGGGGATGACCGTCCGCGGCGGCCGGAGCACGTCGGTGGAACAAGCTACCTACAGTGCGCTCAGGAGCATGGAGAGAGAGGGGAAAAGAGGCGGTGCTCACTGGGATTTCACCGGAGGGCTCGGGGAAGCGAGGGGGTGTCGGGGTCGAGCGAATCGACCGAGAATGGCCGCCGGAGTCGAGGACGAGGAAGAGCTCGGAGAAGCGCGCGCAGCATGCCACAGCTACAATGGCTGAGCGAGGTTGATGAGGAAGAGGGCGACGGACCCCCAGGACTCGCTCCGGGGACGTGGGGTCGACGGTGGCCGCGAGTACGGGCGGCGCACGGCGGTGGCAGCGCTCGGGTCCGATCCAAAACGAGAGGGAGACAAGGGAGAAGGGAGCGAGGGGAGGAACTGGGTTTAGGGTTAGATCCAGGGGGCTCGGCCTCGACTTTATCCATTCGGGGAGGGCGGCGGATGCCCGGCGCGTGGAGATCGCCGGTGCGGGCGGCTGCGGTGGCGACAGCAGGCGGGAGCAGTTGGAGACGAATTGATCCGTAAGATGATCAAGACAGATGGAATAAAGTTCAAGGTCAACGGAACCTCGGATATGATACAAGCTCTAAATCAAGCTTGTTATTCGAGGTGAAATGGCCAGTCGATAAAGATCGATGTAAGGTTAACTCATCGTCGGGAATTGTGTTCCGGGTATAAGGACCAGGTAACACGGCTAAAATTTGAGCTTGATAATGATATAGCCGATCAGGCTAGGAATGACTTGAAGGATTATTAAACTCGTAAGCAATGAATTTACTTAGAGTTATTGAATCGGAGTGCAGAATCGATTGACTTATCGGTGTTCTTGAGCGACAAACAACTCAGAACCCGAGAAAAATTGGAATTGGGGGTCAATAGAAGTTGAGGAAAAACTCATACGAAGTATTGTAGTTCCTGAGATATACTCAAGATATCAGGGGGTAATACTCGAAGGTAAGTTCAAGGTAGAGGTTGATCAGGCATATTGATTAGCAAAAGACAATTGCCTTAGCTTGCCCGAGAAATGGAATCAAAGGAGATCAATCATGGTCAGGACCACGGTTGCATGGAACAAAACACAAATATGAGACGAACTTATAACAAGGGAACGATTGATTTTTCGAGATGCTTCCATGACAAGTTCTACATCGGGTCCATGGGCATGAACTCTAGGTTCAAGGTCGACTCCCACTTATCCAATGCATAACCTTTCATTCACTTCTCGTCTTCGAGGAAATTGTAGAGTCGAAAATTTATTCGACGGAACGCGAGTGGATATATCTCGCATAGCTTTTGATTCACACAGACTAGAGAAAGCATATGTTCAACCCATCGGGGCAACTTAAGAACATATACTACAAACTTCAGGGGTAAGTAGCATAAGCTTGAGAAGTAGAGTATGGTTGACAAGGCGGGGGATACAATTTACCGAAGGTATTATGTATCAGGGGAAACTAACAAGGTTATGGAATATGGAGGGTAGTGTCGGATATTAATCCAACAAAAGATCAGGTGGTCGGCAAAGGATCTGATGTGAGTATCGGTACTCAACCAGAAGAAGGAGAATGCAAGGGCATCAGTTTGTGGAAATTATCTGGATAAGCCGAAGCTTAAATGCAAAGAGTTACAATTTCCAAAGTCGAGGAATCAGAGGCAGAGGCTCTGAAAAAAAAAGATGAGCACGTTGAATTGAATTAGATGGCTAATCAATCAAGGATTGATTTACCGAGAACCAGCTCATGTTCAGAATAACGTCTGAGCCGGACGGATGAGTTAGTAGGAAACAACTGATGATTGCGAATAGTCGCAACATATTGAATCAAGGGACGCAAAATGCTAGCGACAAGGATGTCAACGAAGGTTATATGGAATTTACCATGATGCAGACAGACAAAAATTTCAAGAGCAAGAGTCTGTAGAGGATTTTTGGGAGATCAGATAGCAATACGAAGTATTTCGTGGAGCTCAAGAACAACTGGGGATGAATGGATCCACAGGGATGTGAGGAACTATCCGCAGTGCGAAAGAAGCTGCACGACAGTAGGCTCAAAGGATTTCCGGGTTAACGAGGAGTATTTCGGGTATCTCGTGCACGAAGGAGTAACTGAGAATGAAGAAACAAACGGCAAAGATGTGTAGCTATTTCGGTGATTACCGGTAGCAGGGAAATTGTAAGAGCAGTGGACATAGGGTCTTGGAAAACTTCAGGAAGTATCTTCGGAGTCTTCAGATGATGACACGCCATCTTCGGGAAGAGGGGACTCTCCGGAAGAAAGTGGTTACGAGACCCTAGTTTCAGAGTTAGTAAAATCGTTTAACCCGAATAGGAGAGAGGTTCAGAGTCCCAGAGTAAAGACGAGGAATAAAAGATACTATACCACCCAATTGGCGACGTGGGGCCATAAGCCACACAGCCAAGTTAGTAAAACATTTTTGGACCTCTAGACTCGACTTCGACCAAGGAGTTGGAAAGGGGTTCCTACAGGCAGTCGGCTCTGATACCAACCTGTGACGACCCCGGCCCGACCGTGCACTAATCATACACGCAAATGCACACGATCAAGCCTAAGGACTCACGTGAAGGAATCACAGCACAACTCTAAAACATAAATAAATACATACAAGTCATATATTACAAGCCAGGGGCCTCGAGGGCTCGAATACATAACATGATGTCACACACATAGTCAGCGGAAGCATTAGATGTCTGGGTACAGACATAGAACACAAGTTCAGATAGGCCTCATACGAGGCGGGGCAAAAGAAAAGCTACGATCGAAAAGGCGCAGGCCTCCTGCCTGGGACCTCCGATCCTACTCCTGGTCGTCGTCCGCCGGCTCCTCGTAGAAGTACTCGCCGGCCGGGTAGTAGTAGTAGCCAGCCTCGGGCTGGTAGTAGTAGTCGTCAACGGGGGCTGCAGGCACCATGGCTCCGTCGTCTGGTTTATCA
The DNA here is from genome assembly GCA_902687465.1 of Secale cereale. Classification (NCBI taxonomy): domain Eukaryota; kingdom Viridiplantae; phylum Streptophyta; class Magnoliopsida; order Poales; family Poaceae; genus Secale; species Secale cereale. Next base: position 851,689,245 of record LR738711.1, on the reverse strand, counting down.
TGTGGGTAGGACAAAAAAAGGGGAAGCAAAGCAACCGTGAGTACTCATCCAAAGTACTCAGCAAGACTTACATCAGATCTATACTAGCAATGCATCATTTTCAAAGGAGGCTTTATGTGGTTGGACTAGACTGCAGAAAGCCAGAGTAGAGAGGGGAAAAGCCTAGTCCTGACGAAGACTAGCATCTTCAGCGTCTTGCAGCAATTAGAAGGGTGCAGAGTAGTATATCATAATGTAAAGTGTTTATAACAATATCAACCTCATATCTCAAGTCACCAGTTCTAGTTGTACCGAAGTGGATACAACTCCGAGTGTCCGTTACCGTAGGACAGGCTATCGATAGATTGTTTCTTCCCTGCAGGGGTGCACCAAGTTACCCACCACGCTCGCTTAACTCCGGCCGAACACACCATCAGGTCGTGCCCGCCCTCGGCCAAACAATACGACGCAACCCGACCGGATACCGCCAGAGAGGATCAAGCACGTCGGACTAACCTATGCCCCCGGGGGTCTTGGCCATCGCCCCGGACGCTCCTGCACGTTACGTGGCCGTTCGGTAGCAGACCTAGCAACCCCTTATACAAGCGCAGTTGCATCCTAAGTCCAATCCGAACGGGCCGCTCAATCGCTGACGTCGTGACGACTCCGGCTGATGTATACGACGCAGAGCACCCACTCACACCCACGTGGTGGTTAGTGCTATCGGACCCGGAGGCCCCTCGGATCAAATATCCAAATCGCTTAGTGTATTGGGAGCGCGCGGAAACGAGCAGAGCCTACGATACTGTTGGCCCCGTCGTCCCGTCTCGAGGACTTGTGACAAGGACTGGAAATGACCGGCCACGCCTCGTAGTTATCTCGCGGGTACCCTCACTGGTCACCCGACTCCACAGCTCACGCCTCAAAGGCACTCGCGGGTACCCCTCTGGGTCAACCCGCCTCCATCCAACAAGTGTGGTAGTAACTTCAAAGTGTCTTCAGACGCACGATACCTCTGGCCGCACGCCTTTGTTCCTGGCGACGTCCGGCCTCGGGGATCGATACGTCTTTAAACACGGTACGGTAAACCAGGGCATCCGTGTGGTTTTCATGCCGATGAGGAATCCGAGGAATCACCCTCGTTGGACTCCTATACGACAAGTCCCGTTAAGGTGGTACCGGAGGAATCACCCTCGGCGGTAATCACCATAGCGGATGCACGACAAAAGCTAAGTCGGAAGTGGGAAGAGGAATCACCCTCGGTAACCCACAACGAGCTAGCTATACAACAGGGACAACATCGGAAGTGAGTTCGGAGGTATCACCCTCGTCACCCGATGTTAACTCTGCGGAGTCGAGCATATTAGGGGGTGTGCGGTGATGTGAAGAAGGTCAGGGGAAGGGGCTCGATCGCTTGTTCGAGGCAAGGGTACTATGCGAGGCAACTACGAGAGTGTGGGACCATAGCAGTGCTACCCAACCTATACTAAGCAGTTTATGAATATAGACAGGTATCAACAGTATTGCAAAAACAGGCTATGCAACAGTAATAAGAGCAGTAGCAGTAGCAGCAATTCTAATGCAAGAATAAGAGAGAATAGACATAGGCGATATCGGAATGATCAAAGGGGGGGTTGCTTGCCTGGTTGCTCGGTGGCAAAAGCAAGATCGTCGAAGGGGGAACCAATCACCGGGACGGCGTCGGTCTCTGGAGCGGCGTCAGCGTCGGACTCTACCGAGAGAGAAGAGGGGGGAGAAACAGATAAATACACAAAACATATGCAACACAGAGCGTGCTAAGCTAACGTGTAGTGCAGGGTTGCCTAAAAACATGTCTAATTCATGTTGGTTATTTTTAGGATTTAACTGAAATTATTTACCGGTGTATGTGCACTATTCATCTACCGGAAACAGGCTAAAAGTTGCGGGTTCACCTCCGTAGAGGGTCCCGATACGGAAACAGATAGCACGGTTAGAATCGTCTCGTCGTTCTGAGCAACTTTCATGTAGAAAGTTTTTCGATCCGAGCTACGGTTTAAAAGATATGAATTTTCGAAGTTTATAACAATTTCTGGAATTTATTTTAAATAACAGAAATGAGTTATTGCATCAGCATGACGTCACAGTGACGTCAGCAGTCGGCTGACCAGGTCAAACCTGACCTGTGGGTCCAGTGGGACCCACATGTCAGCCTCTGTTATAAAACAGAGTTTGTTTTAATCTAAACTAATTCTATTTAGCTACTGGACCCCACCTGTCATAGGCTAATTAATCCTAATAAATTTATTTTTATTTATAAAACATTTTAGTTAATTAAAAGGGCGGTGGGGCCCGCGTGTCAGTGGCACAGTGGGCGCCCAGTCAGCACGTTGACTGGTCAAACCAGTCAACGGGGCCACCCGGACCCACTGGACAGTGACCCAGGGGCGGGGCCCACTGCGCCACGTCGGCGTCGGCGTCGGAGTCGTCGGAATCTCACCGCCGGCGACCCGAAAAACGGCGGAGAGCCTCGGGCCTCGTCGGAACTCGTCTACAGGCGGTCAAAACGGATGCGGGCGGGCGCGTTCGAACGCTGGAGATCTCGCGCGTCGAGTGGTGCCACTGGTTGGGCTCGAGGGTGGCCGGAATGGCACCGGCGTTGAGGTTTGCGGCGGCGCCCGCACGGGCTAGCGCGGGCATGCGAATGCAGAGCGCGGCAGGGTAAACTCGAGCGCGTGTTCGCACCTTGGCGATGCAAGGAGTACACCTAAGTGCTTAGACTCGACAGGCATGAGCTCTAGCGACGGCGGGGATGACCGTCCGCGGCGGCCGGAGCACGTCGGTGGAACAAGCTACCTACAGTGCGCTCAGGAGCATGGAGAGAGAGGGGAAAAGAGGCGGTGCTCACTGGGATTTCACCGGAGGGCTCGGGGAAGCGAGGGGGTGTCGGGGTCGAGCGAATCGACCGAGAATGGCCGCCGGAGTCGAGGACGAGGAAGAGCTCGGAGAAGCGCGCGCAGCATGCCACAGCTACAATGGCTGAGCGAGGTTGATGAGGAAGAGGGCGACGGACCCCCAGGACTCGCTCCGGGGACGTGGGGTCGACGGTGGCCGCGAGTACGGGCGGCGCACGGCGGTGGCAGCGCTCGGGTCCGATCCAAAACGAGAGGGAGACAAGGGAGAAGGGAGCGAGGGGAGGAACTGGGTTTAGGGTTAGATCCAGGGGGCTCGGCCTCGACTTTATCCATTCGGGGAGGGCGGCGGATACCCGGCGCGTGGAGATCGCCAGTGCGGGCGGCTGCGGTGGCGACAGCAGGCGGGAGCAGTTGGAGACGAACGAGAAAATGGGCTGGGCCGGCTCCTGCGAGGTGGGCGACAGGTAAGGGCCATTCTCCCTTTTCCTTACTGTTATTGCTTTTAATTAATAACAGAGAAGTGAAAAGGATTATTTGGGCATCCAAATTAACTTAGAAAAATGTGAAACCAGGTCACATAATTCTTTAATGATATTTGTCAATGCCACAATATTTATGGAGGCCAGTGGACTTCATTTGAAATTTTCACAAGTGAATTGGCATTTTAGAATGCTGAATTTGCTCTGGATTAATTGCTACTGCTCATCTTTGCACAAGAGTGATATTATTTTCCTCAACAAATAAAGGTTGTGGAATTTTGGCAAGGTGATGAACATTTTTTCCAGTACTTTTATGCAACTTTGTTTTGCACTTAAATTTGGATTGAATCCAGAGAGAAATTTGAATGGGAGTGCATAACCACTGTGATCATACAAGGCAAAAGATGATGACTTGGCATGATTAAGAGGTGATGACTGTGGTGAGAATCTGGGGGTGTTACACAGGTGGTACAGCTCTGACTGGAGTAGGAACAATGACCTGGTCAAACTCCTCAGTTGTAGGTAGGTGGCAAGCGGTGGCTAAGATGGCAGGTGCATAAGATGCCGAGGACGAGACATATGTCAGTGGTGGTGAAGTATGGAGAAGCTCCCTCCTGTTGGCGGAACCGCTCTGAACTAAGTCCATACGAGCAGCCACCAAGTCGTCCACAAGGTTATCAAAGGCTGCCTCAAGAGCCTTGAGGTACTCAACCAATGATTCGATGGCTTCATCACGTTCTCCCCTCGCGCAAGCAAACGCATAGTGACACGTGTAAGGTACGTGGCAGGGGAGGTAACGGTAGCGACGAGTCTTCATCGAGGGAAGAGCATCCCGGAGACGAGCTATCGCCTCACGGGCAGCCATCTGCCTGGCATGCCTCTCCGTAGGCATGGCCCTGCCCACAAATCGGAAGCGGCGTGCTTCAGAACGCCCTCCCTTGAATTGCACCGCGGCCTGGTGCATCGACACGCTGTCGCTGATCTTGTGCCGGTAGAGTGTGAACTCTGGACGAGTCGATGGCCCGATCGCGACCTTGGTGATGGCGACGAGGAGCTTGATAAACCCCTCAGGAATGTTGGCGAACACCTGTGAATCACAGTCGCTGCTGGCCATCTACAAAAGTAGACAAAAATTCCGAATAGTCAAATCATAAATTTATGACGACTAACAGATAATTTCTACAAATGTGAAAATGCTGAAATAACACTCCATACGCTAATAACCGATTAGCGATCGCACCTAGTTCCTACAGTCAGCCTGGCTCTGGTACCAAGGTTGTCAGGACCGGTTTTCCAGTAAAATATTTACTGAGAAACCGATCTTTTTAATCGGACCAGTGCAAAAGAATGCTTCTCACTGATAGACAAATCCTTGACAAAGAATTCCAGAGTACTGAATATTATACATGGTTGGGCTGAGGTAGCTCAACAATTTATTACAAGCACGCCGATATAATACATAAGGGCGGATATGACATAAGGGTAGGATGGCATAACTACTGACTCGTAATAAAAAGTGATGGTGGATATGTCACAGTGTAGTGGGTGACACGACTCCCATATCTTGCAGTTCATCGAGTGTCGGAGTGAGACTCGATGAATTTATTTGGTGGTTGGCGGAAGCGGTTATAATACAGTGATCAACTCCATGATCGCAAGAGACTGACTGGGACTCCACTAGACGTCGGACTCGCTATCGAACTCTTCATCCATGAGATCGCCTTCGTCAACATCTGGCCAAATCAACAAGCCAGGTGAGTACTTTGAATGTACTCGCAAGATAGTTCGGACATAAGATATAATAAATGCAAACATGATGCAAATGAGCCGACGAGTAGTATGCATTCAAGAAATAAACTTACGCTGCATAATAAGAAAAAAATGGGAGTCGGGCGGTAGTCCTTCCGAAATCTCAAGGAAAATAACAGAATACCGATCGAGTGCCTGAGCGACGCCTCGAAAGCAAAATGAATAAATATGGCACAGTCGGACGTCTGAGCGACATCTCATAAAGGGCTTATATTCAAAAGTAAACAACGAGAATGCCATAGTCGGACGTCTGAGCGACATCACATAAAGGGCTTATATTCAAAAGGAAATAACAAGAGTGCCACAGTCGGACGTCTAAGCGACATCACATAAAGGGCTTATATTCAAAAGTAAATAACAAGAATGCCACAGTCGGACGTCTAAGCGACATCTCATAAAGGGCTTATATTCAAAAGTAAATAACAAGAGTGCCACAGTTGGACGTCTAAGGGACATCACATAAAGGGCTTATATTCAAAAGTAAATAACAAGAGTGCCACAGTCGGACGTCTAAGTGACATCACATAAAGGGCTTATATTCAAAAGTAAATAACAAGAATGCTACAGTCGGACATCTAAGCGACATCACATAAAGGGCTTATATTCAAAAGTAAATAACAAGAATGCCACAGTCGGACGTCTAAGCGACATCACATAAAGGGCTTATATCGAAAATAAATAACGAGAGTGCCACAGTCGGACGTCTGAGCGACATCACATAAAGGGCTTATATAATCTTTGGTATAACGGTAAATTATTTCAAGAGATTAATCAGTGCAGAAATAACTGGTTAGTTCATCTACCAGAATGACTCTTGACTAGATCATCATTCTTATCATTATCATAAATTAACCGAGACGGTCACTGGGGTTGACACGAAGATTGACACTAGGCCATAGACATGGCTACTCGGAAGATTTTTGACTTTGCAGAGTTTGTACCCTTAAATCACAGCCAACAGATTTCACTAGCCACAAGGACTAGTCCCTTCTACGGTGTTTTAGCAAAAACACAACTAACTAGCACACACCCATTTTACATCCTGCTGCCCGGAATCATCCGAGACAACACTCACGAAAAACTTTAAGACGGGGAGGCTACAACCTCGAATAGCATGGGATCAAATTTATATCGCGCGCTCTAAGGGGTGCCCCCTTCTCGGTCCCAACCGGAAACACCCATGCCCCCTGACCGGATGACGGGCTTTAATCCAGGGCCATGGAACCCTCATCCCGGCCCCTCTATTTGATGTGTACACGGAAAGAGGTTTGCAGCTGACTAAACAGTAATCTTTGCAGAAGACATGTGACAGTACCAAAAGGAGACAAACGGGATCATGACTTGATCCACGTTGATACTAGAGTTAACAGTTGACTGGCATGCTCCAACAGTACCAGCTCACAACCCCTCATGTCACCACATGATCAGGTTGGTTCATCATCATCTTTCGGGGCTCACCCGAAGCTTGCTTGCATGAAACATAACATCCACAAATGCTTATATAACCATGCTATGAAGAAGAACTACTCAAGCAAACATGCAACACACTCATCATATCAAAGGTTCAAACATGCTTGCCTGGTTCGGAGTAGTCGGAGTCTAACTCGGTGAAGTTCGCGGCTCCGTCACTTCCTTCGGTATCCACGTATACAAATAAAACGGGTACTAACATAAATACCGCGCGTGCATAAAAGTTGTCCCAAATATTTTTCAAATAAATGTGATAAAAAACTAGACATAAAACTAAAGAGGACAGAAAAAGAATAAACTCAAAATCATCTTTTGTTTAAAAGTTATTAAAGCTTCTGTCCAGGGACTTGTGTGTAATGAAACAGAAAATTTTCAGGGGCTAGAATATAAAAACAGAAAACGATTCGGTAAGCAGTACGCCAGCCGACTAGGGAAAGCGTACTTTGGCCGAAGGCGTTTTCCATTAAAACGATTTGAAAGAATTGAGAGACTGACGAGGGGGTCCCACTCGTCAGGTTTGAAAATTAAAACATAAAACAGAGTCGCGCCGGCGCCAGAGAGCTGCGGTGGTCGTCGACTCCGATCCACGGCGAGGTAGAGGGAGTTGGTGGTACCTACGTGTTCCTGGTGCTCTTCCGCGTCGGTGGGTGGTGGAGTTGGACGTCGGCGAGCACCACGTCGACGGCGACCTTGTCTCCGGCGGTCGGCAGTTCGGGTGGTCGCGGGTCTCGTCGGAGAGAGCTGCTGGGGTCAAATTGGAGTGGGGGTTAGTCGTCGAGGTGTGCCAGGAGTCTACTGGCAAGTCTAGGGCGGTGGAGGAGCTCTCACCTGAGAGGAAGCTGCCGGAGCCCGAAGCGGATCGGGGCGGTCGGAGTTGGAGGAGAAGGGCCCCTCGAGGCTCTTCCAGTGGCTGGGCGGGGTCTGGTGAGGTGGTGGAGTTGTGCGGGGTCGAGAGCGAGCTTGGGGGTGCTATTTATAACCGGCCCGAGGCGGTTGCCGCGAACGGGATAAGTCCGGCGAGCGATTACGGCGGTGCTGTGGCTGGACGGGTGGTTTAAGCGCTTGAGCATCGACTAGACGGTGTACTGGTTCCATTCCGGTGCAGAACTTCGCAAGGCAGGGGAGCTTACGGCATGTCCCCAACGGAACGGCCGCGCGTGCACGTCGGCGGCAGAGAGCGCGCTCTGCGCATCTCAGGCCACGGCGACGGTGCTGCAGCGTGCGCAGGCAAGGAGATGGCCACGCAGAGCTTCCAGGTGGCTTGGGCGGTGCCGAACGGCGTTGCGTTGCAGTGTGCCCCTTGTCGGCCGCCACGGGTGGCTCTGCCGCAGCGGAAGACGACGGCGCAGGCAGGCCACGACGCCACCGACGCTCGCAACGAGCCAAGCAAGCGTGCGGCGTTCAGGATAAGCGCGAGGTGCAGTGCAGCAAGGAGCCAAGGCGACACTGGTGAGATTGACGAGAGGTTCTGACGAAACTGCACTGTCGGCTGCAATCTTCAGTTAACTTTTCTGAACTTTGACAGGAACAGTGCACGCCAGGTGTTCGATGAAATGTTTTTGGCATGTGAAAAATCTTTCTGGAGCTGATATTTGGTGAGGTGGTCTCTTGATGCATCCAGAAGCTACCTGAATTTTCATAGATTTTTATGAAGAGAAAAAATATGAATTTCACAAAAAATAGCAAATCTGGTCCTAACTTGTAGCAAGTGAAATTTGAAATTTTTGAACTGTGGACCAGTGAAACAAGATGAATCTAGGTTGAGGGTACTAAGGACTAGCCAGGGGAGTTGGTTTGGAATCAAAAACCAAAAGGAAATTGGTGGTTCCTTTGTAAATCACCAAGGCTCAATTTGAAAGACAGAAATTGTTTTTGGTATAAAATAATTAGAAGAAAAATCCCAATGAGGTTGAAACCTACTGGAATTTATGAGAGACTTGATTCAAGGTGAAAAGGAGGTTTTGGAGAGAAAGACTTTCATTGGGTGTCATGGCAAGAGAAAAAGTTGAATGGGGAAGACAAGTCCATGGTCTTTATATGAAGGTTTTTCATGAAGGGAAAATTGTCAAACAAAACCCTTTTTGAAAATAACTCGTGTTGAGTTAAACAAGTAGAAAACCTCCAAGACCAGAATCAAGGTTGAGAAGGACACACAAACTTTTGTCATAAAAGTTTTTGAAAAACGGTTTTAAGAAAAGATCAAATATCCCCCTTCCAAAAGACCAAAAAGTTTGATGAAAACAAATCCAAAAATTTGGAGTGTTACAGTAAAGACAATCAAAAAAGAAATGTATGGACCCAACCGCCCTCTTTCTCAACCCTAGTGGCCACCTAAGGTCTCCATGTTGCCACCTCGATCCCACTCCTCTTCCCTGACCGGTTGCCTTATCGGCGGTCAGAAGAGCGGGGAACCATCCCTTTCGTTCTTCTTAGTTTTAGTAGGTCCTTGTTACCTTTAGGTCTTTGTTCCCTGGTGGCATTGCCGGCGAAGATGGCGATTGTGCGTTAGAGTAAGCAGAGGCGGAGGACGAAAAAAAAATTAAGGTGTGGCGAAGTCTGAAGCAAAGAATATTTTGATGCAAATAAAAAGAGTCAATACACACTAACAATGTACAATGCAAATGGATAACCAAATACAATAAAAATGTAGGCATCTTTCAATAGAAAAACAACCTAAAACATATCGGTAATGAAGCTTTTAATTGCGTGGCATGTGCCGAAACATTGACACTTCCGCGGGTGCTTGGATTCGAGTTGCTGGCGCTACCGAGTACTTCAAGGTATCTTGTCAAATATGCAATTCACAACATTGATTTGTGACTAAAATCTGCTTGAATTCAAGCTGCTGTTAAAAATTGCTACTAAAATTCAGAAAAAATGAGAAATATACCTTTCACCCTTTTTACATTGGCTCTGCTAGTCCCTTCCCCTTCCTTTTCCATTGGCCCTACTAAAATCCAAGCTGCCGACACGCCGGAACTACGCCACACTAAGCCCTACTCATCGGTAGGGGTGGACTACCGAGCTGCTCGACTCGTTAAGCTCGTACTCGTTAAGCTCGTGCTCATTAAGATTTGGCTCATTAAGCTCGTTAAAATTAACGGGCAGAAAACCCTGCTCGACTTGGTTCGTTTAAAGCTCGTTAACCGATTATAATGTGTTACGGTCTACAGAATGAGTGTGTAGGTGTGTTTTTTAAGATGAACTATGGTGATTACAAAAAGAAATACACTATTTTGTTGCCTCCTATGTTGATTAGATTGAATACATGAGCTAAGGTGCTACAAAGTTTTTGTCACATAAGATGAAAATATTTATTGTGTTGTTACTAACGAGCTTAACGAGCTACTCTTGAAACTCGTTAGCTCGTTCATTAAGCTCATTAAGCTTAAGAAGCTGAAATCAATGATTGGCTCTGTTCATTAAGAAGCGAGCTACGAGCTTAACGAGCAGAACTATCGAGTGTTCGTTAAGCTCGCGAGCTACAGGTCCGCCTTCTCTCCGGTGGCCCTAGGGCCATGGGGACGCGGTGGATCTCGACAAGGGCCGGCGGGAGGGCTTCGTTTTTAGTTGTTTCTTTCAGTTCTGCTAGGGTTTGTGTCCTGCTCAGGAAGACGAGACGACGGCGGCTCCCTGAAGATGGAATAAATGTCTCCCCGCCTAGCCCCCGTTCCGGCGATGCGTCTAGCACCGTTGGTGGGCGTGTGGAGGTGCCTCTCCGGCGGATCTATCTTTGGTGGATTTGCTCGGATCTCGTCGTTGTTCGTCTACGTTCGTGTGCGTTCGGATTGGATCTTTCTGATCTACGTTATTCTTTATCTGCGGCGGTTGCTGTTCTGGTGCGCTGGTCCTACGGGGCCTTAGCACGACGACTTCCCGACTGTCTACTACAACAAGTTGTGCCCGACTCCGGCGATGGAGGGGCAATGACGGCGGCGCGCCTTCGGCTCGCTTCAGTGCTGGTATTCGTCGTTAGATGGTCTACGGATCTGGATGTAATTTCTATTATTTCTAGTATTCGTTGTACTGTCATGATTGAAGATGAATAGATTAGAAATTTTCTAAAAAAAAAACTCGCGAACTACGAGCTTTTGGTCCAGCCCTACTCGTCGGTCTCCCGCCTCCTGGCGACCTGGCCAGCCGTCGCGCTAGCTTCGCGTCGCGTGCGTGTGCGCTTCTGTCTGGTGTGTGGGCGTTCGAAGCGGGCAGAGTCACGTCTTCGTGCGTGACTGCTTGGGCGACTGGTTTCTTGGCCCAACCAGGCTGCGTCAAGTTCGTCGCTGCGTGCCTGCATCGGCCCATCAGGCCAACCTAATAACCAGCGTGAACCAAGACTCCCTTTAAGCCTCCTTGGTTTAGAGGAATTTCATAGGGATTTTATAGGATAGTATTCTTATAGGAATTTTTCTTTTAGAGCCTTTTGGTTCGTAGGAATGGATTTCTATTCCTACATAGGATTGATTCCTATCCTTCACATTTCATAGGGAAATAAAAATGAGCCTAGACTCAATGGAAAAATTCCTTTGGTGTGAATCAAATGACATCTCTTTTCCTATTCCTACTCATAGGATTTGAGATACATGTCATCCCATTTCCTACAAATTTCCTATTCCTATGATAATCTTATCCTATGAACCAAAAGAGGCCTTAGCGTTAAAAACAAGCGACACATCAGATGCATAGGTATAAAAATCTTTTTGCTAGGAATCAAGGTATGGCAGCCGCCATATCTTGCCCACCGGAGTCCTCCGCCACTGAGAGTAAGGTCTCTTCCTACATTGACATCGGCGGCAGCGGTGATGGTGCTTTGATAAGGTCTCTCCTTACCTTAACGATCCGTCAACGACAAAGGGCCCGTGAAGATAGGTGCAGAGTGGATGCATAGTATATTATCAAGACCATATAAAGACATAATGCACATAATTTTCAGCTGCCAAAGGGTGAAGGAAGTGCGGAGGGTCTTGTGCTAACCTCGATCATGGCTGAGGTAGCTCTAGCTAGGTACTCCCTCCGTCCCACAATATAAGAATGTTTTTGATAGTAGTGTAGTGTCAAAAATATTCTTATATTACGGGATTGAGGGAGTACTTTGCATCCGTTCAAAAGGGGAATTATGGATCGGTTGCAGCAAGCCGCCGCCTACACTTTTGAGCGAACAATTCGGTCAACCTCGCACGGCTTGTGGAAACGTGCTAGTGGAAGGCTGGAAGCGCATTGTGGCGTTAACTGAAGTGCAGCCCTATCTCGCGCACTGAACATTTAGCAACTCTTCCCTCAAAAAAAGAAAAGAACATGTAGCAACTCAAATCAAGTTTGGAAGAGAAGGGGGGAAGGGAAGTGGTCCACGCAGACGTTATTGGGCGTCGAGCGAAGTGGAAGCTGCTCTCAGCACGATGATAAGTTCAGAATACTCGCCAGTCGCCACTCACTCATGCCCGGCGGCGCCGCAGAACAGTCACAGACTCTGCAGACCTCCCTGGATTCACCTACATATAGAGTCACAGAGACCATGAATCTTCGACCGCATAGCTCTTCACGTTCGGCTATCATCGCTTCATCGGCACCCCCAAGAAATCATGATAGCGAGCGAGCTACTTCCGGCGGTGCTGCTGATCTCCGTGGTGTCATTGGCCGGACTGGCTGACGGGGCGCCGCGCGCAGGCGGCGTCGCGATCTACTGGGGCCAGAACGGCAACGAAGGCACGCTGGCGCAAACGTGCGCGAGCGGCAACTACAAGTTCGTCAACGTGGCCTTCCTGTACACCTTCGGCAAGGGCCAGACGCCGCTGCTGAACCTGGCGGACCACTGCGACCCGGCCTCCAACGGCTGCACCGGCGTGGGCGCCGACGTCAAGTCGTGCCAGCGCCTCGGCATCAAGGTCATGCTCTCCATCGGCGGCGGCGTGGGCAGCTACGGCCTCTCGTCCCGCGCGGACGCCAGGCTGGTCGCGAGGTACCTCTGGGAGAACTACCTCGGCGGCACGTCGGCGTCGAGGCCGCTCGGGGACGCCGTCCTCGACGGCGTCGACTTCGACATCGAGAGCGGCGGGAGCGCGCACTGGGACGACCTGGCGCGGGAGCTCAAGAAGTACTCGGGGAAGGGGCGCAGCCGCAAGAAAGTGTACCTGGCGGCGGCGCCGCAGTGCCCGTTCCCGGACGCGTCACTGGGCGGGCTCGGCGGCGCGCTCGGCACGGGCCTGTTCGACTACGTGTGGGTGCAGTTCTATAACAACCCGCCGTGCCAGTACACCACGGACGGCGGGGTGGGCAACCTGGCGCGCGCGTGGGAGCAGTGGACGGCCATACCGGCGAAGCAGGTGTTCCTGGGGCTCCCGGCGGCGCCTGAGGCCGCCGGCACCGGGTTCGTGGAGGCGGCAGACCTGGTGTCCAAGGTGCTGCCGGTGGTGAAGAAGTCGAAAAAATATGGTGGGGTCATGCTGTGGTCGAGGTTCTACGATGGGAAGACCGGGTACAGCGACAAGGTCAAGCCCGGCCTGTGAGCTGGTATCAACGGCTAAGCTCGGGCAGGGGATCAAGAGCACGTGCCATTAAACATGTCCCGAAGCCTGATACTGAGCTCAGACAATAACAGGGCAGAAGTGCATGTTCGTTTTGTTCTAAGTGAAACTTTATAAAATTTGATCAGGTTTATGAAAATCAGCATAAAACATTATATTATCAAGCTTCTGGGAGATGGGGCTCGTGGGTGGATAGATCCGGAAAATAATCTTATGTGACCCGGGCCGCACATTGTGCGTTGTGAGACCCTCTCGCGATGATAATACCTGGAAAAAACGAATCTCAAAGCACATCCCCTTTCTTCCACCTTTGGCCTCTCTCTCCCCTCTCTTTCTCTTCCGTCCAGCAGCGCTAGCACAAGCGCCGAAGCACGAACAACAGGCAGATCATGTCCAACCGCTGGCACCATCCCCATCAACTCCTCCATCCCCGCCATTCTCCGTCGTGGCGTCTCCTTCTGCGTCGCACCCATCGAGATCTAGCCGCAGACTCACGATGTTTTCGAGGGCAACCATCAGCCCCAGAGCTCCTCCGCCGGAGAAGGCTCCCCGTGCTCCCGCCGCCGGCTCAACGATGTAGCTTCTCTGCTGGCTCTTACTCCTCATCTTCCCCTTGCGGTACCAGGGGTGTGAGGGTTGTTCAACTGCGAGCTCGCCGGACATAGGCGGCATGAAATGGAGCAGTCGAGGCGACTAAGCCAGCACCGGCGATGGGCTGGCAATAATATGGAAGGGGATCAATTTCTGTTGGAAAGTAATTAATGGTAAAGATGAATTACCGGATATGCTCGCCGCTTGAAGATTCACGAATACACGTGTCAGACGATAGGCAGGGTCGTTCATGCGATCCGATCGTATAAGATTTTCTTTCGATAGATCCGGTCTGGCTACATTGCGGTGATGCGGGAGCTCCTGGGAGTCGCTCTTGTTGCCGGCGAGCTCCAGGCAACAAGATCACCCTCCAAATTTCCGTTTGTACAAGGCAGTTTTGTTTAGATTTTTTTGATGTTTCTCTGGAACTCTTAAGACTTTCATGATTTTCCATGGGTTATTTTCACAACCTTCATCCTCGTGATGTTCTGCTACAACACACATTTGTGTCATGTTGCAATGTTTCTGGCCCATTACAATGTTGTGTCCACGCAGCAAAGTTTTTAGTGTTGTTGACTTGTTATTGATGCTCGGTTCCATGTTGCTTTTCTCATTGGTTTGCTGTGATCAACTGGTATTTATTGCATGTAGAAAAATGGTTGCAGGGATATGCTTGGCATGCTGCAACATTTCTGCATGTATACAAAATACTGAGAAAACATATTGTGATGATCTGAATAAGTAGAAAAGAAATGTTGCCGTATATATAGGCAGGTCGTAGTGCCGTACCCTCCATTCGAGCAACGTCTATTGTCCTACTCTTCTTTTTGTGCGAATGTTGTTAGCTCGAGTAGATATTGATATATGCATGGTATAAATCCTACTCACACGAACCGTTTTAAAAAGGCTCAACTTTAGGTAATCTTCCATTTATGTTTTATTTCTGAGAAGGTTAAATGCCATATATTAAGTAGCACAAACCCTTAAATATATCTAAATATTTCGGGGTGCCGAAGTCTTCTTTCTCCTTCATCCACCAGAAATGTGTGGTGAGACAAACCTATTGTTGCCTTTGTGCCTCCATCTCAGTGGAGCAAACTTTGTTGAAACCATTAGTTTGTAGAAGCAATGGCCATGAATTTGTCGTTGTACACCAGAAAATGTCGACGGTCGTGATCTACATAGTATATCGCTGTCCAGAGAAAACAAACAGCGAATTGGACTTATAGAACCCCTAGTCCAGCCAGACGGAGTCGAGGAAACAAGTCTCCCACACTCCCCGACGAGGCCGAGGGTAGGCAATCTGCATCCGTTAAAACTACAGCAGAAGAAGCACCACCGAAACAAGGGCGAGACAGAGAAAACTTATTTGACGCCAACGACAACACCATATCGTCTCAGGACCGCTGATTAGAGACCAAATATAAATTTATTTCCAACCCTACCACCACGGGACTGAAGCCACAAAGTGAGAGGTGGCCTGCTGTCTCACCGATGAGGCATGTAGATCAGCCACCGCCGCTCCTGCCACCTTGGGCACGACAGAGGAGGAAGAAATTGATTCGTAATTAAAACATCTTATACTTATGTTAATTAAGTTGAGCTTTTAAAAAATGGCCCATAGATATGAATCTTTACCCTGTAGAAAATGTCCCTTTGCTCTTTAATTCCATACTAAGTGAGAAATGACTAGACCGTCTTATACTAATGTGGGTTTTTGGACACAAATTTGGCATGATCCTGGTGCGAAGGATGTCACAACAACGATGTGTACACTACTACCAGTGCCAATACGCGTGATGCTCAACTAAATATCATTAAAAAAAGGAGAGACCGATCGTTTTCTTAAGAGAGAAGAAAGATCGGGTTTAAATTGAATTTTTATTTGAGGGTGGGTTTTAAATGGAAGTTAGTAATAGTGGAGCTAATGAGCAACCAATCAAAGTCATCCTCAAACTGTAAAGATTCTTTGCTTCCGCGAAGTTTCGGGCGATACCAGCAAATACCGTACGGCCTTCTTCTCCTATAAAATCGTCTTTGTCCCTTCACTTGTTCGTACTAAGTCGTAACCCGCAAAATTTCAACACCAAAAAATCAAGCAAGTCCTCCCAAAGCAAACACGTCAAGAACAACCAGAACGCGTCGATTTTCTCTTCACCGGGTGCAGATGAGCGTGGGCTCAGAAATGGATATTCGTTTGTGTCTAGGTTGCGAATTTTTTAGTGTTGTCGACTTGTTATTGATGTCTGGTTCTATGTTGCTTATAATGCGACACCTTTTCTCATTGACTTATTGAGATCAACGAGGATTTATTGCATATAGAAAAGTGGGATATGTTTGACATGTTGCAACATTTCTGCATGTTTTTGGTATTACTGAGAAACATATTCGGATGATGTTGCACAAGTAGTGAAAGTGCAAGTTATCGACTAGTGGGGGGGGGGGGGG